>OZ025220.1:7078200-7475700 GCA_964019055.1 Anthopleura xanthogrammica
TACACATTTAATGTGTTCGCATACTTCTATGCACGGGCTTTTTGTTGCCAAACGAGCTTTTACACTCCTTGTTTAATAACCCCAGACAGCTTCATATCCAAAAGTGTCGGTTTAACGTACAAACGTCTCGTGTGCATAGAAGTATGCAAATACATTAAATGTAGTCATAATTTTGCGCGTCGCGCTGTAACCGCGGCTAAAAATGGACAAGTGAGTCTGCAGTCAAGAAACACAGCGGTATTTACCGAACGAGTAAAGGGACTATTATATATATGACTTTTACAGTTCTTCCAACTGAACCAACTGCTAATGATCATGAAGATCAATTTGGTGAGCAGGACAGCTCGGTTCTTCCAGGTTTTATTGCTGGTGCAAGTCTTGTTTTTCTTATCATCTTTATATCCATTACCGTTGCTATTGGTTACTGTATTTATCGAAAAAGACAAAATCTGCGCATGCTCAGACAAACCCTCGAACCCACTTATGAAATTCCTGATGCTGTGAGCTCAATGGTGCTTCACACTACCACCAAAAATGAAGGTGACAAAAATGTTCCCTTGGAGACGAACTATATGGGTCTTGACAACCGTGTCAGGGTTGGAGATGAGCGTACATACCAGTCTCTTCATAAGGAAAGCAGTTACCATGGATACGAATCCCCGAACGGTGAATCTGTTAGCACTCATGTTTATCAGTCACTCGATAGAAAACCCGACCCAACTTATCAGAGCCTCGCGAAAACTGGTCAGCAGCAACCGCCTGAAGGGAACAAAGAGAAGGAAAATACGGTTGCCATGGAGACACACTATATGGGCCTTGGTAACCGCGTCAACGATGTTTATCAGTCTTTGAATGGAAAATCTGTTGGTAAAGATGAAAATAAACTAAGAGACGATCTTAAACCACGAAGCCATGATAGAGGTTGTCATAGCGACAACCAACGTAACCATGGCGACTACCAACCGCTCAGCAAGCTCAATAAGGACAACGATTATCAGAGTTTGGATGCTAAGAAACAACTCTCTTCGGCAAATGGATCTGAATCGCCGGTATATGATAATACGCCTCAAGACATATATGATGAAGATGGGTTGTGTAATGGTATGGGCCATGATTATGAAGCGGATAGGGAAGGAACGAATGAGGATGAAGCAGTGGATACGCCTTCCTACGAGATTTTACCTCCCTAAAATCGTTATAATAAACCTTAGTCTCTGGATTTCTTGTTTCACCAAACTCAATTTTGACAATGACGAATCCCGACAAACCCAAATTTACGGATCGGCTGATCATCTACCAGTTGATCTTCGAAAAAATGTTAACCAATCAGAATCGAGAAAATGTGCAAAACTGAGGTGTCATCCTTAGTAGCCTGACGACTCGGGAAACCATTATTTCTTTATTTTATTTCCCCACTCAATGAAGAATATAATAATAATAATAATAATAATAATAATAATAATAATAATAATAATAATAATATACTTTATTATAGCCCTTTACACAAGTTTCAAAGTGCTTTACAAAATATCATAGTAAATGTATATAAAATATCACAAACTCCTCCTGAAAATCTAGATTTATTTCAGATATAAACTTTTATAAGTCAATTTTTGCATGCTTCCTAACACCTTTTTTTTTGTAGTGACGTCATTTCTATGTTACTATTTCTGATCAGCTTGAATTTTCGGAATACGAAGAAAGGACGGAAATAACAAACTGATACGTTACAGAAGCAAACCGTGCGTGTACTTTGTTTAAGGCATACGGATTCAAGACGGATTTTAATTGATTGGGCGGACATGAGAAAATGTGTGACAGTGCTACACTTTATTTGGCCGATTCAGGTTTCTCCGAATCGGTCTTGAAACTACGCGTACGATATGCTTCCTACTGGATCGAACTGGACCAATGAATTGGGCCTACAAATCGCAATCCAGCTTTACATTGACCTCGATATGCTGCTCAATGTCAGAATTCGGCTTTTTCACTTTCAGCACATCTTTTTCAGTTTACTTGCATGTCGTCTGTTCTAATACTAATAAAATGAAGTCCTTTTGGAACGGTTCTCCGTTTCTAAAAAAGTAGAAAATTAAAAATTATTTGAAATTATTACAAATTATTTTTGTGTAATCTCCGTTGATGAGCTTGGGAGGACCCAGAGAGAAACAAACAAACAAACAAAAAAAAACAAAAAAAAAAACAAACAAACAAACAGACAAACAACCAAACAAACAAACAAACAAACAAACAAACAAACACACAAACAGACAGACAGACAGACAGACAGACAAACAAACAAACAAACAAACAAACAGACAAACAAACAAACAAACAAAAAAAAAACAACAAAAAAAAAACAAACAAACAAACAAACAAACACACAAACAGACAGACAGACAGACAGACAGACAGACAGACAGACAGACAAACAAACAAACAAACAAACAGACAAACAAACAAACAAACAAACAAACAAACAAACAAACAAACAAAACAAACAAACAAAACAAACAAACAAACAAAACAAAACAAAACAAAACAAACAAAACAAACACAAACAAAAACAAAAAATGTAGAAACGTAGGAACAAAGAAACGAACCAACCAACAGTTTGTGTCACGCATGCGCAGACTACAGGGAGAACTACCTGTAGTCATATCAAGTCTCCTACAGAAACAAGTCAACTAATAAGAGTGGATTATGGGAGATTATAGGCAAATCCTATTGCTGCTATTGTTACTCAGGTTACTATGGAAACTCGTACGAAAGAGGTATGCACCTTAATACTTTTGTACTTTTTTATTTCCTTTCAAACATTATGAACACTGACTGCCCAAAAAATATATTTACCACCGGAAATCTTTGTAATCTTTCTTAGTCCTGTGTAATCCTTTCTTTTCTTTTCAGTTGTATTCACAGTGTCCTTCGCATTAAAGGGACTCATACTGGAGTTATCACTGCCTATGAGACGAGACATATACGTTAAGTACATGTCAACTGTTGTCCTACATCAGACACGAACGTAGTTAATACTCGATAGTTTAAACTTCCTGCTCATTTTTCTGAAGGCAACACATCCAAGTCAATCGACACTGAAATTTTTTAACATTCAAACCTTTCTTCGATCTTCAAGTTTTACTCGGCTGACAAACGAGGCTAGAAGAATGATGCCTGGATTTGTTAAAGTCTTTGTCTTCAGTTGTTTTGTAGTTCTGTTAGCTCTTCTTGCTCAAAGCTCAGGGAACTTGGCAGGGAATGGAGCTAATGTCTGCTCGAAGATCGTAAGGTCAGTGTGAATATATTTTTGCCGTGGTTATAAATATGTTCATAGCCATAAGTAGAGTAGACATGCAAATATATATGATTGATAAAGCAGTTGATTTAGATAAGGTCATAGAATCAAAAAGTTTTGCTTAGTCCAAATAAAAGAAGCCACTCGTTGGGCTAACAAGAACAAAGCTAAAATTATAAATGATAAAAAGAAATGATGTTAAATAGACAAACTAAAAACGTTCGCATATGAGTGAATAGCAACCAGTGATTTTTTTTCTTCTTTTTCTACTTCACTTAGGCGTATTTAAGGTGACTGGCTACTTTTGGAAAACATTTTAAACTTTTTTTTAAACCACAATCTTTTAACGTGAAATTTAATGCTGATTCCGAATATGAAAAGAAGAATGGTGTGTCCCGCGCTCGTTTTCGAGATAATCAGCATTTTATGGAAGCCTACGCGCAAGTTTTTGAAGGAAAAATTGCGTTACCGAAAGTGTTCAGGAAAAAAAATTACAACTCATAAGATAATAGTTCTTTGCAGACCTTATCATGCACAAATGCCCGCTAGTGAATTATTCTACAATACGACATGGATATTTTTGAATAAAATACAAAGAAATACATTGATTTGTCATATTTCGCCCTTTCAGTGCTCTCAAAAATTTCATTAAGTCAAACAAAAATTCCTACAAAAATCTATTTTTTCATGCGTTAGAAAAATTATTTTTTCTAAAAGAATTGATATAACGTAGATTTTTAGAAGTTCTTTGAATTAAGTTTATAAAAAGTATAGAGTCCCGTGCAAAATGTGAGGGTTTTGCGCTGTTGAAGTTCAAAACGTGTATGGTTCCTCGATAAAATTTCGTATTTTATTCAGCGGTTTTTGTGCACGCGATCATCGTGGGCTCAAATCGAGCGTTCAAAAGTAGGCAGTCACCTTAAAGGTGGAAACACTTATACATGGGATATGGTATAGTGATACTTGCAGTTCAACACAGATCTAAAGTGCTAGCAACACTATTCGTGTAGCTCCCCAACGTATAATAAATGCTTTATATTAAATCCATTGTGGAATTCCACAAAGAAAATTTCTTCACACTTAAGATTTTATCAGAATTATGACTCATTCAGAATTCAGAATTATCATTCATATTAGACCTTTTTGCTCTATTACTATTTTCGACTTCGTGCGCTTTCAGAACGATAGGTGCATCAAAGATTGTACGGAATTTGAACATCTTTAGAATTTGAACAAAAGATGCTTGTATTTCATTGTTGTGATTAACAACGAGTCGGGCCATACCAATGCACAACACTTACGTATGTTGAAATTATGACTTGACTACAACTATTGTTCAACTTAATGCCCTATGGATACTAGCCTGTTCCAAACTCTCGTCATCATAGTGCATCGTGCGTAACCCCCCGGGGGTGAGAATAAAAAAGGAATCAAGCCTTCCATATTTGGTATAACTGCTTTATGGCTGTATTTTCTCTTTTTAAATTACTAAGCTTCAGTGAAAACTACCAACAGTCATATCAAGTCTCATACAGATACCGAATATATGTTAAATGTGGATACTTGAACTGGGGAAGATGCACTCGATACAGGTAACAGAACTTGATGATGAGTTGATTAATGTACATTCGTGTCATAATGTTGGATGGTGAGGCTGATGTGATACTCTCTTCTTGATACCCACAGCACTGTTTATAGGACTCAATATCGAACAGCTACGAGGACATCCTACAGGAAGCAATACCAATGCTGTAAAGGATGGAGTCAAGTGGGAGATCAGTGTACCAAAGGTAAATAACCTAATGCTAGGGTAGTCACTAGAATATCCTATAGAACACAATACCAATGCTGTAATGGATATGCTCCGTGACGTTTTACTTTCAGTTTCTACGATTCTGTTTTCAGCTATTTGTACTCAGCCTTAGATGCGTTGTTTATTTCGAACGAGCCACCTTAAACATCTAAATTATACTGATAAAGTTCCTGTGGTTTTAGCGAGTGTTGTCTTTCAGCTTTGCATGGGACTCGCTGCATACTTGCATGTTCTAGCTCGCACGCACGAAGGTGTTTTTTATGATCGTTGTCTCACATGCTAATGATTATTCTCCCAGCATGCTCTGTTGGTACCTACGGGCAAGGCTGTTCACAGACCTGTAAGTGCACGAATAACGCCACGTGTGACGTAATAGATGGGAACTGCACGTGTTTACCAGGAATTGGCGGGAAATACTGCGAAGAACGTAAGTAAACAAACGATATTACATTTGTTTTACTTTACCGCTTATCACTTCAATATCGATCAAGAGAATATCATATACTGTGACGAGCATCTGACTCGGGAAACTAAGTAATCACTCTGAGTCATCATTATTCTCCCAGCATGCTCTGTTGGTACATACGGGCAAGGCTGTTCACAGACCTGTAAGTGCACGAATAACGCCACGTGTGACGTAGTAGATGGCAACTGCACGTGTTTACCAGGATTTGGCGGGAAATACTGTGAAGAACGTAAGTAAAACGAACGATTTTGTAATGGCTGCCACTGCGGATCAAGGGGAGGGGTGCAGGGGGTGCGCAACCTCCCATCCCCTCCCCCAACCCGAGCAACTTTACCCCCCTATTTTGAAGATATCCAATACCAAATAATGATATATTTCTTTGTTTCTGAAGGTTGCACCCCTCCCTGGGCGAACTTTGTGCCCTGCACCCCACAAAATCCTGGATCCGCCCCTGTGGTGGTATCTAGCGAAAGATTTCTCGTTCACTAGCCTCATTTGTTAGTACATCAACATGGCTGCCATGTCTTTGCAATTAACTTACATTACAAATGTCAAATTAGCTTGCTAGTATATAAATTAATGTTTGACTTTAACAGTTCTTCCAACTGAACCAAATGCCAATGAAGATCAATATCAATGCTGTAATGGATATGCTCAGTGACGTTTTACTTTCAGTTTCTACGATTCTGTTTCCAGCTATTTGTACTCAGCCTTGTGTGAACGGCACGTGTACAAAACCAGATTACTGCTCGTGTTACTCAGGTTACTATGGTAATCTGTGTGAAAGAGGTATGTACCAGCACACCTAACATCATTGTAATATTTCTCAATGCTGTTTGTGTTTATTTCCTTTTCTTCCTCGTCAGACTGTCCTTCACATAAATGGGGACCACACTGTAAACATGACTCTCTCTGTCAAAATAACGCTAAATGCTCTCCCAACACTGGTATCTGTACGTGTACCCCAGGGTGGGAGGGAAAGTACTGTGACAAAACATGTGACCAAGGTTACTATGGTGACAAATGTCTAAAAATATGCACCTGTCTTAATGGAGCGACATGTGACCCTGTTAGTGGTAACTGCACATGCGCACCAGGGAAACAAGGACAGCGGTAAGTTTATTTTCTGATCCCTAATGACATAGACTGTCAGACCACAGGGATACCAACAGTAAGTGTTTTGCTTTCTATTCATGTCCTTTTCTCAGCTGTGAATCAGAATGTTCTCGTGGGTGGTATGGGCAGGATTGTGCAGTGAAGTGCGCATGTCTGAATGGAGCTTCATGTGATCACGTGAACGGCACGTGTAACTGTACAGCTGGATGGACGGTAAGTACGTTTACGTGGATGCTGTTTGAACCTGAACAATAAGTATTATCAGAAAAGTATCATTTCCACTTATCTTTGAAGTGTAAATTTTCAAGCTAAAATGTATCTGGTTTAACTAAGACCTGACGGGGTTGAAGTAAATTTCAATTTTTGATTTATGTATTCTTTTTGTTACATATCCAGGGAGACATTTGTAACCAAAAGTGTCCCGAAGGTACATATGGATACCGCTGTGCACTAACATGTCTAAACTGTATGCATGGTGCAACCTGTGATCACGTGACGGGGGTGTGTGACTGCAGGCCTGGTTACAGAGGAAAGAGGTTTGTAATTTGATATACAATAGGACCCCAATAGTGATTCAATACCTTTTACTGAATTCTTCTGCCTAGCTTAATCCTCCAATAGAGATAGTGGAGAGCTAGTGGGAAGTTTTTATCCCGGCTCTAGATGTCTTTGGCTTGCGGTTCAGACGCTTATCTAAACCGAATTAGCCACATATCGCAGTTTGCGGGAATGAAGCACCCTCTACTACATATCATTTGTTTAATCTTGACAAACGGTTATTTACCAGATGTGAAGATCTTTGTGAAAAAGGAAAATATGGTCTCAAGTGCATTGGCGATTGCGCATGTCAGAACAATGCCACGTGTTCACCAATAGATGGTTTCTGTAACTGCACCTCTGGATATATGGGCAAGTTATGTGAGAAACAGTGTGCTGGTGGAGCTGGTGGTGTTGGATGTAAAGTACAATGTAATTGTACGAAATGGGGAACCTGTAATCCATTCACTGGGGTGTGCGCGTAAGTACTAACAGAATACATTTCTTAGAACTGTAAAAACAACTTACGCTTTCCGTGCGATTTGACTGGATTAGCAGTATGATGAAGCTCGCTATGATTGGCTCAGAAAGTGTCCCTTATTCCGAATCGTTACCGTGCCGTGTGCAATTATCTAAACAAATTGTGGAAGCAATAATAATTATCTTTAAAATATCATTATTTTGTATGGCGCTTTTCAGCTGTCAGCCCGGACATATTGGTCCATCATGTGATACACAATGCCCGGATGGAAAATATGGCCCAGGTTGCACAGGGAACTGCACATGTCAGAACAATGCAACATGTAGCAAGGTGGATGGGTCATGTGACTGTCTACCGGGATGGACTGGTGTTGAATGTAACAATCCATGTCCGGCGGGTTACTATGGAAAAAACTGTCAATCAAAATGCTTGTGTCAGAATGGCGCATCATGTGATTCTGTGACAGGACATTGTACATGCTTGGGGGAGTGGCAGGGGGAAGTGTGTAACATCAGTAAGTATGGAAAAAGTATTGCTATTTACGGTTTCTATATCCATAATTTCAGGTTTGAATTATCAAAATTTACTTTTTCTTTTACAGAATGCAACGACTGGACGTTTGGTGCGAGATGCAACAATCAATGTTCTTGTAACAGGACACTAACTGACAGGTAAAGGGTGTTATTAAATCTGAAGAAAAAGGTATTCACTTTTGCCATTATACTAAGGTGACGTTTTCATTTCAGATGCCATGCTTTATCAGGATTCTGTTATTGTAAGGATGGCTTTACCGATAACAATTGTGACACAAAAATTGGTAAATATGTGCTTTGATGTTGCATTATGTAGAGGAACTCGTTATCTCACTCCCTCATTCACTTATTTTAATTTTATTATTTTTTGTTAGTTTGCGGAATTGGTCGCTATGGTAACAGGTGTGAAAAGAAGTGCAGTTGCAATAATAATTACTGTGACGTAATAACAGGTTTATGTAACTGCCCAATTGGGTATTCAAGACCAAATTGTCAAAGTAAGGGTACTTGCTGTTTCAATAACCGACTGCTTCTCTGTCTTGCATGCTAAACCTTGAAATATTGAGTTTCAACATTTCTCCAATTGTTTTTATCAGAATGTCCACAAGGTAGTTACGGCTATGAATGTCAATATACTTGTCAATGTGCGAACGGTGCTACCTGTGATCACGTGACTGGGGCCTGTTCGTGTACAGAGGGTTGGTATGGTACTCTTTGTAAACAAGGTTAGTATGTCATTGTACTGGTAGTAATATTTATTTGTTAGAATTACACAATCTTTACTGAGCTAGTCCTTTTTGAATCCCACAGGGTGCCCAGAGGGAAGGTTTGGCTTAAAATGCAACAGTACGTGTACCTTCCAGCACGAATCATCTTGTGATCACGTGACAGGTGCTTGCCGGTGTTCACCAGGATGGCAGGGGAAGCAATGTGAAGAAGGTATTAGACACATGACTCTTATTTATAGCCGATATTAAAAGCTTTACCTACTGGTCAATACACCGATTCCGAACATAGCGGACACACGCGGACTGCCTGGATTGAGGAGGCGAAAACGAGGCTAGTCAGTCGTCTTTGATCTGTGGAAAGCTGGCTTTTCTGTTAGGAACGTTAAACAATTCTTAATGCTTATAAACACCAGTAATAAAGATGAAGCTTCACTAGCCTCGTTTTCGCCCACTAGACCCAGGCCGTCCATTTGTGTCCCCCATGTTCTGAATCGTTGTATGATCAGCTTTTTCCTATTTTTACAGCTTGTAAGCAAGGTTTCTATGGAGAACACTGTGTGTCATTATGTCAATGTTTTGGAGAAAACACAGCGTCTTGTGATCACGTGAACGGCGCATGCTACTGTAAACCGGGATGGACTGGACGCGAGTGCACCTTGTGTAAGGAATCTCTTTGTTCATAATAATATTTTCCCTTAGGCTTTTTGCCATTAGAACTTGTGTCTGATCATTGAGTATTATTTGCAAAAATAATTTATTCCTATTTGTTACTTTTTATTCTTATATGACAACGTTCTAGCAAAAAAATGTAAATAAATATATACACTAGTCGTAGCATATTGCAAGTGAAAGAGAAAAATAACTCGAAAGTGATTTTGGCTGCTGAAACTTGAAACTGCAGAAGAAGGGTACCCTATGAGAAAGTTGTTACAATCTAATATATTTCTATTTGTACATGAATTACTTACTTCATTATATTTTGTTATCAGTTTGTCCACAGGGTACTTACGGCAAAAACTGTACATCCAAATGTACCTGTAGATCCATAAGTACACTTGAATGTAACCACAAGACAGGAGCGTGTACCTGCAATGATGGATATATTGGTCAGCGGTGTGAAACCAGTAAGTGATCTTTAGTGTTGGTATTTGTTGGTATAGTGTTGGTAAAATTCTAAGGCGCTTTACAAAAGGTGAATAAATATAATATATAAAACAAAATGTTGGTCATAGCATATCTAAAAAGTTGAGTATATCTAAAAAGAAAAAAGAAAAAATATATATATATGAATCTAAAAATATCTACAAGAGTAAAACTAGTATTATTTAACCATATGCTTGTTCAAAAAGAAAAGTTTTAAGATTGCTTTTAAAAATATTCAGGCTACTACTACTCTTTATGTCATATGGTAGCTGATTCCATAGCTTTGGTGCACAAATTGAAAATGCCCTATCGCCGTACGTCTTAAGGTTAGATGATGGCACCTTAAGGCAATGGGCTCGCGCATTCGTGCGCATCTTTCTGCGCATTTGTTTTTTATTTAGAATTGTATAATATATTGACCAAAATGTGAAACAATACACTGTATTTATATAACTTGACAATTAGTCGCATGGCAGTCATTTTGTGTATGTTCGATGACTCGAGGCATGCGCGACAAAACCCATGGATTGGGCTACCTGTGTCCTTTCCGTTGGTCGCTCTTCATTTTGCGTTGCTTTACGACTTATATCTTGTAAATGAATACGGTGACCTATACAATTTTTTCCTGAATTCGATGTCTTTTAACTAAAGCTAGTACATATCGAAAAAAATAAAAAATCTATCGGTTTGTTTTCGAGAAAATCGTGAAACATCATCTAAAAAAGACTTGACATTCGCATGTAATTTCGACTGTTTTTCAAGTTGGAAATGTCAAAACTTAGCATTTTTCCTGAACTTTGTGACATTAAACTATTTTTCAAGGAAGTTTATTTACTTTAGTACCTCTGAAAGCCTCTGTTTTTCATATTGCAGCCACCAGAATTAAACTAGACGTAATACTTTGAGAAGCGTTGTTTTCGTTCTAGACTCGCTGGGGAGTGCCGTGTTCAAGCTAACATAGCGCGAAATCTATGTCGATGACCCCCGATTTTTGTTGTTGTTCTGTTTTGTCCATCTCAAAAACTATCTATATGCAAAATTATAGGAAAATCTATCGGTTAAATTTGCGCGAGCCCATTGCCTTAAGCAAAAGCATATCAGAAGATCTTAATTGACGATCAAGAGATATCTAAGGTTGCTGGGTAGAGATAACAACAACGATTGCTATTCATGCTTTGGTAATTACAAGCAAGTTATTCATTTTCATTTAATTAAAATCAAAATAGCAATCGTTGTTGTCGCCCAACCCATGCAAAAGTGTGAATTCCTTATTTTTACATTGTTTATCGTCCTTATTAAATTACGCGTGAACATGGAATGTTTCAGAGCAATCGCTTAAGAACTGACAATTCTAAGAGAGTTTAACGATGCACCTTAGATGCGTTGTTTATTTCAAACGAGCCACCTTAAACATCTAAATTATACTGATAAAGTTCCTGTGGTTTTAGCGAGTGTTGTCTTTCAGCTTTGCATGGGACTCGCTGCATACTTGCATGTTCTAGCTCGCACGCACGAAGGTGTTTTTTTATGATCGTTGTCTCACGTGCTAATGATTATTCTCCCAGCATGCACTGTTGGTACATACGGACAAGGCTGTTCACAGACCTGTAAGTGCACGAATAACGCCACGTGTGACGTAGTAGATGGCAACTGCACGTGTTTACCAGGAATTGGCGGGAAATACTGCGAAGAACGTAAGTAAACAAACGATATTACATTTGCATTACTTTACCGCTTATCACTTCAATATCGATCAAGAGAATGTCATATACTGTGACGAGCATTTGGCTCGGGAAACTAAGTAATCCCTCTGAGTTATCATTATTCTCCCAGCATGCTCTGTTGGTACATACGGACAAGGCTGTTCACAGACCTGTAATTGCACAAATAACGCCACGTGTGACGTAATAGATGGCAACTGCACGTGTTTACCAGGATTTATCGGAAAATACTGCGAAGAACGTAAGTAAAACGAACGCGATTTTACATTTTTATAACTTTACTACTTAAGTAAGACGAACGATCAAGCGGATCAAGGGGAGGGGTGCAGGGGGTGTGCAACTTCCCCCTCCCCCCAACCCGAGCAACTTTATCCCCCTATTTTGAAGATATCCAATACCAAATAATGATATAATCCTTTGATTCTGAAGGTTGCACCCCTCTCTTGGCTGACTTCTCGTTCACTAGCCTCATTTGTTAGATAAAGGTTCAAACGCGTGCGTTTGAAGTTGTTTAAAAACTAACCAAACCCTATTTTTATTGTTTCAATGCAAAAATTCTGGAAATAGGAACTCAAATAATCGGATTTAATTTATATCGAGTAATTTATATTTGCATCAAATTAACGTCGAACAATAGCTGTGCTGAGATAAAGCTTCTTAAAATTCCCTCATTGTCAACGATTTACCGGATAGCATAGTGATAAGTGAATGGACTGTAAGATGTGAAGGGTTGAGCGTTCGAGGCTCGGTAGGGTCAATTCACAAGATTTCATTTGCGTTTTTTTAAAGGTTAGAATAGTCAATTCCTTAAGTTTTAAGACTTTAAGACTTCTATTGTGTGTCTAAAATCTCAAATAAATGTGCATTGAATTTCAAAATTTCAAAACTCTCAAATGTGTGTGTCTATGACTAGCTTGGCAAAAAAACTTGATGCAGGTATTGAATTCAAAATTAAAAACCTGTCCCGGGTCTTCCGCCGAATTTAAGAACCTGCATTAAACAATGGAAATAGGGTGTGGTTAGTTTTTAATACCATCATGGCTGCCATGTCTTTGCAATTAACTTACATTACAGAAGTCAAATTAGCTTGCTAGTATATTAATTAATGTTTGACTTTTACAGTTCTTCCAACTGAACCAACTGGTGATGAAGAACAATTTGGTGAGCAGGACAGCTCTGTTCACCCAGGTGTTAGTGCTGGTGTAAGTCTTCTTTTTCTCATCATCTTTATATCCATTACCGTTGCTATTGGTTACTGGATTTATCGAAAAAGAAAAAATTGGGTCATGCGCATAGAACCTCTCAAACCGACTAATGAATTTCCTGCTGCTGCGAGCTCAATGGAGCTTCACACTACCACCAAAAATGAACGTGACAAAAATGTTCCCTTGGAGACGAACTATATGGGTCTTGAAAACCGTGTCAGGGTTGGAGATGAGGGTACATACCAGTCTCTTCATAAGAAAGGCAGTTACCATGGATACGAATCCCCGAACGGTGAATCTGTTAGCACTCGTGTTTATCAGTCACTCGATAGAAAACCCGACCCAACTTATCAGAGCCTCGCGAAAACTGGTCAGCAGCAACAGCCTGAAGGGAAAAAAGAGAAGGAAAATACGGTTGCCATGGAGACACACTATATGGGCCTTGGTAACCGCGTCAACGATGTTTATCAGTCTTTGAATGGAAAATCTGTTGGTAAAGATGAAAATAAACTAAGAGACGATCTTAAACCACGAAGCCATGATAGAGGTTGTCATAGCGACAACCAACGTAACCATGGCGACTACCAACCGCTCAGCAAGCCCAATAAGGATAACGATTATCAGAGTTTGGATACTAAGAAACAACTCTCCTCGGCAAATGGATTTGAATCGCCGGTATATGATAATACGCCTCAACACATCGATGATGAAGATGGGTTGTATAATGGTATGGGCCATGATTATGAACCGGTTAGGGAAGGAACGAATGAGGATGAAGCAGTGGATACGCCTTCTTACGAGATTTTACCCCCCTAAAAACGTTATAATAAACCTTAGTCTCTGGATTTCTCGTTTCACCAAACTCAATTTTGACAATGACGAATCCCGACAAACCCAAATTTACGGATCGGCTGATCATCTACCAGTTGATCTTCGAAAAAATGTTAACCAATCAGAATCGAGAAAATGTGCAAAACTGAGGTGTCATCCTTAGTAGCCTGACGACTCGGGAAACCATTATTTCTTTATTTTATTTCCCTACTCAATGAAGAATATCATAGTAAATGTGACGTCATTCCTACGTTACTATTTCTGATCAATACAATACAATAACTTTATTAGATCTCCCAAGCGGGCTCTTCCGATCCAATTTACAAATTACAAACTATAATTTAAATAATGTCCTTAATCATTGAATAAAATTGCGAAGAAATACGTTCTTTACAGATTTCTTAAATAGTTTCACACATTTCAGTTCTCGAATGTCCTCTGGTATAGAGTTCCAGATGGTAGCGCCGCGATAGCGGTAGGTAGCGGCGAATGATCTTTTCGCAAGTTCGGTGCGGCATTTGGGCAGATTGATGTTATTTGCTGATCTAGTGTTATAATTATGAATGTCAGATCTTTTGTTGAACATACTTATTAAATAGCCTGGTGCTTGATTGTTTCTACATTTGAACATTTGTACTGGGTCTCTTAGTCTAACCTGGTCAGAAACAGAGAGTAGCTTAAGCTGTCTTAATGTTGAGGAAATATGGTCATACTTTCTCCTTCCTGTGAGTAGCCTGGCTGCAAAATTCTGTACAAGCTGGAGTTTAGCAATATTCGATTTACTAGTACCAGACCAAACAGAGGAACAATAAAATAGCTTAGAAAAAACAAGTGAATTGATAATTGTAAAAAGAGTGGATTTATCAAATAGATGGCTAATTCTACTAATCATTGCTAATTTGCCTATAAGTTCGCTGGCCAAAGTTCTGGTGTGTTCGTCAAAAGATAAGTGCATATCAACAATCGCACCAAGGTCTTTCACTGAGTCGACAGGCGAGAGTTCTTTTCCCAGGAACATCAAAGGGGGAATTGGGGTACGGGATAACATCGCTCGGGATCCAAACACACAAAACTTTGTCTTGTCAGGGTTGATAAGGAGTCGATTCTCACAACACCATGATGCAACCTTTCTCATGTCGCATTGAAGGTTTTCAAGTCCTTCGCTTACGTCCTTGTTTGAAAAGGAGATGTAGAGCTTAGAATCATCTACATACGACTCGATGTTACAGTTGTCACAAGTTTTTGGCAAATCATTTAAGTAGAGGTTGAACAACAGAGGTCCTAAGATGGATCTCTGTGGTACTCCGTACTTGATGTTAAGTGACCTCGATAGTGAACTGTTTATCCTCACACGTTGTGACCTGTCAGACAAGTAGCTTTGAAACCAAGACAAGGCTTCATTACAAACATTCATACTTCGTAGTTTGGCTAGAAGTTTCTGATGGTTTATGCTGTCGAACGCTTTGCTGAGATCCAACATCAGGACGGCAATCAGCTTTTTCTCGTCAATAGCCTTGTATAAATGACTGGTAAATAGTATCCGTAGAGTGACACTTTTTGTTACCACTCTGGTGGACAGAGGGAATGTCATTGGTCATGAGGTGTTCAACAAACTGGTCATGCGCAAGCCGCTCCTGAACTTCAGACAAAATAGGTAGAAGGGAAATGGGGCGGTTATTTCCGGCTACCTCGTGATCCCCTCCTTAGGGTGTACCACCACCTCGGCCTGTTTCCAGTCTTTTGGAAAACAAGAAGTTAAAAAGGAGTTGTTAAACAGGCCAGTGATAACAAACAAACAAACAAACAAACAAACAAAACAAAATAAACAAAATAAACAAACAAACAAACAAACAAACAAACAAACCAAAACAAACCAACCAACCAACCAACCAACCAACCAAACCAAACCAAACCAAACCAAACCAAACCAAACCAAACCAAACCAAACCAAACCAAACCAAACCAAACCAAACCAAACCAAACCAAACCAAACCAAACCAAACCAAACCAAACCAAACCAAACCAAACCAAACCAAACCAAACCAAACCAAACCAAACCAAACCAAACCAAACCAAACCAAACCAAACCAAACCAAACCAAACCAAACCAAACCAAACCAAACCAAACCAAACCAAACCAAACCAAACCAAACCAAACCAAACCAAACCAAACCAAACCAAACCAAACCAAACCAAACCAAACCAAACCAAACCAAAACAAAACAAAAACAAAATGTAGAAACGTAGGAACAAAGAAACGAACCAACCAACAGTTTGTGTCACGCATGCGCAGACTACAGGGAGAACTACCTGTAGTCATATACAAGTCTCCTACAGAAACAAGTCAAATGATAAGACTGGATTATGCGAGATTACCGGCAAATCCGATTCCTGCTATTGTTACTCAGGTTACTATGGAAACTCGTACAAAAGAGGTATGAACCTTAATACTTTTGTACTTTTTTATTTCCTTTCAAACATTATGAACACTGACTGCCCAAAAAATATATTTACCACCGGAAATCTTTGTAATCTTTCTTAGTCCTGTGTAATCCTTTCTCTTCTTTTCAGTTGTATTCATAGTGTCCTTCGCATTAAAGGGACTCATACTGGAGTTATCACTACCTATGAGACGGGACCTATACGTTCAGTACATGTCAACTGTTGTCCTACATCAGACACGAACGTAGTTAATACTCGATAGTTTAAACTTCCTGCTCATTTTTCTGAAGGCAACACATCCAAGTCAATCGACACTGAAGTTTTTCAACATTCAAACTTTTCTTTTCTTCGCTCTTCAAGTTTTACTCGGCTGACAAACGAGGCTAGAAGAATGATGCCTGGATTTGTTAAAGTCTTTGTCTTCAGCTGTCTTGTAGTTCTGTTAGCTCTTCTTGCTCAAAGCTCAGGGAACTTGGCAGGGAATGGAGCAAATGTCTGCTCGAAGATCGTAAGGTCAGTGCGAATATATTTTTGCCGTACTTATAAATATGTTCATAGCCATAAGTAGAGTAGACATGCAAATATATATAATTGATAAAGCAATTGATTTAGATAAAGTCATAGAATCAAAAAGTTTTGCTTAGTCCAAATAAAAGAAGCCACTCGTTGGGCTAACAAGAACAAAGGCTAAAATTATAAATGATAAAAAGAAATGATGTTAAATAGACAAACTAAAAACGTTCGTATATGAGTGAATAGCAACCAGTGAGTTTTTTCCTTCTTTTTCTACTTCACTTAGGCGTATTTAAGGTGACTGGCTACTTTTGGAAAAAATTAAACTTTTTTTAAACCACGATCTTTTAAAATGAAATTTAATGCTGATTCCGAATATGAAAAGAAAAATGGTGTGTCCCGCGCTCGTTTTCGAGATAATCAGCATTTTATGGAAGCCTACGCGCAAGTTTTTGAAGGAAAAATTGCGTTACCGAAAGTGTTCAGGAAAAAAAATTGCAACTCATAAGATAATAGTTCTTTGCAGACTATATCATGCACAAATGCCCGCTAGTGAATTATTCTACAATACGACATGGATATTTTTGAATAATTTTGAATAAAATACAAAGAAATACATCGATTTGTCATATTTCGCCCTTTCACTGCTCTCAAAAATCTCATAAAGTCAAACAAAAATTCCTAGAAAAATCTATTTTTTTATGCGTTAGAAAAATTATTTTTTCTAAAAAAAATTGATATAACGTAGATTTTTAGAAGTTCTTTGAATTAAGTTTAAAAAAAGTATAGAGTCCCGTGCAAAATTTGAGGGTTTTGCGCTGTTGAAGTTCAAAACGTGTATGGTTCCTCAATTAAATTTCGTATTTTATTCAGCGGTTTTTGTGCGCGCGCTCGTCGTGGGCTCAAATCGAGCGTTCAAAAGTAGGCAGTCACCTTAAAGGTGGAAACACTTATACATGGGATATGGTATAGTGGTACTTGCAGTTCAACACAGATCTAAAGTGCTAGCAACACTATTCGTGTAGCTCCCCAACGTATAATAAGTGCTTTATATTAAATCCATTGTGGAATTCCACCAAGAAAATTTCTTCACACTTAAGATTTTATCAGAATTATGACTTTATTCTGAATCATTCGTATCAGACCTTTTTGCTCTATCACTATTTTCGACTTCGTGCGCTTTAAGAACGATAGGTGCATCAAAGATTGTACGGAATTTGAACATCTTTAGAATTTGAACAAAAGATGCTCGTATTTCATTGTTGTGATTAACAACGAGTCGGGCCATACCAAAACACAATACTTACGTATGCTGAAATTATGACTTGACTACAACTATTGTTCAACTTAATGCCCTATGGATACTAGCCTGTTCCAAACTTTCATCGTGCATCGTGCTTAACCCCCCGGGGGATGAGGGGGTGCTTAACCGTCACCCCTTCTAGCTTTACAAGATATGCCCCTGAATTCCCGAAAGAGGAGTGAGAATAAAAAACGAATCAAGCCTTCCATATTTGGTATAACTGCTTTATGACTTTATTTTCTCTTTTTGAATTACTCAGCTTCAGTGAAAACTACCAACAGTCATATCAAGTCTCATACAGACACCAGTCAACTTATAAATGTGGGATCTATAACTGGGGAAGATGCACTCGATACAGGTAACAGAACTTGATGATGTACATGTGTTGATGTATATTCGTGTCATAATGTTTGATGGCGAGGCTGATGTGGTACACTCTTCTTGATACCCATAGGACTGTTTACAGGACTAAATATCGAACCGCTACGAGAACATCCTACAGAAAACAATACTATTGTTGTAAGGGATGGATTCAAGTTGGGAATCAGTGTACCAAAGGTAAATAACCTAATGCTAGGGTAGTCACTAGAATATCCTACATGACGTTTTACATTTTTCTTTGATTCTGTTTTTCAGCTATTTGTACTCAGCCTTGTGTGAACGGCACGTGTACCAAACCAGATTACTGCTCGTGTCACTCAGGTTACTATGGAAACCTGTGTGATAGAGGTATGGACCAGCACACCTAACATCTTGGTAATCTTTTTCAGGCCTGCTCATAATAATTTCCTTTTCTTCCTTGTCAGACTGTCCTTCACATAAATGGGGACCACACTGTAAACATGACTGTCTCTGTCAAAATAACGCTAAATGCTCTCCCTACACTGGTGTCTGTACGTGTACCCCAGGGTGGGAGAGACAGTACTGTGACAAACCGTGTGATCAAGGTTACTATGGTGACAAATGTCAGTATAAATGCACCTGTCTTAATGGAACGACATGTGACCCTGTTAGTGGTAACTGCACATGCGCACTAGGATATCAAGGACAGCGGTGAGTGTATTTTTTGACTCTTAACGACGTACACTGTCAGAACACAGGGATATAGAGGCTTTGCACAATCACGTGATGGCAGCCATGAAAGGAGGCACAAAAATAGAGTCTCTTTCTCCCTGGGAAACGGGATTCTTTCTCATGTAAATCAGATTAGACCAGTTTCAATTGTCCCTGCTTCCTGTCATGGCTGCCATTACGTGATGGTGCAAAGCATCTATAAATTTATGACTGTTTTTATCGTTTTCAGCTGTGAATTAGAATGTTTTCGTGGCTGGTATGGGCAGGATTGTGGACTAAAGTGCGCATGTCTGAACGGAGCTTCATGTGATCACGTGAACGGCACGTGTAACTGTACAGCTGGGTGGACGGTAAGTACGTGGAAAGTGTTTAGTAAATCAGTCCTGCACAATTTCAATTTATCTTGGAAGTCTAAAGCATCCCAAAAGCATCCCAAAAAAGTGCAGCGGTCAAAGGAAGGGACAGCGTCTAAAATAAAAAAATTAATTTCTTCTCTTGTTGCCTATACAGGGAGACATTTGTAACCAAAAGTGTCCCAAAGGTACATATGGTCTCAAGTGCCATGACAATTGCGCATGTCAGAACAATGCTACGTGTTCACCAATAGATGGTTTCTGTAACTGCACCTCTGGATATATGGGCAAGTTATGTGAAAAACAGTGTGCTGGTGGAGCTGGTGGTGTTGGATGTAAAGTACACTGTAATTGTACGAAATGGGGAACCTGTAATCCATTTACTGGGGTGTGCGCGTAAGTACTAACAGAATAAATTTCTTTGACTGATTGAGCAGAAGCACCAGAAATACCCAGCACAAGTTTTAGAGAGATGTGTTGTTCAGGATCTGATGTTTGGTCACCATTTTGTGGCACTGATTTAGAAGTTATTTTAGTTCATGTCGCCTTGGTGTCATGTGCTCCTGTGTTTGGGTGTTTTGGTGTTTTCAAGACACTTCAGTTGTAGACCAGAGGTTAATAGACGAAATCAATTTCGTATGCAAATTGTCCAATTCAAATCATGTGCTCGAGCTCGGTTTGTTTGGCTCAGAAAGTATTCTTTATTCCTTACCGTGACCATGCCGTGTGCCATTTCGTTTTACAACTGACGTCCTTTAAACACATGGTAACCGCAAAAGTAATAAATATCTTTGCATGATTCTTTGCAGCTGTCAGCCCGGATACATTGGACAAGCATGTGGTACACAATGCCCGGATGGAAAATTTGGCCCAGGTTGCACAGGGAACTGCACATGTCAGAACAATGCAACATGTAGCAAGGTGGATGGGTCATGTGACTGTCTACCGGGGTGGACTGGTGTTGAATGTAACAATCCATGTCCGGCTGGTGACTATGGGAAAAACTGTCAATCAAAGTGCTTGTGTCAGAATGGTGCATCATGTGACCCCGTGACAGGACATTGTATGTGTGTGGGGGAGTGGCAGGGGGAGTTGTGTGACACCAGTAAGTATGAAAATATCTTGCTATTTCATCACACACCATTAATAACAACTAGGTATTTAGTTAAGAAATTCAAAACACTGTAATGACTGACAGGAAGATAAAGAATGGAATACAACTGATTACTTTTTTTCCGGTGCGGTATCCTAACAATCGCGTGTTCTGATTGGCAGTTTGAACGGGCGGTATTTTCTCAGTTTTCTCTCTTCTGAGTTAACGGATGTAAAACAAGTAGAACAGTCAATGGGGAAAAAATAAATAATTTATTTACCGTCCTGAGGTCAGTCCGGATAGGGGAAAGCTGTGTCCTTGGCCTTGAAAACGAACTTCGGCCTAACGGCCTCTGTCCGTATTTTAAGATCTCGGGCACAGTTTTTCCCTATCCAGAGCTCCTGGCCGATAAATAACATATAAATATATATATAAGCCGTTGTATATATACACTCGATTGCAGAAACGTTGTAGTATACATTTATGCATATATACAAATACCTAATAAGATGCAAAAATGGAAAAAATACTAAAATATGATCGAGTATATGTTGAAAGTTATCAAAAACATTTCTATGCCTTGTTTTGATACAAGACACGTCAAATATATAAGGTTTTGAAGTATCAGATATTAATAGATAATATTTATTTATATATTTTCACTTTTTGGGCCTAAAAACTCTCTAATATATATTTAATAATATCTAATAGCGCTCAAATCATATTTTTCATGTTCTTTATTTATAAAACATCTTGAAAAATATCATTTTGTGACATATACATCAATGGGTACAGATGTATTAATTTTTTTTCATTAGGTATTTGTATATATGTATAAATGTATACTAAACATTTGAATTTTTCCGTGTTTAAATAAAACCATGTATGTATGTAACAGTAGTATAAACTTTATTATACACCAAAAGTCAGAAAGCTAACCGCTTATTTACACTGATGCTGTGTACGTAGTTTATCCATCCACCCATCAATCTAACCATCCACCTGCATTTCTTTACATACTGACCGTTTATTCTTTCCTCTTTTATTAAACACAGAGAATGTTGATTTAGTCAAGACTGGCTACTACAACTACTATGACGAGATGGCCATGTCTGTCTGTGCGAGTATACCCATGATAGGCCGTGGCTATATCTTTCCCGTACGTCGAGCCTGCTCATCAAAATCCAGGCAAACCTGCTCTCAGTTGTGCGCAAGCGCAGGAGTGAGGAAACAGCTGACCTGGGGCCCAAGCAGCGAGTAAGATTTAATTGTCCCCTTCACAGTTCCCTGCGCCATGTTCAAAGGTAGCCGTGCCTTTGCATCGAAGCGAGACATGAGGTGACCTTGCAATGATAGAGACATGTGAATAATTGTCCAAGGTGTTAAAAAAGGTCTCTATCATTGCAAGGTCACCGCTCGTCTCGCTTCGATGGCGCAGGGAACTGTGAAGGGAGCTATTGTAACAATGTGCCCGATGTACTGGCTCTTGTACACTATTGCTTTTATACTTTTCCCTCCCTCCCTCCCTGCTGCAGCCTCACACTGTAGGCCTTTTACTGATTCGCAATCCCCTTATAAATGTTGTTATTTTTTCGCTGGCTTACTCGTTCACGTGTTAATAGCCCTCTTTCGATATTCTGGTTGAGTGATCACGCACAAAGCAATTCAAGACGAGGCTCCGGGGAAACAATGGAGTAATCCTAATATATTCTTTTGTTTCCCCGGAGCCTCGTCTTGAATTGCTCTGTGCGTGATCACTCAACCAGAATATCGGGCTAAGTGGGCTATTCGATCATTCATTTATTCCTTCTTCGATTCCACCCCCAGCATATTTGAATGTCTGGAGTCTCTTCATGTCTACAAGGGTCGTCCCAAACTCGCTGCTAACCCGGGTAGCAACACCGATGTGGGTCGTATAGGACTGATCGTCTATCGGTATCACAGCTGCACTAACTCTGGCTGTGGACCGAACTACTGCTGCTGCAGAAAGGGCCACCAATAATCAAGACTCATTCGCCCATACACTTAATCTAGTACCTAGCTAGAACGGTTTAAGGTTTCCACTTACAACTTAGAAAGAATATTATTTAGTTCAACGTTATACTAATACAGCAAACCAACGCGACGCAAGCACTGCTCTAACGGTTTTCTCGTGATTGGGAAACTTACGGTACTGACTTAAAGCACGTACATGGTACGACATGCCGTAACATTGATCACAAACAAATACTACTTTAGGGTTAACTGAATGTTGTTTTATTTACACTAAACACAAAAGTATGTGGTTTACTAATTTTGAGTAGGGGTCAATTATCCAAAGTTAATTTTATTCTTCAATTTTATTGCACAATTGCCGTCTGTGAAATGTTTCCCATAATCCTTAATACTGGTCTCAGCTTTGTGGGGTTTTGGTCACTAACTTTATCAAAATAAGCATATACCCTCAAATCGTGATGCATTCACTCATAATCATTATCATTATGAGCCATCATGAAGCCAGTTTTGATGGTTTTCAATTGTTAATTTTCCCACCTGTAAAAGAATGGCTGTACGTAGGTTAAGATTGCTAGATCAGCCCATGGTAAGAGGTTGTTCAGGTTCAAATCAAATTTGAAAAGGCATATACCTTAATTAAGACCCGTGGGCATAGCTAGGGACGTGGGGATTTGCGGATTCTTGGTTTTCGGCGTTTTTTCCTCTGCGGAGTTTTTATTCCCCATTAATACTCATGCATTAGGCTCTGGGTACAAGAATGCAGAACAATTGACTGGTCTCAAAATATAGCCCATGATGTCACATGTAACTGCTGGTACCGAACCAATAGCCGTACCCCTAAGGCCAAATTCGCCCCAGCCCCAATTAAAACGAAATAAAGACCCTTAGGGGTGACGTCAAAGCAGCTCAATTTGTAGGATAAAACAACAGAATTTCAATCTCCTGAGAATTTGACGCCTATTGTTTTGTTATCAAAATTGAGCTGCATTCCGACGTGCTGCAAGGGGTCTATACTTTTAAATGTAAAGTGATAAACAATTTCATGTATACGCTGATAACGAACAACTGATAGTGTGAGTCGCTTGGCCCGTAATGAAAATAAAGTCTATTCTAATGTTTTCTTTTGTTTGCTCTTGAATTTTAGTCACAACTTTCTATACAACTTTGCTTCACGGGCCAAGTAAAATAAATATCACAAATAATACAATACATTAGCTGATAACTAACAATGGATGGCTTTATCATCTATTGATTGCATTGTCTCTTTGATATCACAAGATTTTCGCGTGGTCTTTCTACATCAGTGACGATTTCTCGCTCCCTTAAATATTGACAGCCATTTTCCTGCAAGCCACGACCAGATCGGTCTTCGTCCCTCGCAGCAGAGCGGAGCAGTGAATATATAAAAATTGTTTTTCTAAAGTTCCCTGACCAAGTAAGGAGTTATTTTTAACCTTACATCACGAGGCGGTTCCTCGCTTCCGGATTTCCTGCTTCCCTGGAGTAACGTCACTCAGTCGACAAGAAGGAAATTTTTTTAAAACGTTATCACTCTTGCCTGCTACTTCAAAACACGATAGTCCTAATTCTCTAAACTTAGTATGACTTTTAAGAGCTTCTTCGTTAATATTTTATCAGCTTTCTGTATCCAGAGCTTGGTATTTACGTCTAAAACTACGCTTAGCCGCCGTTGAAGTTAAGAATACTTCTCAAAGCCCTCAAAGATATTTTAAACTGAGGTAAGTGTGACTCAAAAAGCTATCCAATACTTAGTCTTAGATTCCTCGTTGATTCTTAGTCTTATATCATTAGAGATATTTATGCATCTTATTTATAATCTGTGTGTAGTTAGTAGTTAGTAGGTTGTAGTTATGGTAGGATAAAATTATATTTTTGACGGAGTTTCATTTATTTGAACGTGTTCTATTCTGTTTTTGTTTTTTAATACGGTAATGCTCTTTGAGCTGGATTATATTTTCGTCACAACACGTACGCTTTCTTAACCACAACAAAAACCCAAGAAATAGCCCTAAACCCGTTATTAAAATGATTCTAAAATTGGCTAATATGAATGTATGGGTCGAAAAGAATTGTAAAATTCAAAATCCTGTGATTGAGTTTTTGGTGGTAATTTTGAGTCACTTCCGGTCGTGACCACGAAGCGTCACGCAACAAAATATTTGCTTCAAAGAACTAAAGGACTCGAAGAATATTTTTGCTTATATATTCAATTCATTTTTCCTATTCTACTTAGCTATCGCTGCTGTGTCCCACAAGCTCAACATTTTAGCTAGAATATCGCAGACTTTAAAAGAAAATGGCCTCGTAATCCTTGTAGTACTATAATAATACTTTCACGGATATACTATTTGCACTCTATTATAAAATGTGTAATATATACTACAAACTATGAAAATGGCACTTAAAAGCAGATTTAAAACTATTCACAGAGCTTATTGATTTCAAACTGTCTGGTTACTCTTTAAAACAGATACACTTTGTGTAAGGAATCTTATGGTTTCCCAGATTTGCGCGAGCGTGCACATTCACCTGCGCGCAAGAGAGCATAAATAAGATAGGGAAAATTCTTAATACCGCGCACGCCATGTGAATTCCGGTTGGGCTATTTTTAGCATCCAAAGTCATTTGGTTTTTAATTTTTTGATTGCGTGGACGTGTGCGCGCGCGCTCAAAAATAACATACTTTTCGTCGATTTTTCTCATTTGTTTTCGACAAAATTTATAAGATAAAGCAAAAAAGATCAGGATTGGCGAAATTTATGTTTTCCCCAAAAATCTTTACATGCTTACGCTACTTCCAGGTTTGGATGAAGCACACAATTTTTTGACGCACAAGAGTAGGGTATAACGCAATTTGACTGCACGCGGATGCTCTCTTGGGGCGCGTTATATCGTTACTGTTATTATTCTATTTGTACCTTACTTACAAGACTTGCTCCTAGTCGACCTCTATGAGGCTCACAGAGTCACGAGCGAAACAAATGAAAAGGAAAAAGAAACATAGCAAACGTCAAAATCACTTGTTCCTCTTGCAGGATTTTCATTTTCGTTTCGCGCCAAACATGGCGTGTATTTCTGTACGTGCGCTCAGTAAATTTGTTTAACTTGATTAAGGGGGCGGGCATAATTCAGGGGCCTGTTTTGGGGTCGCTAAAATTAGAACGAAACAAGTTGACAAAGTCCTTTGTCCAACGCTTATGATCCTGGTCCAGGTTGGGCTGCCTGTGCTTTATTCCGCGCGCGTTAACTTGTAAGGACGGAGACGAAGGACTTTGCGAAAGTCTAATTACTTACTTACTTGTGAATTTTGTTATCAGTTTGTCCACAGGGTACTTACGGCAATAACTGTACATCCAAATGTAGCTGTAGATCCATAAGTACACTTGAATGTAACCACAAGACAGGAGCGTGTACCTGCAATGATGGATATATTGGTCAGCGGTGTGAAACAAGTAAGTGATCTTTAGTGTTGGTATTTGACCTTTGATTCTAAGTATAGTTGATATGTTAACACAGTTAACTCACAGATATAATTAAAAATTAATTGCGTGTTAGGTTTTGCGGATTGAAGAAAACCGGATCACACGGAAAACCACCGTCGCACTACCGTCACAACACCCTTAAACTCTTGTTTTGCTACAAAGTACTAACAACTATCTTGTTCTTATTTTTGTTTGTATTTCAGAATGTCCTGGTGATACATTAGGATTTAAATGCAAAGAAAAATGTCCATGTAGAAATGAAACTATGCTATGTGATCATGTGACGGGCACGTGTTACTGTAAACCTGGTTTGAAAGGTGCTGACTGCAAGCAAAGTAAGTAATAAATGTCTTGGAACCATATGGGCAGTTATAAGTTTACTTTATGGAAAGTCGAAGGTTCACCAACTACGACTACCTGAACTAGCAAGATTCGAAGTTTATCTCTTCGCACTTTAAGCCAGCCAATCATAAAGCGGCTTATATCGTAATGCTCTTTTACGGTGGCTTCCCGCCAAAACCACAGGAACTCCATCAGTGTAATTCATCAATAATATTAATAATAACTTTATTTATATAGCGCGCAAATCTAAAATTCTAAGGCGCTTTACAAAAGGTTAATAAATATAATATATAAAACAAAATGTTGGTCATAGCATATCTAAAAAGTTGAGTATATCTAAAAAGAAAAAAGAAAAAATATATATATATGAATCTAAAAATATCTACAAGAGTAAAACTAGTATTATTTAACCATATGCTTGTTTAAAAAGAAAAGTTTTAAGATTGCTTTTAAAAATATTCAGGCTACTACTACTCTTCTATGTCATACTGGTAGCTGATTCCATAGCTTTGGTGCACAAATTGAAAATGCCCTATCGCCGTACGTCTTAAGGTTAGATGATGGCACCTTAAGCAAAAGCATATCAGAAGATCTTAATTGACGATCAAGAGATATTTAAGGTTGCTTGATAGAGATAACAACAACGATTGCTATTCATGCTTTGGTAATTACAAGCAAGTTATTCATTTTCATTTTATTAAAATCAAAATAGCAATCGTTGTTGTCGCCCAACCCATGCAAAAGTGTGAATTCCTTATTTTTACATTGTCTATCGTCCTTATTAAATTACGCGTGAACATGGAATGTTTCAGAGCAATCGCTTAAGAACTGACAATTCTAAGAGAGTTTAACGATGCACCTTAGATGCGTTGTTTATTTCGAACGAGCCACCTTAAACATCTAAATTATACTGATAAAGTTCCTGTGGTTTTAGCGAGTGTTGTCTTTCAGCTTTGCATGGGACTCGCTGCATACTTGCATGTTCTAGCTCGCACGCACGAAGGTGTTTTTTATGATCGTTGTCTCACATGCTAATCATTATTTTCCCAGCATGCTCTATTGGTACCTACGGGCAAGGCTGTTCACAGACCTGTAAGTGCACGAATAACGCCACGTGTGACGTAATAGATGGCAACTGCACGTGTTTACCAGGATTTGGCGGGAAATACTGTGAAGAACGTAAGTAAACAAACGATATTACATTTGTATTACTTTACCGCTTATCAATCACGTGACTTTTCTGGATTTGACTGGGGGGCAACCAATGGTTGACTGGGGGGCAACTAGTGATTCTTATCTCAAATCATGTCAGAATAACTCCTCAAAGTATTCCATTTGACTATTTGTACAACATGAAACCAGAAAACAAGATATACAAACAACCTTCAACATTCTCCAAGACAGTGAAAACGGAGATACTACCGGAAGTGACGTCTATTGATAGTAAGCAATATCGATCAAGAGAATGTCATATACTGTGACGAGCATCTGACTCGGGAAACTAAGTAATCACTCTGAGTTATCATTATTTTCCCAGCATGCTCTGTTGGTACATACGGGCAAGGCTGTTCACAGACCTGTAAGTGCACGAATAACGCCACGTGTGACGTAGTAGATGGCAACTGCACGTGTTTACCAGGATTTGGCGGGAAATACTGTGAAGAACGTAAGTAAAACGAACGATTTTGTAATCGCTGCCACTGCGGATCAAGGGGAGGGGTGCAGGGGGTGCGCAACCTCCCATCCCCTCCCCCAACCCGAGCAACTTTACCCCGCTATTTTGAAGATATCCAATACCAAATAATGATATATTTCTTTGTTTCTGAAGGTTGCACTCCTCCCTGGGCGAACTTTGTGCCCTGCACCCCACAAAATCCTGGATCCGCCCCTGTGGTGGTATCTAGCGAAAGATTTCTCGTTCACTAGCCTCATTTGTTAGTACATCAACATGGCTGCCATGTCTTTGCAATTAACTTACATTACAAATGTCAAATTAGCTTGCTAGTATATAAATCAATGTTTGACTTTAACAGTTCTTGCAACTGAACCAAATGCCAATGAAGATCAATATCAATGCTGTAATGGATATGCTCAGTGACGTTTTACTTTCAGTTTCTACGATTCTGTTTCCAGCTATTTGTACTCAGCCTTGTGTGAACGGCACGTGTACAAAACCAGATTACTGCTCGTGTTACTCAGGTTACTATGGTAATCTGTGTGAAAGAGGTATGTACCAGCACACCTAACATCATTGTAATATTTCTCAATGCTGTTTGTGTTTATTTCCTTTTCTTCCTCGTCAGACTGTCCTTCACATAAATGGGGACCACACTGTAAACACGACTCTCTCTGTCAAAATAACGCTAAATGCTCTCCCAACACTGGTATCTGTACGTGTACCCCAGGGTGGGAGGGAAAGTACTGTGACAAAACATGTGACCAAGGTTACTATGGTGACAAATGTCTAAAAATATGCACCTGTCTTAATGGAGCGACATGTGACCCTGTTAGTGGTAACTGCACATGCGCACCAGGGAAACAAGGACAGCGGTAAGTTTATTTTCTGATCCCTAATGACATAGACTGTCAGACCACAGGGATACCAACAGTAAGTGTTTTGCTTTCTATTCATGTCCTTTTCTCAGCTGTGAATCCGAATGTTCTCGTGGCTGGTATGGACAGGATTGTGCAGTGAAGTGCGCATGTCTGAATGGAGCTTCATGTGATCACGTGAACGGCACGTGTAACTGTACAGCTGGATGGACGGTAAGTACGTTTACGTTGATGCTGTTTGAACCTGAACAATAAGTATTATCAGAAAAGTATCATTTCCACTTATCTTTGAAGTGTAAATTTTCAAGCTAAAATGTATCTAGTTTAACTAAGACCTGACGGGGTTGAAGTAAATTTCAATTTTTGATTTACGTATTCTTTTTGTTACATATCCAGGGAGACATTTGTAACCAAAAGTGTCCCGAAGGTACATATGGATACCGCTGTGCACTAACATGTCTTAACTGTATGCATGGTGCAACCTGTGATCACGTGACTGGGGTGTGTGACTGCAGGCCTGGTTACAGAGGAAAGAGGTTTGTAATTTGATATACAATAGGACCCCAATAGTGATTCAATACCTTTTACTGAATTCTTCTGCCTAGCTTAATCCTCCAATAGAGATAGTGGAGAGCTAGTGGGAAGTTTTTATCCCGGCTCTAGATGTCTTTGGCTTGCGGTTCAGACGCTTATCTAAACCGAATTAGCCACATATCGCAGTTTGCGGGAATGAAGCACCCTCTACTACATATCATTTGTTTAATCTTGACAAACGGTTATTTACCAGATGTGAAGGTCTTTGTGAAAAAGGAAAATATGGTCTCAAGTGCATTGGCGATTGCGCATGTCAGAACAATGCCACGTGTTCACCGATAGATGGTTTCTGTAACTGCACCTCTGGATATATGGGCAAGTTATGTGAGAAACATTGTGCTGGTGGAGCTGGCGGTGTTGGATGTAAAGTACAATGTAATTGTACGAAATGGGGAACCTGTAATCCATTCACTGGGGTGTGCGCGTAAGTACTAACAGAATACATTTCTTAGAACTGTAAAAAAAACCTACGCTTTCCGTGCGATTTGACTGGATTAGCAGTATGATGAAGCTCACTATGATTGGCTCAGAAAGTGTCCCTTATTCCGAATCGTTACCGTGCTGTGTGGAATTATCTAAACAAATTGTGGAAGCAATAATAATTATCTTTAAAATATCATTATTTTGTATGGTGCTTTTCAGCTGTCAGCCCGGATATATTGGTCCATCATGTGATACACAATGCCCGGATGGAAAATATGGCACAGGTTGCACGGGGAACTGCACATGTCAGAACAATGCAACATGTAGCAAGGTGGATGGGTCATGTGACTGTCTACCGGGATGTACTGGTGTTGAATGTAACAATCCATGTCCGGCGGGTTACTATGGAAAAAACTGTCGATCAAAATGCTTGTGTCAGAATAGCGCATCATGTGATCCTGTGACAGGACATTGTACATGCTTGGGGGAGTGGCAGGGGGAAGTGTGTAACATCAGTAAGTATGGAAAAAGTATTGCTATTTACGGTTTCTATATCCAAAATTTCAGGTTTGAATTATCAAAATTTGCTTTTTCTTGTACAGAATGCAACGACTGGACGTTTGGTGCGAGATGCAACAATCAATGTTCTTGTAACAGGACACTAACTGACAGGTAAAGGGTGTTATTAAATCTGAAGAAAATGGTATTCACTTTTGCCATTATACTAAGGTGACGTTTTCATTTCAGATGCCATGCTTTATCAGGGTTCTGTTATTGTAAGGATGGCTTTACCGATAACAATTGTGACACAAAAATTGGTAAATATGTGCTTTGATGTTGCATTATGTAGAGGAACTCGTTATCTCACTCCCTCATTCACTTATTTTAATTTTATTATTTTTTGTTAGTTTGCGGAATTGGTCGCTATGGTAACAGGTGTGAAAAGAAGTGCAGTTGCAATAATAATTACTGTGACGTAATAACAGGTTTATGTAACTGCCCAATGGGGTATTCAAGACCAAATTGTCAAAGTAAGGGTACTTGCTGTTTCAATAACCGACTGCTTCTCTGTCTTGCATGCTAAACCTTGAAATATTGAGTTTCAACATTTCTCCAATTTTTTTTATCAGAATGTCTACAAGGTGGATACGGCTATGAATGTCAATATACTTGTCAATGTGCGAACGGTGCTACCTGTGATCACGTGACTGGGGCCTGTTCGTGTACAGCGGGTTGGTATGGTACTCTTTGTAAACAAGGTTAGTATATCATTGTACTGGTAGTAATATTTATTTGTTAAAATTACACAATATTTACTGAGCCAGTCCTTTTTGAATCCCACAGGGTGCCCAGAGGGAAGGTTTGGCTTAAAATGCAACAGTACGTGTACCTGCCAGCACGAATCATCTTGTGATCACGTGACAGGTGCTTGCCGGTGTTCACCAGGATGGCAGGGGAAGCAATGTGAAGAAGGTATTAGACACATGACTTTTATTTATAGCCGATATTAAAAGCTTTACCTTACAATACACCGATTCCGAACATAGCGGACACACGCGGACTGCCTGGATTGAGGAGGCGAAAACGAGGCTAGTCAGTCGTCTGTGATCTGTGGAAAGCTGGCTTTTCTGTTAGGAACGTTAAACAATTCTTATTGCTTATAAACACCAGTAATAAAGATGAAGCTTCACTAGCCTCGTTTTCGCCCACTAGACCTAGGCCGTCCATTTGTGTCCGCCATGTTCTGAATCGTTGTATGACCAGCTTTTTTCTATTTTTACAGCTTGTAAGCAAGGTTTCTATGGCGAACACTGTGTGTCATTATGTCAATGTTTTGGAGAAAACACAGCGTCTTGTGATCACGTGAACGGCGCATGCTACTGTAAACCGGGATGGACTGGACGCGAGTGCACCTTGTGTAAGGAATCTCTTTGTTCATAATAATATTTTCCCTTAGGCTTTTTCCCATTAGAACGTGTGTCTGATCATTGAGTATTATTTGCAAAAATAATTTATTCCTATTTGTTACTTTTTATTCTTATATGACAACGTTCTAGCCAAAAAATGTAAATAAATATATACACTAGTCGTAGCATATTGCAAGTGAAAGAGAAAAATAACTCGAAAGTGATTTTGGCTGCTGAAACTTGAAACTGCAGAAGAAGGGTACCCTATGAGAAAGTTGTTGCAATCTAATATATTTCTATTTGTACATGAATTACCTACTTGTATATTTTGTTATCAGTTTGTCCACAGGGTACTTACGGCAAAAACTGTACATCCAAATGTACCTGTAGATCCATAAGTACACTTGAATGTAACCACAAGACAGGAGCGTGTACCTGCAATGATGGATATATTGGTCAGCGGTGTGAAACCAGTAAGTGATCTTAGTATTTGTTGGTATAGTGTTGGTAAAATTCTAAGGCGCTTTACAAAAGGTGAATAAATATACTATATAAAACAAAATGTTGGTCATAGCATATCTAAAAAGTTGAGTATATCTAAAAAGAAAAAAGAAAAAATATATATATATGAATCTAAAAATATCTACAAGAGTAAAACTAGTATTATTTAACCATATGCTTGTTTAAAAAGAAAAGTTTTAAGATTGCTTTTAAAAATATTCAGGCTACTACTACTCTTTATGTCATATGGTAGCTGATTCCATAGCTTTGGTGCACAAATTGAAAATGCCCTATCGCCGTACGTCTTAAGGTTAGATGATGGCACCTTAAGGCAATGGGCTCGCGCACTCGTGCGCATCTTTCTGCGCATTTGTTTTTTATTTAGAATTGTACAATATATTGACCAAAATGTGAAACAATACACTGTATTTATATAACTTGACAATTAGTCGCATGGCAGTCATTTTGTGTATGTTCGATGACTCGAGGCATGCGCGACAAAATCCATGGATTGGGCTACCTGTGTCCTTTCCGTTGGTCGCTCTTCATTTTGCGTTGCTTTACGACTTATATCTTGTAAATGAATACGGTGACCTATACAATTTTTTCCTGAATTCGATGTCTTTTAACTAAAGCTAGTACATATCGAAAAAAATAAAAAATCTATTGGTTTGTTTTCGAGAAAATCGTGAAACATCATCTAAAAAAGACTTGACATTCGCATGTAATTTCGACTGTTTTTCAAGTTGGAAATGTCAAAACTTAGCATTTTTCCTGAACTTTGTGACATTAAACTATTTTTCAAGGAAGTTTATTTACTTTAGTACCTCTGAAAGCCTCTGTTTTTCATATTGCAGCCACCAGAATTAAACTAGACGTAATACTTTGAGAAGCGTTGTTTTCGTTCTAGACTCGCTGGGGAGTGCCGTGTTCAAGCTAACATAGCGCGAAATCTATGTCGATGACCCCCGATTTTTGTTGTTGTTCTGTTTTGTCCATCTCAAAAACTATCTATATGCAAAATTATAGGAAAATCTATCGGTTAAATTTGCGCGAGCCCATTGCCTTAAGCAAAAGCATATCAGAAGATCTTAATTGACGATCAAGAGATATCTAAGGTTGCTGGGTAGAGATAACAACAACGATTGCTATTCATGCTTTGGTAATTACAAGCAAGTTATTCATTTTCATTTAATTAAAATCAAAATAGCAATCGTTGTTGTCGCCCAACCCATGCAAAAGTGTGAATTCCTTATTTTTACATTGTTTATCGTCCTTATTAAATTACGCGTGAACATGGAATGTTTCAGAGCAATCGCTTAAGAACTGACAATTCTAAGAGAGTTTAACGATGCACCTTAGATGCGTTGTTTATTTCAAACGAGCCTCCTTAAACATCTAAATTATACTGATCAAGTTCCTGTGGTTTTAGCGAGTGTTGTCTTCCAACTTTGCATGGGACTCGCTGCATACTTGCATGTTCTAGCTCGCACGCACGAAGGTGTTTTTTTATGATCGTTGTCTCACGTGCTAATGATTATTCTCCCAGCATGCACTGTTGGTACATACGGACAAGGCTGTTCACAGACCTGTAAGTGCACGAATAATGCCACGTGTGACGTAGTAGATGGCAACTGCACGTGTTTACCAGGAATTGGCGGGAAATACTGCGAAGAACGTAAGTAAACAAACGATATTACATTTGCATTACTTTACCGCTTATCACTTCAATATCGATCAAGAGAATGTCATATACTGTGACGAGCATTTGGCTCGGGAAACTAAGTAATCCCTCTGAGTTATCATTATTTTCCCAGCATGCTCTGTTGGTACATACGGACCAGGCTGTTCACAGACCTGTAATTGCACAAATAACGCCACGTGTGACGTAATAGATGGCAACTGCACGTGTTTACCAGGATTTATCGGAAAATATTGCGAAGAACGTAAGTAAAACGAACGCGATTTTACATTTTTATAACTTTACTACTTAAGTAAGACGAACGATTTTGTAATCGCTGCCACTGCGGATCAAGGGGAGGGGTGCAGGGGGTGTGCAACTTCCCCCTCCCCCCAACCCGAGCAACTTTATCCCCCTATTTTGAAGATATCCAATACCAAATAATGATATATTCCTTTGATTCTGAAGGTTGCACCCCTCCCTGGGCTGACTTCTCGTTCACTAGCCTCATTTGTTAGATAAAGGTTCAAACGCGTGCGTTTGAAGTTGTTTAAAAATTAACCAAACCCTATTTTTATTGTTTCAATGCAAAAATTCTGGAAATAGGAACTCAAATAATCGGATTAAATTGATATCGAGTAATTTATATTTGCATCAAATTAACGTCGAACAATAGCTGTGCTGAGATAAAGCTTCTTAAAATTCCATCATTGTCAACAATTTATCGGATAACATAGTGATAAGTGAATGGACTGTAAGATGTGAAGGGTTGAGCGTTCGAGGCTCCGTAGGGTCAATTCACAAGATTTCATTTGCGTTTTTTTAAAGGTTAGAATAGTCAATTCCTTAAGTTTTAAGACTTTAAGACTTCTATTGTGTGTCTAAAATCTCAAATAAATGTGCATTGAATTTCAAAATTTCAAAACTCTCAAATGTGTGTGTCTATGACTAGCTTGGCAAAAAAACTTGATGCAGGTCTTGAATTCAAAATTAAAAACCTGTCCCGGGTCTTCCGCCGAATTTAAGAACCTACATTAAACAATGGAAATAGGGTGTGGTTAGTTTTTAATACCATCATGGCTGCCATGTCTTTGCAATTAACTTACATTACAGAAGTCAAATTAGCTTGCTAGTATATTAATTAATGTTTGACTTTTACAGTTCTTCCAACTGAACCAACTGGTAATGAAGAACAATTTGGTGAGCAGGACAGCTCTGTTCACCCAGGTGTTAGTGCTGGTGTAAGTCTTCTTTTTCTCATCATCTTTATATCCATTACCGTTGCTATTGGTTACTGGATTTATCGAAAAAGAAAAAATTGGGTCATGCGCATAGAACCTCTCAAACCGACTAATGAATTTCCTGCTGCTGCGAGCTCAATGGAGCTTCACACTACCACCAAAAATGAACGTGACAAAAATGTTCCCTTGGAGACGAACTATATGGGTCTTGAAAACCGTGTCAGGGTTGGAGATGAGGGTACATACCAGTCTCTTCATAAGAAAGGCAGTTACCATGGATACGAATCCCCGAACGGTGAATCTGTTAGCACTCGTGTTTATCAGTCACTCGATAGAAAACCCGACCCAACTTATCAGAGCCTCGCGAAAACTGGTCAGCAGCAACAGCCTGAAGGGAAAAAAGAGAAGGAAAATACGGTTGCCATGGAGACACACTATATGGGCCTTGGTAACCGCGTCAACGATGTTTATCAGTCTTTGAATGAAAAATCTGTTGGTAAAGATGAAAATGAACTAAGAGACGATCTTAAACCACGAAGCCATGATAGAGGTTGTCATAGCGACAACCAACGTAACCATGGCGACTACCAACCGCTCAGCAAGCCCAATAAGGATAACGATTATCAGAGTTTGGATACTAAGAAACAACTCTCCTCGGCAAATGGATTTGAATCGCCGGTATATGATAATACGCCTCAACACATCGATGATGAAGATGGGTTGTATAATGGTATGGGCCATGATTATGAACCGGTTAGGGAAGGAACGAATGAGGATGAAGCAGTGGATACGCCTTCTTACGAGATTTTACCCCCCTAAAAACGTTATAATAAACCTTAGTCTCTGGATTTCTCGTTTCACCAAACTCAATTTTGACAATGACGAATCCCGACAAACCCAAATTTACGGATCGGCTGATCATCTACCAGTTGATCTTCGAAAAAATGTTAACCAATCAGAATCGAGAAAATGTGCAAAACTGAGGTGTCATCCTTAGTAGCCTGACGACTCGGGAAACCATTATTTCTTTATTTTATTTCCCTACTCAATGAAGAATATCATAGTAAATGTGACGTCATTCCTACGTTACTATTTCTGATCAATACAATACAATAACTTTATTAGATCTCCCAAGCGGGCTCTTCCGATCCAATTTACAAATTACAAACTATAATTTAAATAATGTCCTTAATCATTGAATAAAATTGCGAAGAAATACGTTCTTTACAGATTTCTTAAATAGTTTCACACATTTCAGTTCTCGAATGTCCTCTGGTATAGAGTTCCAGATGGTAGCGCCGCGATAGCGGTAGGTAGCGGCGAATGATCTTTTCGCAAGTTCGGTGCGGCATTTGGGCAGATTGATGTTATTTGCTGATCTAGTGTTATAATTATGAATGTCAGATCTTTTGTTGAACATACTTATTAAATAGCCTGGTGCTTGATTGTTTCTACATTTGAACATTTGTACTGGGTCTCTTAGTCTAACCTGGTCAGAAACAGAGAGTAGCTTAAGCTGTCTTAATGTTGAGGAAATATGGTCATACTTTCTCCTTCCTGTGAGTAGCCTGGCTGCAAAATTCTGTACAAGCTGGAGTTTAGCAATATTCGATTTACTAGTACCAGACCAAACAGAGGAACAATAAAATAGCTTAGAAAAAACAAGTGAATTGATAATTGTAAAAAGAGTGGATTTATCAAATAGATGGCTAATTCTACTAATCATTGCTAATTTGCCTATAAGTTCGCTGGCCAAAGTTCTGGTGTGTTCGTCAAAAGATAAGTGCATATCAACAATCGCACCAAGGTCTTTCACTGAGTCGACAGGCGAGAGTTCTTTTCCCAGGAACATCAAAGGGGGAATTGGGGTACGGGATAACATCGCTCGGGATCCAAACACACAAAACTTTGTCTTGTCAGGGTTGATAAGGAGTCGATTCTCACAACACCATGATGCAACCTTTCTCATGTCGCATTGAAGGTTTTCAAGTCCTTCGCTTACGTCCTTGTTTGAAAAGGAGATGTAGAGCTTAGAATCATCTACATACGACTCGATGTTACAGTTGTCACAAGTTTTTGGCAAATCATTTAAGTAGAGGTTGAACAACAGAGGTCCTAAGATGGATCTCTGTGGTACTCCGTACTTGATGTTAAGTGACCTCGATAGTGAACTGTTTATCCTCACACGTTGTGACCTGTCAGACAAGTAGCTTTGAAACCAAGACAAGGCTTCATTACAAACATTCATACTTCGTAGTTTGGCTAGAAGTTTCTGATGGTTTATGCTGTCGAACGCTTTGCTGAGATCCAACATCAGGACGGCAATCAGCTTTTTCTCGTCAATAGCCTTGTATAAATGACTGGTAAATAGTATCCGTAGAGTGACACTTTTTGTTACCACTCTGGTGGACAGAGGGAATGTCATTGGTCATGAGGTGTTCAACAAACTGGTCATGCGCAAGCCGCTCCTGAACTTCAGACAAAATAGGTAGAAGGGAAATGGGGCGGTTATTTCCGGCTACCTCGTGATCCCCTCCTTAGGGTGTACCACCACCTCGGCCTGTTTCCAGTCTTTTGGAAAACAAGAAGTTAAAAAGGAGTTGTTAAACAGGCCAGTGATAACAAACAAACAAACAAACAAACAAACAAAACAAAATAAACAAAATAAACAAACAAACAAACAAACAAACAAACAAACAAACCAAAACAAACCAACCAACCAACCAACCAACCAACCAAACCAAACCAAACCAAACCAAACCAAACCAAACCAAACCAAACCAAACCAAACCAAACCAAACCAAACCAAACCAAACCAAACCAAACCAAACCAAACCAAACCAAACCAAACCAAACCAAACCAAACCAAACCAAACCAAACCAAACCAAACCAAACCAAACCAAACCAAACCAAACCAAACCAAACCAAACCAAACCAAACCAAACCAAACCAAACCAAACCAAACCAAACCAAACCAAACCAAACCAAACCAAACCAAACCAAACCAAACCAAACCAAACCAAACCAAACCAAACCAAACCAAACCAAACCAAACCAAACCAAACCAAACCAAACCAAACCAAACCAAACCAAACCAAACCAAACCAAACCAAACCAAAACAAAACAAAAACAAAATGTAGAAACGTAGGAACAAAGAAACGAACCAACCAACAGTTTGTGTCACGCATGCGCAGACTACAGGGAGAACTACCTGTAGTCATATACAAGTCTCCTACAGAAACAAGTCAAATGATAAGACTGGATTATGCGAGATTACCGGCAAATCCGATTCCTGCTATTGTTACTCAGGTTACTATGGAAACTCGTACAAAAGAGGTATGCACCTTAATACTTTTGTACTTTTTTATTTCCTTTCAAACATTATGAACACTGACTGCCCAAAAAATATATTTACCACCGGAAATCTTTGTAATCTTTCTTAGTCCTGTGTAATCCTTTCTCTTCTTTTCAGTTGTATTCATAGTGTCCTTCGCATTAAAGGGACTCATACTGGAGTTATCACTACCTATGAGACGGGACCTATACGTTCAGTACATGTCAACTGTTGTCCTACATCAGACACGAACGTAGTTAATACTCGATAGTTTAAACTTCCTGCTCATTTTTCTGAAGGCAACACATCCAAGTCAATCGACACTGAAGTTTTTCAACATTCAAACTTTTCTTTTCTTCGCTCTTCAAGTTTTACTCGGCTGACAAACGAGGCTAGAAGAATGATGCCTGGATTTGTTAAAGTCTTTGTCTTCAGCTGTCTTGTAGTTCTGTTAGCTCTTCTTGCTCAAAGCTCAGGGAACTTGGCAGGGAATGGAGCAAATGTCTGCTCGAAGATCGTAAGGTCAGTGCGAATATATTTTTGCCCTAGTTATAAATATGTTCATAGCCATAAGTAGAGTAGACATGCAAATATATATGATTGATAATGCAGTTGATTTAGATAAGGTCATAGAATCAAAAAGTTTTGCTTAGTCCAAATAAAAGAAGCCACTCGTTGGGCTAACAAGAACAAAGCTAAAATTATAAATGATAAAAAGAAATACTGTTAAATAGACAAACTAAAAACGTTCGTATATGAGTGAATAGCAACCAGTGATTTTTTTTCTTCTTTTTCTACTTCACTTAGGCGTATTTAAGGTGACTGGCTACTTTTGGAAAAAAATTTAACTTTTTTTAAACCACGATCTTTTAAGATGAAATTAAATGCTGATTCCGAATATGAAAAGAAAAATGGTGTGTCCCGCGCTCGTTTTCGAGATAATAAGCATTTTATGGAAGCCTACGCGCAAGTTTTTGAAGGAAAAATTGCGTTACCGAAAGTGTTCAGGAAAAAAAATTACAACTCATAAGATAATAGTTCTTTGCAGACCTTATCATGCACAAATGCCCGCTAGTGAATTATTCTACAATACGACATGGATATTTTTGAATAAAATACAAAGAAATACATTGATTTGTCATATTTCGCCCTTTCAGTGCTCTCAAAAATTTCATTAAGTCAAACAAAAATTCCTACAAAAATCTATTTTTTCATGCGTTAGAAAAATTATTTTTTCTAAAAGAATTGATATAACGTAGATTTTTAGAAGTTCTTTGAATTAAGTTTAAAAAAAGTATAGAGTCCCGTGCAAAATGTGAGGGTTTTGCGCTGTTGAAGTTCAAAACGTGTATGGTTCCTCGATAAAATTTCGTATTTTATTCAGCGGTTTTTGTGCACGCGATCATCGTGGGCTCAAATCGAGCGTTCAAAAGTAGGCAGTCACCTTAAAGGTGGAAACACTTATACATGGGATATGGTATAGTGATACTTGCAGTTCAACACAGATCTAAAGTGCTAGCAACACTATTCGTGTAGCTCCCCAACGTATAATAAATGCTTTATATTAAATCCATTGTGGAATTCCACAAAGAAAATTTCTTAAAATTTCTTCACACTTAAGATTTTATCAGAATTATGACTCATTCAGAATTCAGAATTATCATTCATATTAGACCTTTTTGCTCTATTACTATTTTCGACTTCGTGCGCTTTCAGAACGATAGGTGCATCAAAGATTGTACGGAATTTGAACATCTTTAGAATTTGAACAAAAGATGCTTGTATTTCATTGTTGTGATTAACAACGAGTCGGGCCATACCAATGCACAACACTTACGTATGTTGAAATTATGACTTGACTACAACTATTGTTCAACTTAATGCCCTATGGATACTAGCCTGTTCCAAACTCTCGTCATCATAGTGCATCGTGCGTAACCCCCCGGGGGTGAGAATAAAAAAGGAATCAAGCCTTCCATATTTGGTATAACTGCTTTATGGCTGTATTTTCTCTTTTTAAATTACTAAGCTTCAGTGAAAACTACCAACAGTCATATCAAGTCTCATACAGATACCGAATATATGTTAAATGTGGATACTTGAACTGGGGAAGATGCACTCGATACAGGTAACAGAACTTGATGATGAGTTGATTAATGTACATTCGTGTCATAATGTTGGATGGTGAGGCTGATGTGATACTCTCTTCTTGATACCCACAGCACTGTTTATAGGACTCAATATCGAACAGCTACGAGGACATCCTACAGGAAGCAATACCAATGCTGTAAAGGATGGAGTCAAGTGGGAGATCAGTGTACCAAAGGTAAATAACCTAATGCTAGGGTAGTCACTAGAATATCCTATAGAACACAATACCAATGCTGTAATGGATATGCTCAGTGACGTTTTACTTTCAGTTTCTACGATTCTGTTTTCAGCTATTTGTACTCAGCCTTAGATGCGTTGTTTATTTCGAACGAGCCACCTTAAACATCTAAATTATACTGATAAAGTTCCTGTGGTTTTAGCGAGTGTTGTCTTTCAGCTTTGCATGGGACTCGCTGCATACTTGCATGTTCTAGCTCGCACGCACGAAGGTGTTTTTTATGATCGTTGTCTCACATGCTAATGATTATTCTCCCAGCATGCTCTGTTGGTACCTACGGGCAAGGCTGTTCACAGACCTGTAAGTGCACGAATAACGCCACGTGTGACGTAATAGATGGGAACTGCACGTGTTTACCAGGAATTGGCGGGAAATACTGCGAAGAACGTAAGTAAACAAACGATATTACATTTGTTTTACTTTACCGCTTATCACTTCAATATCGATCAAGAGAATATCATATACTGTGACGAGCATCTGACTCGGGAAACTAAGTAATCACTCTGAGTCATCATTATTCTCCCAGCATGCTCTGTTGGTACATACGGGCAAGGCTGTTCACAGACCTGTAAGTGCACGAATAACGCCACGTGTGACGTAGTAGATGGCAACTGCACGTGTTTACCAGGATTTGGCGGGAAATACTGTGAAGAACGTAAGTAAAACGAACGATTTTGTAATGGCTGCCACTGCGGATCAAGGGGAGGGGTGCAGGGGGTGCGCAACCTCCCATCCCCTCCCCCAACCCGAGCAACTTTACCCCCCTATTTTGAAGATATCCAATACCAAATAATGATATATTTCTTTGTTTCTGAAGGTTGCACCCCTCCCTGGGCGAACTTTGTGCCCTGCACCCCACAAAATCCTGGATCCGCCCCTGTGGTGGTATCTAGCGAAAGATTTCTCGTTCACTAGCCTCATTTGTTAGTACATCAACATGGCTGCCATGTCTTTGCAATTAACTTACATTACAAATGTCAAATTAGCTTGCTAGTATATAAATTAATGTTTGACTTTAACAGTTCTTCCAACTGAACCAAATGCCAATGAAGATCAATATCAATGCTGTAATGGATATGCTCAGTGACGTTTTACTTTCAGTTTCTACGATTCTGTTTCCAGCTATTTGTACTCAGCCTTGTGTGAACGGCACGTGTACAAAACCAGATTACTGCTCGTGTTACTCAGGTTACTATGGTAATCTGTGTGAAAGAGGTATGTACCAGCACACCTAACATCATTGTAATATTTCTCAATGCTGTTTGTGTTTATTTCCTTTTCTTCCTCGTCAGACTGTCCTTCACATAAATGGGGACCACACTGTAAACATGACTCTCTCTGTCAAAATAACGCTAAATGCTCTCCCAACACTGGTATCTGTACGTGTACCCCAGGGTGGGAGGGAAAGTACTGTGACAAAACATGTGACCAAGGTTACTATGGTGACAAATGTCTAAAAATATGCACCTGTCTTAATGGAGCGACATGTGACCCTGTTAGTGGTAACTGCACATGCGCACCAGGGAAACAAGGACAGCGGTAAGTTTATTTTCTGATCCCTAATGACATAGACTGTCAGACCACAGGGATACCAACAGTAAGTGTTTTGCTTTCTATTCATGTCCTTTTCTCAGCTGTGAATCAGAATGTTCTCGTGGGTGGTATGGGCAGGATTGTGCAGTGAAGTGCGCATGTCTGAATGGAGCTTCATGTGATCACGTGAACGGCACGTGTAACTGTACAGCTGGATGGACGGTAAGTACGTTTACGTGGATGCTGTTTGAACCTGAACAATAAGTATTATCAGAAAAGTATCATTTCCACTTATCTTTGAAGTGTAAATTTTCAAGCTAAAATGTATCTGGTTTAACTAAGACCTGACGGGGTTGAAGTAAATTTCAATTTTTGATTTATGTATTCTTTTTGTTACATATCCAGGGAGACATTTGTAACCAAAAGTGTCCCGAAGGTACATATGGATACCGCTGTGCACTAACATGTCTAAACTGTATGCATGGTGCAACCTGTGATCACGTGACGGGGGTGTGTGACTGCAGGCCTGGTTACAGAGGAAAGAGGTTTGTAATTTGATATACAATAGGACCCCAATAGTGATTCAATACCTTTTACTGAATTCTTCTGCCTAGCTTAATCCTCCAATAGAGATAGTGGAGAGCTAGTGGGAAGTTTTTATCCCGGCTCTAGATGTCTTTGGCTTGCGGTTCAGACGCTTATCTAAACCGAATTAGCCACATATCGCAGTTTGCGGGAATGAAGCACCCTCTACTACATATCATTTGTTTAATCTTGACAAACGGTTATTTACCAGATGTGAAGATCTTTGTGAAAAAGGAAAATATGGTCTCAAGTGCATTGGCGATTGCGCATGTCAGAACAATGCCACGTGTTCACCAATAGATGGTTTCTGTAACTGCACCTCTGGATATATGGGCAAGTTATGTGAGAAACAGTGTGCTGGTGGAGCTGGTGGTGTTGGATGTAAAGTACAATGTAATTGTACGAAATGGGGAACCTGTAATCCATTCACTGGGGTGTGCGCGTAAGTACTAACAGAATACATTTCTTAGAACTGTAAAAACAACTTACGCTTTCCGTGCGATTTGACTGGATTAGCAGTATGATGAAGCTCGCTATGATTGGCTCAGAAAGTGTCCCTTATTCCGAATCGTTACCGTGCCGTGTGCAATTATCTAAACAAATTGTGGAAGCAATAATAATTATCTTTAAAATATCATTATTTTGTATGGCGCTTTTCAGCTGTCAGCCCGGACATATTGGTCCATCATGTGATACACAATGCCCGGATGGAAAATATGGCCCAGGTTGCACAGGGAACTGCACATGTCAGAACAATGCAACATGTAGCAAGGTGGATGGGTCATGTGACTGTCTACCGGGATGGACTGGTGTTGAATGTAACAATCCATGTCCGGCGGGTTACTATGGAAAAAACTGTCAATCAAAATGCTTGTGTCAGAATGGCGCATCATGTGATTCTGTGACAGGACATTGTACATGCTTGGGGGAGTGGCAGGGGGAAGTGTGTAACATCAGTAAGTATGGAAAAAGTATTGCTATTTACGGTTTCTATATCCATAATTTCAGGTTTGAATTATCAAAATTTACTTTTTCTTTTACAGAATGCAACGACTGGACGTTTGGTGCGAGATGCAACAATCAATGTTCTTGTAACAGGACACTAACTGACAGGTAAAGGGTGTTATTAAATCTGAAGAAAAAGGTATTCACTTTTGCCATTATACTAAGGTGACGTTTTCATTTCAGATGCCATGCTTTATCAGGATTCTGTTATTGTAAGGATGGCTTTACCGATAACAATTGTGACACAAAAATTGGTAAATATGTGCTTTGATGTTGCATTATGTAGAGGAACTCGTTATCTCACTCCCTCATTCACTTATTTTAATTTTATTATTTTTTGTTAGTTTGCGGAATTGGTCGCTATGGTAACAGGTGTGAAAAGAAGTGCAGTTGCAATAATAATTACTGTGACGTAATAACAGGTTTATGTAACTGCCCAATTGGGTATTCAAGACCAAATTGTCAAAGTAAGGGTACTTGCTGTTTCAATAACCGACTGCTTCTCTGTCTTGCATGCTAAACCTTGAAATATTGAGTTTCAACATTTCTCCAATTGTTTTTATCAGAATGTCCACAAGGTAGTTACGGCTATGAATGTCAATATACTTGTCAATGTGCGAACGGTGCTACCTGTGATCACGTGACTGGGGCCTGTTCGTGTACAGAGGGTTGGTATGGTACTCTTTGTAAACAAGGTTAGTATGTCATTGTACTGGTAGTAATATTTATTTGTTAGAATTACACAATCTTTACTGAGCTAGTCCTTTTTGAATCCCACAGGGTGCCCAGAGGGAAGGTTTGGCTTAAAATGCAACAGTACGTGTACCTGCCAGCACGAATCATCTTGTGATCACGTGACAGGTGCTTGCCGGTGTTCACCAGGATGGCAGGGGAAGCAATGTGAAGAAGGTATTAGACACATGACTCTTATTTATAGCCGATATTAAAAGCTTTACCTACTGGTCAATACACCGATTCCGAACATAGCGGACACACGCGGACTGCCTGGATTGAGGAGGCGAAAACGAGGCTAGTCAGTCGTCTTTGATCTGTGGAAAGCTGGCTTTTCTGTTAGGAACGTTAAACAATTCTTAATGCTTATAAACACCAGTAATAAAGATGAAGCTTCACTAGCCTCGTTTTCGCCCACTAGACCCAGGCCGTCCATTTGTGTCCCCCATGTTCTGAATCGTTGTATGATCAGCTTTTTCCTATTTTTACAGCTTGTAAGCAAGGTTTCTATGGAGAACACTGTGTGTCATTATGTCAATGTTTTGGAGAAAACACAGCGTCTTGTGATCACGTGAACGGCGCATGCTACTGTAAACCGGGATGGACTGGACGCGAGTGCACCTTGTGTAAGGAATCTCTTTGTTCATAATAATATTTTCCCTTAGGCTTTTTGCCATTAGAACTTGTGTCTGATCATTGAGTATTATTTGCAAAAATAATTTATTCCTATTTGTTACTTTTTATTCTTATATGACAACGTTCTAGCAAAAAAATGTAAATAAATATATACACTAGTCGTAGCATATTGCAAGTGAAAGAGAAAAATAACTCGAAAGTGATTTTGGCTGCTGAAACTTGAAACTGCAGAAGAAGGGTACCCTATGAGAAAGTTGTTACAATCTAATATATTTCTATTTGTACATGAATTACTTACTTCATTATATTTTGTTATCAGTTTGTCCACAGGGTACTTACGGCAAAAACTGTACATCCAAATGTACCTGTAGATCCATAAGTACACTTGAATGTAACCACAAGACAGGAGCGTGTACCTGCAATGATGGATATATTGGTCAGCGGTGTGAAACCAGTAAGTGATCTTTAGTGTTGGTATTTGTTGGTATAGTGTTGGTAAAATTCTAAGGCGCTTTACAAAAGGTGAATAAATATAATATATAAAACAAAATGTTGGTCATAGCATATCTAAAAAGTTGAGTATATCTAAAAAGAAAAAAGAAAAAATATATATATATGAATCTAAAAATATCTACAAGAGTAAAACTAGTATTATTTAACCATATGCTTGTTCAAAAAGAAAAGTTTTAAGATTGCTTTTAAAAATATTCAGGCTACTACTACTCTTTATGTCATATGGTAGCTGATTCCATAGCTTTGGTGCACAAATTGAAAATGCCCTATCGCCGTACGTCTTAAGGTTAGATGATGGCACCTTAAGGCAATGGGCTCGCGCATTCGTGCGCATCTTTCTGCGCATTTGTTTTTTATTTAGAATTGTATAATATATTGACCAAAATGTGAAACAATACACTGTATTTATATAACTTGACAATTAGTCGCATGGCAGTCATTTTGTGTATGTTCGATGACTCGAGGCATGCGCGACAAAACCCATGGATTGGGCTACCTGTGTCCTTTCCGTTGGTCGCTCTTCATTTTGCGTTGCTTTACGACTTATATCTTGTAAATGAATACGGTGACCTATACAATTTTTTCCTGAATTCGATGTCTTTTAACTAAAGCTAGTACATATCGAAAAAAATAAAAAATCTATCGGTTTGTTTTCGAGAAAATCGTGAAACATCATCTAAAAAAGACTTGACATTCGCATGTAATTTCGACTGTTTTTCAAGTTGGAAATGTCAAAACTTAGCATTTTTCCTGAACTTTGTGACATTAAACTATTTTTCAAGGAAGTTTATTTACTTTAGTACCTCTGAAAGCCTCTGTTTTTCATATTGCAGCCACCAGAATTAAACTAGACGTAATACTTTGAGAAGCGTTGTTTTCGTTCTAGACTCGCTGGGGAGTGCCGTGTTCAAGCTAACATAGCGCGAAATCTATGTCGATGACCCCCGATTTTTGTTGTTGTTCTGTTTTGTCCATCTCAAAAACTATCTATATGCAAAATTATAGGAAAATCTATCGGTTAAATTTGCGCGAGCCCATTGCCTTAAGCAAAAGCATATCAGAAGATCTTAATTGACGATCAAGAGATATCTAAGGTTGCTGGGTAGAGATAACAACAACGATTGCTATTCATGCTTTGGTAATTACAAGCAAGTTATTCATTTTCATTTAATTAAAATCAAAATAGCAATCGTTGTTGTCGCCCAACCCATGCAAAAGTGTGAATTCCTTATTTTTACATTGTTTATCGTCCTTATTAAATTACGCGTGAACATGGAATGTTTCAGAGCAATCGCTTAAGAACTGACAATTCTAAGAGAGTTTAACGATGCACCTTAGATGCGTTGTTTATTTCAAACGAGCCACCTTAAACATCTAAATTATACTGATAAAGTTCCTGTGGTTTTAGCGAGTGTTGTCTTTCAGCTTTGCATGGGACTCGCTGCATACTTGCATGTTCTAGCTCGCACGCACGAAGGTGTTTTTTTATGATCGTTGTCTCACGTGCTAATGATTATTCTCCCAGCATGCACTGTTGGTACATACGGACAAGGCTGTTCACAGACCTGTAAGTGCACGAATAACGCCACGTGTGACGTAGTAGATGGCAACTGCACGTGTTTACCAGGAATTGGCGGGAAATACTGCGAAGAACGTAAGTAAACAAACGATATTACATTTGCATTACTTTACCGCTTATCACTTCAATATCGATCAAGAGAATGTCATATACTGTGACGAGCATTTGGCTCGGGAAACTAAGTAATCCCTCTGAGTTATCATTATTCTCCCAGCATGCTCTGTTGGTACATACGGACAAGGCTGTTCACAGACCTGTAATTGCACAAATAACGCCACGTGTGACGTAATAGATGGCAACTGCACGTGTTTACCAGGATTTATCGGAAAATACTGCGAAGAACGTAAGTAAAACGAACGCGATTTTACATTTTTATAACTTTACTACTTAAGTAAGACGAACGATCAAGCGGATCAAGGGGAGGGGTGCAGGGGGTGTGCAACTTCCCCCTCCCCCCAACCCGAGCAACTTTATCCCCCTATTTTGAAGATATCCAATACCAAATAATGATATAATCCTTTGATTCTGAAGGTTGCACCCCTCTCTTGGCTGACTTCTCGTTCACTAGCCTCATTTGTTAGATAAAGGTTCAAACGCGTGCGTTTGAAGTTGTTTAAAAACTAACCAAACCCTATTTTTATTGTTTCAATGCAAAAATTCTGGAAATAGGAACTCAAATAATCGGATTAAATTGATATCGAGTAATTTATATTTGCATCAAATTAACGTCGAACAATAGCTGTGCTGAGATAAAGCTTCTTAAAATTCCCTCATTGTCAACGATTTACCGGATAGCATAGTGATAAGTGAATGGACTGTAAGATGTGAAGGGTTGAGCGTTCGAGGCTCGGTAGGGTCAATTCACAAGATTTCATTTGCGTTTTTTTAAAGGTTAGAATAGTCAATTCCTTAAGTTTTAAGACTTTAAGACTTCTATTGTGTGTCTAAAATCTCAAATAAATGTGCATTGAATTTCAAAATTTCAAAACTCTCAAATGTGTGTGTCTATGACTAGCTTGGCAAAAAAACTTGATGCAGGTCTTGAATTCAAAATTAAAAACCTGTCCCGGGTCTTCCGCCGAATTTAAGAACCTGCATTAAACAATGGAAATAGGGTGTGGTTAGTTTTTAATACCATCATGGCTGCCATGTCTTTGCAATTAACTTACATTACAGAAGTCAAATTAGCTTGCTAGTATATTAATTAATGTTTGACTTTTACAGTTCTTCCAACTGAACCAACTGGTGATGAAGAACAATTTGGTGAGCAGGACAGCTCTGTTCACCCAGGTGTTAGTGCTGGTGTAAGTCTTCTTTTTCTCATCATCTTTATATCCATTACCGTTGCTATTGGTTACTGGATTTATCGAAAAAGAAAAAATTGGGTCATGCGCATAGAACCTCTCAAACCGACTAATGAATTTCCTGCTGCTGCGAGCTCAATGGAGCTTCACACTACCACCAAAAATGAACGTGACAAAAATGTTCCCTTGGAGACGAACTATATGGGTCTTGAAAACCGTGTCAGGGTTGGAGATGAGGGTACATACCAGTCTCTTCATAAGAAAGGCAGTTACCATGGATACGAATCCCCGAACGGTGAATCTGTTAGCACTCGTGTTTATCAGTCACTCGATAGAAAACCCGACCCAACTTATCAGAGCCTCGCGAAAACTGGTCAGCAGCAACAGCCTGAAGGGAAAAAAGAGAAGGAAAATACGGTTGCCATGGAGACACACTATATGGGCCTTGGTAACCGCGTCAACGATGTTTATCAGTCTTTGAATGAAAAATCTGTTGGTAAAGATGAAAATGAACTAAGAGACGATCTTAAACCACGAAGCCATGATAGAGGTTGTCATAGCGACAACCAACGTAACCATGGCGACTACCAACCGCTCAGCAAGCCCAATAAGGATAACGATTATCAGAGTTTGGATACTAAGAAACAACTCTCCTCGGCAAATGGATTTGAATCGCCGGTATATGATAATACGCCTCAACACATCGATGATGAAGATGGGTTGTATAATGGTATGGGCCATGATTATGAACCGGTTAGGGAAGGAACGAATGAGGATGAAGCAGTGGATACGCCTTCTTACGAGATTTTACCCCCCTAAAAACGTTATAATAAACCTTAGTCTCTGGATTTCTCGTTTCACCAAACTCAATTTTGACAATGACGAATCCCGACAAACCCAAATTTACGGATCGGCTGATCATCTACCAGTTGATCTTCGAAAAAATGTTAACCAATCAGAATCGAGAAAATGTGCAAAACTGAGGTGTCATCCTTAGTAGCCTGACGACTCGGGAAACCATTATTTCTTTATTTTATTTCCCTACTCAATGAAGAATATCATAGTAAATGTGACGTCATTCCTACGTTACTATTTCTGATCAATACAATACAATAACTTTATTAGATCTCCCAAGCGGGCTCTTCCGATCCAATTTACAAATTACAAACTATAATTTAAATAATGTCCTTAATCATTGAATAAAATTGCGAAGAAATACGTTCTTTACAGATTTCTTAAATAGTTTCACACATTTCAGTTCTCGAATGTCCTCTGGTATAGAGTTCCAGATGGTAGCGCCGCGATAGCGGTAGGTAGCGGCGAATGATCTTTTCGCAAGTTCGGTGCGGCATTTGGGCAGATTGATGTTATTTGCTGATCTAGTGTTATAATTATGAATGTCAGATCTTTTGTTGAACATACTTATTAAATAGCCTGGTGCTTGATTGTTTCTACATTTGAACATTTGTACTGGGTCTCTTAGTCTAACCTGGTCAGAAACAGAGAGTAGCTTAAGCTGTCTTAATGTTGAGGAAATATGGTCATACTTTCTCCTTCCTGTGAGTAGCCTGGCTGCAAAATTCTGTACAAGCTGGAGTTTAGCAATATTCGATTTACTAGTACCAGACCAAACAGAGGAACAATAAAATAGCTTAGAAAAAACAAGTGAATTGATAATTGTAAAAAGAGTGGATTTATCAAATAGATGGCTAATTCTACTAATCATTGCTAATTTGCCTATAAGTTCGCTGGCCAAAGTTCTGGTGTGTTCGTCAAAAGATAAGTGCATATCAACAATCGCACCAAGGTCTTTCACTGAGTCGACAGGCGAGAGTTCTTTTCCCAGGAACATCAAAGGGGGAATTGGGGTACGGGATAACATCGCTCGGGATCCAAACACACAAAACTTTGTCTTGTCAGGGTTGATAAGGAGTCGATTCTCACAACACCATGATGCAACCTTTCTCATGTCGCATTGAAGGTTTTCAAGTCCTTCGCTTACGTCCTTGTTTGAAAAGGAGATGTAGAGCTTAGAATCATCTACATACGACTCGATGTTACAGTTGTCACAAGTTTTTGGCAAATCATTTAAGTAGAGGTTGAACAACAGAGGTCCTAAGATGGATCTCTGTGGTACTCCGTACTTGATGTTAAGTGACCTCGATAGTGAACTGTTTATCCTCACACGTTGTGACCTGTCAGACAAGTAGCTTTGAAACCAAGACAAGGCTTCATTACAAACATTCATACTTCGTAGTTTGGCTAGAAGTTTCTGATGGTTTATGCTGTCGAACGCTTTGCTGAGATCCAACATCAGGACGGCAATCAGCTTTTTCTCGTCAATAGCCTTGTATAAATGACTGGTAAATAGTATCCGTAGAGTGACACTTTTTGTTACCACTCTGGTGGACAGAGGGAATGTCATTGGTCATGAGGTGTTCAACAAACTGGTCATGCGCAAGCCGCTCCTGAACTTCAGACAAAATAGGTAGAAGGGAAATGGGGCGGTTATTTCCGGCTACCTCGTGATCCCCTCCTTAGGGTGTACCACCACCTCGGCCTGTTTCCAGTCTTTTGGAAAACAAGAAGTTAAAAAGGAGTTGTTAAACAGGCCAGTGATAACAAACAAACAAACAAACAAACAAACAAAACAAAATAAACAAAATAAACAAACAAACAAACAAACAAACAAACAAACAAACCAAAACAAACCAACCAACCAACCAACCAACCAACCAAACCAAACCAAACCAAACCAAACCAAACCAAACCAAACCAAACCAAACCAAACCAAACCAAACCAAACCAAACCAAACCAAACCAAACCAAACCAAACCAAACCAAACCAAACCAAACCAAACCAAACCAAACCAAACCAAACCAAACCAAACCAAACCAAACCAAACCAAACCAAACCAAACCAAACCAAACCAAACCAAACCAAACCAAACCAAACCAAACCAAACCAAACCAAACCAAACCAAACCAAACCAAACCAAACCAAACCAAACCAAACCAAACCAAACCAAACCAAACCAAACCAAACCAAAACAAAACAAAAACAAAATGTAGAAACGTAGGAACAAAGAAACGAACCAACCAACAGTTTGTGTCACGCATGCGCAGACTACAGGGAGAACTACCTGTAGTCATATACAAGTCTCCTACAGAAACAAGTCAAATGATAAGACTGGATTATGCGAGATTACCGGCAAATCCGATTCCTGCTATTGTTACTCAGGTTACTATGGAAACTCGTACAAAAGAGGTATGCACCTTAATACTTTTGTACTTTTTTATTTCCTTTCAAACATTATGAACACTGACTGCCCAAAAAATATATTTACCACCGGAAATCTTTGTAATCTTTCTTAGTCCTGTGTAATCCTTTCTCTTCTTTTCAGTTGTATTCATAGTGTCCTTCGCATTAAAGGGACTCATACTGGAGTTATCACTACCTATGAGACGGGACCTATACGTTCAGTACATGTCAACTGTTGTCCTACATCAGACACGAACGTAGTTAATACTCGATAGTTTAAACTTCCTGCTCATTTTTCTGAAGGCAACACATCCAAGTCAATCGACACTGAAGTTTTTCAACATTCAAACTTTTCTTTTCTTCGCTCTTCAAGTTTTACTCGGCTGACAAACGAGGCTAGAAGAATGATGCCTGGATTTGTTAAAGTCTTTGTCTTCAGCTGTCTTGTAGTTCTGTTAGCTCTTCTTGCTCAAAGCTCAGGGAACTTGGCAGGGAATGGAGCAAATGTCTGCTCGAAGATCGTAAGGTCAGTGCGAATATATTTTTGCCCTAGTTATAAATATGTTCATAGCCATAAGTAGAGTAGACATGCAAATATATATGATTGATAATGCAGTTGATTTAGATAAGGTCATAGAATCAAAAAGTTTTGCTTAGTCCAAATAAAAGAAGCCACTCGTTGGGCTAACAAGAACAAAGCTAAAATTATAAATGATAAAAAGAAATGATGTTAAATAGACAAACTAAAAACGTTCGTATATGAGTGACTAGCAACCAGTGATTTTTTTCTTCTTTTTCTACTTCACTTAGGCGTATTTAAGGTGACTGGCTACTTTTGGAAAACATTTTAAACTTTTTTTTAAACCACAATCTTTTAACGTGAAATTTAATGCTGATTCCGAATATGAAAAGAAGAATGGTGTGTCCCGCGCTCGTTTTCGAGATAATAAGCATTTTATGGATGCCTACGCGCGAGTTTTTGAAGCAAAAATTGCGTTACCGAAAGTGATCAGGAAAAAAAAATTGCAACTCATAAGATAATAGTTCTTTGCAGACTATATCATGCACAAATGCCAGCTAGTGAATTATTCTACAATACGACATGGATATTTTTAAACAAAATACAAAGAAATACATCTATTTGTCATATTTCGCCCTTTCACTGCTCTCAAAAATCTCATAAAGTCAAACAAAAATTCCTACAAAAATCTATTTTTTTATGCGTTAGAAAAATTATTTTTTCTAAAAAAAATTGATATAACGTAGATTTTTAGAAGTTCTTTGAATTAAGTTTATAAAAAGTATAGAGTCCCGTGCAAAATTTGAGGGTTTTGCGCTGTTGAAGTTCAAAACGTGTATGGTTCCTCAATAAAATTTCGTATTTTATTCAGCGGTTTTTGTGCGCGCGCTCATCGTGGGCTCAAATCGAGCGTTCAAAAGTAGGCAGTCACCTTAAAGGTGGAAACACTTATACATGGGATATGGTATAGTGATAGTTGCAGTTCAACACACAGATCTAAAGTGCTAGCAACACTATTCGTGTAGCTCCCCAACGTATAATAGTGCTTTATATTAAATCCATTGTGGAATTCCACCATGAAAATTTCTTCACACATAAGATTTTATCAGAATTATGACTTTATTCTGAATCATTCGTATTAGACGTTTTTGCTCTATCACTATTTTCGACTTCGTGCGCTTTCAGAACAACAGTTGCATCAAAGATTGTACAATATTTGAACATCTTTAGAATTTGAACAAAAGATGCTTGTATTTCATTGTTGTGATTAACAACGAGTCGGGCCATACCAATGCACAACACTTACGTATGTTGAAATCATGACTTGACTACAACTATTGTTCAACAACAATGAAATACGAGCATCTTTTGTTCAAATTCTAAAGATGTTCAGAATTTCGTACAATCTTTGGTGCACCTATAGTTTTTTACTTAATTTGAGTATATAGTCAGTTCCTTTGTATGGAATCAATGTTACAACCCCTGATGATGGTTCAACAAACCGAAAACATTTGGACAATAGACCTTTTTGCTCAGTACCACTGTTTTCGACTTCGTGCACTCAAAAGACAATAAGTGAGATCAAAGATTGTACAGAATTTGAACATCTTTAGAATTTGCACAAAAGATGCTAGTATTTTATTGTATATCTTACCAGCCCTTTAGTAATTTTCTAGAATAAAAACAATTCTAGCATTCCATATTATAGCATGAAGACTGTAATTTCTCATACTTTTTAATTGACTTAGCTTCAACCAAAAGTACCAACAGTCATATCAAGTCTCATACAGATACCGAACATATGTTAAATGTGGATTTTGGAACTTGGGAAGATGCACTCGATACAGGTAACAGAACATCATTATGTGTTAATGAACATCGCCAGAAATTCCGAACGGACATGCGCAGTTAAAGTCATGATACTTAGAAAATTCAGGGCTCAAATATGGTGGGAAAAGTATTTGAGAAATTTCGATAAAGTAAAATACTTTAATTTTAACTGGATAAATAAGCCAGCCCGAACCTCAAAAACAATAAAGTGTATTCGAACTTTCATTTGATTACAATTTCATTCCGTTGGTGATAGTTTTCAGCTCGGTAATTACATTTTAATGTCAAAGACTAATAGTCGGTGATTACAGTGGATCATCATAAGAATATCTGAACCTGGTCTCACATCTTCGGCTCTCAGCTCTAAATAGTCAAATACTTTTTCCTTCCCGAACTTCCAATCGATTGAAGAAGTATGTCTTGAGCATTTCCCAAACTTTCAGAAGGAATATTTAAATTTTCGTCTGGGTTTTACGAGGGCTTCCATTTCTGCCTCCATCTTGAGATGTAACTTGTCTTTGGAGTACAAGATGAAGCGCATTTTCACACTGAACTCTTCTAAAAGTTGTTTATTCCGTTTATTCAATCTTGTTTAAAATCTTGGGTAAAATATCAACTGTGGAAGTGCTATTTAATGCCAAATAAAACCCTTTTTCTTGTCGAGACGCCATTAATATCGCAACCGGAAAGGTAAACATTCAATAGACCCCTTGCAGCACGTCGGAATGCGGCTCAATTTGGAAGGCAAAACATTAGGTTCCAACTCTCAGGAGTTTGAAATTCTTTTGTTTTGCCCTCCAATTTGAGCTGCATTCCGACGTGCTGCAAGGGGTCTATTATCACATTCACAATAGCCAAATCACAATTGAATCTACACAATTGTTTGATTGACAGGGTAAAAATCATGAATAATAAGCTCCGCCCAAAATGGTTCGGAATTTCTGGTGATGATGTGCATTTGTTATGATAGCGTTGCAGTGAAATGCGGTACTTTGATTTATGAGGCTCATAGTTCTTTCTTCTTGACGTCCATAGGACTGCTTACAGGACTCAATATCGAACAGCTACGAGAACATCCTACAGGAAGCAATACTATTGTTGTAAGGGATGGAGTCAAGTGGGAGATCAGTGTACCAAAGGTAAATAACCTAATGCTAGGGTAGTCACTAGAATATCCTACAGAACACAATACCAATGCTGTAAGGGATGGAGTCAAGTGGGAGATCAGTGTACCAAAGGTAAATAACTTAATGCTAGAGTAGTCACTAGAATATCCTATAGAACACAATACCAATGCTGTAAGGGATGGAGTCAAGCGAGAGATCAGTGTACCAAAGGTAAATAACCTAATGCTAGGGTAGTCACTAAAATATCCTATAGAACACAATACCAATGCTGTAAGGGATGGAGTCAAGTGGGAGATCAGTGTACCAAAGGTAAATAACCTAATGCTAGGGTAGTCACTAAAATATCCTATAGAACACAATACCAATGCTGTAAGGGATGAAGTCAAGTGGGAGATCAGTGTACCAAAGGTAAATAACTTAATGCTAGGGTAGTCACTAAAATATCCTATAGAACACAATACCAATGCTGTAAGGGATGGAGTCAAGTGGGAGATCAGTGTACCAAAGGTAAATAACTTAATGCTAGGGTAGTCACTAAAATATCCTATAGAACACAATACAAATGCTGTAAGGGATGGAGTCAAGTTGGAGATCAGTGTACCAAAGGTAAATAACCTAATGCTAGGGTAGTCACTAGAATATCCTATAGAACACAATACCAATGCTGTAAGGGATGAAGTCAAGTGGGAGATCAGTGTACCAAAGGTAAATAACCTAATGCTAGGGTAGTCACTAGAATATCCTACAGAACACAATACCAATGCTGTAAGGGATGAAGTCAAGTGGGAGATCAGTGTACCAAAAGTAAATAACCTAATGCTCGGGTAGCCACTAGAATATCCTACAGAACACAATACTAATGCTGTAAGGGATGGAGTGAAGTGGGAGATCAGTGTACCAAAGGTAAATAACCTAATGCTAGGGTAGTCACTAGAATATCCTACAGAACACAATACTAATGCTGTAAGGGATGAAGTCAAGTGGGAGATCAGTGTACCAAAGGTAAATAACCTAATGCTAGAGTAGTCACTAGAATATCCTACAGAACACAATACCAATGCTGTAAATGATGGAGTTAAGTGGGAGATCGGTGTACCAAAGGTAAATAACCTTATGCTAGAGTAGTCACTAGAATATCCTCAATGACTTTCTACATTTTTCTTTGATTCTGTTTTCAGCTATTTGTACTCCGTCTTGTGTGAACGGCACGTGTACCAAACCAGATTACTGCTCGTGTTACTCAGGTTACTATGGAAACCTGTGTGAAAGACGTATGTACTAGTACACCTAAAGTCTTTGTAATCAGTCCTGTCCATGTTGATTTTCTTTTCTTCCTCGTCAGACTGTCCTTCACATGAATGGGGACCTCACTGTAAACATGAATTTCTCTATGAAAATAACGCTAAATGCTATCCCCACACTGGTATCTGTACGTGTACCCCAGGGTGGGAGGGACAGTACTGTGACAAACCATGTGACCAAGGTTACTAAGATGACAAATGCCTAAAAAAATGTACCTGTCAAAACGGAGCGAGCAGTCCCTAATCTGATTTGGAATAACGAAGTGTTGTTGCTGTTGGTAGCAGTGGCCGTTTTCTCTCCCCTGCATGTGCATACTTTCTTATTTTTTCTTTCTTTGTTTTTCAAACAGCCACCACGACCAAACCAACCACCAAACCAACCACCAAACCATCGACCAAATCATCGACCAAACCAACCATCAAACCAACCACCGAACCAACCACCAAACCAACCACCAAACCAACCACCAAACCAACCACCAAACCAACCACCAAACCATGGACCCAACCATCCACCAAACCAACCACCAAACCAACCACCAAACCAACCACCAAACCAACCACCAAACCAACCACCAAACCAACCACCAAACCAACCACCAAACCAACCACCAAACCAACCACCAAACCAACCACCAAACCAACCACCAAACCAACCACCAAATCAACCACCAAACCAACCACCAAACCAACCACCAAACCAACCACCAAACCAACCACCAAACCAACCACCAAACCATCGACCCAACCATCGACCAAACCATCGACCCAACCATCCACCCAACCATCCACCAAACCATCGACCCAACCATCCACCAAACCATCGACCAAACCATCGACCCAACCATCCACCAAACCATCGACCAAACCAACCACCAAACCATCCACCAAACCATCGACCCAACCATCGACCCAACCATCCACCAAACCATCGACCCAACCATCCACCAAACCAACCACCAAACCAACCACCAAACCAACCACAAAACCATGGACCCAACCATCCACCAAACCATCCACCAAACCAACCACCAAACCATCCACCAAACCATCCACCGAACCATCGACCCAACCATCGACCCAACCATCCACCAAACCATCGACCCAACCATCCACCAAACCATCGACCAAACCAACCACCAAACCATCCACCAAACCATCGACCCAACCATCCACCAAACCATCGACCAAACCAACCACCAAACCATCCACCAAACCATCGACCCAACCATCCACCAAACCATCGACCAAACCATCGACCCAACCATCGACCCAACCATCCACCAAACCCTCGACCAAACCATCCACCCAACCATCGACCCAACTATCCACCAAACCATCGACCCAACCATCCACCAAACCATCGACCCAACCATCCACCAAACCATCGACCCAACCATCCACCAAACCATCGACCAAACCATCGACCCAACCATCCACCAAACCATCGACCCAACCATCCACCAAACCATCCACCAAACCATCGACCCAACCATCCACCAAACCATCGACCCAACCATCCACCAAACCATCGACCCAACCATCGACCCAACCATCGACCCAACCATCCACCAAACCATCGACCAAACCATCGACCCAACCATCGACCCAACCATCGACCCAACCATCGACCCAACCAACGGCAAAACCATTGGGTTGCTTCTTGGAAAGTCGTCCACGAGCTTTGCCTGAGCTGATCGCAAACTTCAGAGATGCCGCCTTTGACTGGAACAATTTGAACAAGACAATTAACGCATGTGCTAAACAGGTCATGTTAAAGGGATATAAGGTATTTATTGCTTGGTCCATAGCGAAGCACGAGTCACTAGAGATAATTGCAAATAGAGTAGCGTAGTACTACAGATCTTACAGTCAAAACAGCTCAAGCGTACCCCCCTAGGCTCCATTATTGATCGGATTTCATTATTCGAATATTGAGTTGATTATTCACTTTGAATTTTCATTAATAAATCGAAGACTCCAAACTTCACATTCATTTCACAACTAAAATTCTAAGGGATGTCCTTTCTGGGGAGTTTTTCAACCTTAAGGGTTCTTTATACAAGCAGGGTACATTTATAAGCTTCTTTCTTTGATATTGTTGCAGATTTTTGGTATCCAGTTCTATGGTGAGTGTTGGAGTGGTAACATCACGGTCGCACATTACGACAAGTACGGTCCAGCCTCTCCAAAAGCATGCTGGCAAGGTGTGGGTGGGCCTGATGTTAATTTCGTTTACCAGCTTCCTTAAACGTTCCTAAACGTTTAACAGATTTCCGATGGTTTAGCGTGGTATATCCTCTGATTTACCACGATATGACGTCAATCAAGAGTTGTCCAGAATTCATGTACCCACGAGGCGTAGGTGTAGCAGCAAATTGATCTTTTACTATGTAAAAGTAGAATACCTGACAGAGAAAAGAAATAATTAAAAAAATAGGAAGGAAAAAATATCAATATATAAAGCTCTGAAGCAACTATATTTGGGATCCCTGTCTTGTTCATAGTCCGAGAGGGAATCTGGGGCCGGCCAACGTCTTATGATCAGTATAGTACCTCACAGGGTAAATCGACAGATTACACATAAAATGGCACCAACGCTCCCCCGAGAGGCCGCCATGACGTAACGTGCAATCTAAGAATCCTCAAGAAAACGACAACAGTCGGAACAATAGCCGTAAGGCCGGGTACGTACCCACCCGTCGGAACAATAGCCGTACCCCTAAGGCCAAGTACGTACCCACCCTTCGGAACAATAGCCGTACCCCTAAGGCCGGGTACGTACCCACCCTTCGGAACAATAGCCGTACCCCTAAGGCCAAGTACGTACCCACCCTTCGGAACAATAGACGTACCCCTAAGGCCGGGTACGTACCCACCCGTCGGAACAATAGCCGTACCCCTAAGGCCGAGTACGTACCCACCCGTCGGAACATTAGCCGTACCCCCAAGGCCGGGTACGTACCCACCCGTCGGAAAAATAGCCGTACCCCCAAGGCCGGATACGTACCAACCCGTCGGAACAATAGCCGTACCCCCAAGGCCGGGTTCCCCCCAGCCCCACCCAACTGTAGGACAATTAAAACGACATAAAGACCCTTGCGCGTGACGTCAAAGCAGCTCAATTTGTAGGATAAAACAACAGAATTTCAATCTCCTGAGAATTTGAAGCCTATTGTTTTGTTCTCAAAATTGAGCTGCATTCCGAAATGCTGCAAGGGGTCTATACTTTTAAATGTAAAGTAATGAATAATATAATGCATACGCTGATAACGAACAACTGATAGTGTGAGTCGCTTGGCCCGTAATGAAAATAAAGTCAGTTCTATTGTTTTCTTTTGTTTGCTCTTGAATTTTAGTCACAACTTTCTATACAACTTTGCTTCACGGGCCAAGTAAAATAAATATCACAAATAATACAATGCATTAGCTGATAACTAACAATGGATGGCTTTATCATCTATTGATTGCATTGTCTCTTTGATATCACAAGATTTTCGCGTGGTCTTTCTACATCAGTGACGATTTCTCGCTCCCCTTAAATATTGACAGCCATTTTCCTGCAAGCCACGACCAGATCGGTCTTCGTCCCTCGCAGCAGTGAATATATAAAAATTGTTTTTCTAAAGTTCCCTGACCAAGTAAGGAGTTATTTTTAACCTTACATCACGAGGCGGTTCCTCGCTTCCGGATTTCCTGCTTCCCTGGAGTAACGTCACTCAGTCGACAAGAAGGAATTTGTTTAAAAAAGTTATCACTCTTGCTACTTCAAAACACGATAGTCCTAATTCTCTAAACTTCGTATGACTTTTAAGAGCTTCTTCGTTAATATTTTATCAGCTTTCTGTATCCAGAGCTTGGTATTTACGTCTAAAACTACGATTAGCCGCCGTTGAAGTTAAGAATACTTCTCAAAGCCCTCAAAGATATTTTAAACTGAGGTAAGTGTGACTCAAAAAGCTATCGAATACTTAGTTTTAGATTCCTCGTTGATTCTTAGTCTTATATCATTAGAGATATTTATGCATCTTATTTATAATCTGTGTGTAGTTAGTAGTTAGTAGGTTGTAGTTATGGTAGGATAAAATTATATTTTTGACGGAGTTCCATTTATTTGAACGTGTTCTGTTCTGTTTTTGTTTTTTAATACGGTAATGCTCTTTGGGCTGGATTATATTTTCGTCACAACACGTACGCTTTCTTTACCACAACGAAAACCCAAGAAATAGCCCTAAACCCGTTATTATAATGATTCTAAAATTGGCTAATATAAATGTATGGGTCGAAAAGAATTGTAAAATTCAAAATCCTGTGATTGAGTTTTTGGTGGTAGTTCTGAGTCACTTCCGGTCGTGACCACGAAGCGTCACGCAACAAAATATTTGCTTCAAAGAACTAAAGGACTCGAAGAATATTTTTGCTTATATATTCAATTCATTTTTCCTATTCTACTTAGCTATCGCTGCTGTGTCCCACAAGCTCAACATATTAGCTAGAATATCGCAGACTTTAAAAGAAAATGGCCTCGTAATCCTTGTAGTACTATAATAATACTTTCACGGATATACTATTTGCACTCTATTATAAGATGTGTAATATATACTACAAACTATGAAAATGGCACTTAAAAGCAGATTTAAAACTATTCACAGAGCTTATTGATTTCAAACTGTCTGGTTACTTTTTAAAACAGATACACTTTGTGTAAGGAATCTTATGGTTTCCCAGATTTGCGCGAGCGTGCACATTCACCTGCGCGCAAGAGAGCATAAATAAGAGAGGGAAAATTCTTAATACCGCGCACGCCATGTGAATTCCGGTTGGGCTAGTTTTTGCATCCAAAGTCATTTGGTTTTTAATTTTTTGATGGCGTGGACGTGTGCGAGCGCGCACGCTCAAAAATAACATACTTTTCGTCGATTTTTCTCACTTTTTTCGACAAAATGTATTAGATAAAGCAAAAACATCAGGATTGGCGAAATTTATGTTTTCCCAAAAAATCTTTACATGCTTACGCTACTTCCAGGTTTGGATGAAGCACACAATTTTTTGACGCACAAGAGTAGGGTATGGCGCAATTTGACTGCACGCGGATGCTCTCTTGGGGCGCGTTATATCGTTACTGTTATTATTCTATTTGTATATTACTTACAAGACTTGCTCCTAGTCGACCTCTATGAGGCTCACAGAGTCACGAGCGAAACAAATGAAAAGGAAAAAAAAACATAGCGAACGTCAAAATCACTTGTTCCTCTTGCAGGATTTTCATTTGCGTTTCGCGCCAAAAATGGCGTGTATTTCTGTAACGTGCGCTAAATTTGTTGAACTTGATTAAGAGGGCGGGCATAATTAAGGGGCCCGTTTTGGGGTCGCTAAAATTGGAACGAAACAAGTTGACAAAGTCCTTTGTCCAACGCTTTTGATCCTGGTCCAGGTTGGCTGCCTGTGCTTTATTCCGCGCGCGTTAACTTGTAAGGACGGAGACGAAGGACTTTGCGAAAGTCTAATTACTTGCTTACTTGTACATTTTGTTATCAGTTTGTCCACAGGGTACTTACGGCAATAACTGTACATCCAAATGTAGCTGTAGATCCATAAGTACACTTGAATGTAACCACAAGACAGGAGCGTGTACCTGCAATGATGGATATATTGGTCAGCGGTGTGAAACAAGTAAGTGAGCATGCGTAATGCATGCATATGCCTTTAAAAATAGCGTCGTTTGGTATTTGGCCTTCTAAGGTATTTATCAATCTACATTAGCAAAGCTGACTCACAGATATCGTATAAAAGTTAAAATTAGCATTTTAGGCCTACGGAGGAAGGAAAACCGGAGATTCGGGAGAAAGACCCCAGAATCAAGGAAAAGACCTGACAAACTCTTTACACATGTGATGTAGAGCCCACAAATCAAACTCGAGACTTAGGTGTGAGAGGTATGTGATCTATACTTCCGCCACACCACCCGTACTTAGGTGTGAGAGGCTTGTGGACTATACTACCGCCACACCACCAGTACTGAGGGGTGAGAGGCATGTGCACTATACTACCGCCACACCACTCGTAATTAGGTGATAGAGACATGTGCCCTATACTACCGCCACACCACCCGTACTTAGGTGTGAGAGGCATGTGTACTATACTACCGCCACACCACCCGTACTTAGGTGTGAGAGACATGTGTACTATACTACCGCCACACCACCCGTACTTAGGTGTGAGAGACATGTGCATTATACTACCGCCACACCTCCCGTACTTAGGTGTGAGAGACATGTGCCCTATACTACCCCCACACCACCCGTACTTAGGTGAGAGAGGCATGTGTACTATACTACCCCCACACCACCCGTACTTATGTGTGAGAGACATGTGCATTATACTACCGCCTCACCTCCCGTACTTAGGTGTGAGAGACATGTGCCCTATACTACCCCCACACCACCCGTACTTAGGTGTGAGAGAAATGTGCCCTATACTACCGCTAAACCAACCGTACTTAAGTGTGAGAGGCTGGTGCCCTATACTACCGCCACACCTTTGATTCCCGTTTTGGTAAGAATTACTAAAAACTATTCCATTCTTATTTTTGTTCGTATTTCAGAATGTCCTGGTGGTACATTTGGATTCAAATGCAAAGAAAAATGCCAATGCAGAAAAGACACCATGCTTAGTGTATGTGATCACGTGGCGGGCACGTGTTATTGTAAACCTGGCCTAAATGGTACCTTCTGCAATGAAAGTAAGTTTTCATGTTTCCACGAACTAGGGCTACCTGAACTGAGCTTTACTCTTCCTACTTTAAGCCAATCAATCAGAAAGCGACTTATATCGTAACGCTCTTTCAAATATACGGCTTATGATGAGTTACACTGATTGAGATTCTGTGGTCTTGGCAGGAAGGCGCCCGTTTTCTTGCAGCTGTGCTACTCCCCTATATCCCTGTCAGTTCTAGCTCACACCTTCGTAAACTATTTCTTATATTCAAATCATTATTTTCCCAGCATGCACTGTTGATACATACGGGCAAGGTTGTTCACAGATCTGTAAGTGCACGAATAACGCCACATGTGACGTAGTAGATGGCAACTGCACGTGTTTACCAGGATTTGTCGGGAAATACTGCGAAAAACGTAAGTAAAATGTACGATTTCCTCATCACTGTCATATTGGTGGTATCTAGCAAAAGATTTCTCGACCATCGGCTTTTTCATTTTTATTCCCCAGACAGCAAAAACCATTGTCTGTTTCGAACGTTTGAAAAGCCTCAAAGCGGGTGCCATGATACCCAAAGGATTTAAAACCTATTCTTTCAACCAATATTGCCGCCGCGTGACAAAAGCGAATTCGCCTCCTTTGTTAGTACCACCAACATGGCTGCCATGTCTTTGTCTTTTTAAAGTTAAAACTTTGTTGAGAATGCTTGCAAACCATCAAAAGAAGAATAGCAATCTCTTGCCGATTACAGGAGTCAAGCTTGCTATTGTATGAAATACTCCAGTTTCGCATTTAATGCATACCGTTAGTTTTGATGACCACAAACATTTGTACATTTTTAGACTTTTTTATAAGTTAGCTGTTCACACATATTACACATTTAATGTGTTCGCATACTTCTATGCACGGGCTTTTTGTTGCCAAACGAGCTTTTACACTCCTTGTTTAATAACCCCAGACAGCTTCATATCCAAAAGTGTCGGTTTAACGTACAAACGTCTCGTGTGCATAGAAGTATGCAAATACATTAAATGTAGTCATAATTTTGCGCGTCGCGCTGTAACCGCGGCTAAAAATGGACAAGTGAGTCTGCAGTCAAGAAACACAGCGGTATTTACCGAACGAGTAAAGGGACTATTATATATTTGACTTTTACAGTTCTTCCAACTGAACCAACTGCTAATGATCATGAAGATCAATTTGGTGAGCAGGACAGCTCGGTTCTTCCAGGTTTTATTGCTGGTGCAAGTCTTGTTTTTCTTATCATCTTTATATCCATTACCGTTGCTATTGGTTACTGTATTTATCGAAAAAGACAAAATCTGCGCATGCTCAGACAAACCCTCGAACCCACTTATGAAATTCCTGATGCTGTGAGCTCAATGGTGCTTCACACTACCACCAAAAATGAAGGTGACAAAAATGTTCCCTTGGAGACGAACTATATGGGTCTTGACAACCGTGTCAGGGTTGGAGATGAGCGTACATACCAGTCTCTTCATAAGGAAAGCAGTTACCATGGATACGAATCCCCGAACGGTGAATCTGTTAGCACTCATGTTTATCAGTCACTCGATAGAAAACCCGACCCAACTTATCAGAGCCTCGCGAAAACTGGTCAGCAGCAACCGCCTGAAGGGAACGAAGAGAAGGAAAATACGGTTGCCATGGAGACACACTATATGGGCCTTGGTAACCGCGTCAACGATGTTTATCAGTCTTTGAATGGAAAATCTGTTGGTAAAGATGAAAAAATACTAAGAGACGATCTTAAACCACGAAGCCATGATAGAGGTTGTCATAGCGACAACCAACGTAACCATGGCGACTACCAACCGCTCAGCAAGCTCAATAAGGACAACGATTATCAGAGTTTGGATGCTAAGAAACAACTCTCTTCGGCAAATGGATCTGAATCGCCGGTATATGATAATACGCCTCAAGACATATATGATGAAGATGGGTTGTGTAATGGTATGGGCCATGATTATGAAGCGGATAGGGAAGGAACGAATGAGGATGAAGCAGTGGATACGCCTTCCTACGAGATTTTACCTCCCTAAAATCGTTATAATAAACCTTAGTCTCTGGATTTCTTGTTTCACCAAACTCAATTTTGACAATGACGAATCCCGACAAACCCAAATTTACGGATCGGCTGATCATCTACCAGTTGATCTTCGAAAAAATGTTAACCAATCAGAATCGAGAAAATGTGCAAAACTGAGGTGTCATCCTTAGTAGCCTGACGACTCGGGAAACCATTATTTCTTTATTTTATTTCCCCACTCAATGAAGAATATAATAATAATAATAATAATAATAATAATAATAATAATAATAATATACTTTATTATAGTCCTTTACACAAGTTTCAAAGTGCTTTACAAAATATCATAGTAAATGTATATAAAATATCACAAACTCTTCCTGAAAATCTAGATTTATTTCAGATATAAACTTTTATAAGTCAATTTTTGCATGCTTCCTAACACCTTTTTTTTTGTAGTGACGTCATTTCTATGTTACTATTTCTGATCAGCTTGAATTTTCGGAATACGAAGAAAGGACGGAAATAACAAACTGATACGTTACAGAAGCAAACCGTGCGTGTACTTTGTTTAAGGCATACGGATTCAAGACGGATTTTAATTGATTGGGCGGACATGAGAAAATGTGTGACAGTGCTACACTTTATTTGGCCGATTCAGGTTTTTCCGAATCGGTCTTGAAACTACGCGTACGATATGCTTCCTACTGGATCGAACTGGACCAATGAATTGGGCCTACAAATCGCAATCCAGCTTTACATTGACCTCGATATGCTGCTCAATGTCAGAATTCGGCTTTTTCACTTTCAGCACATCTTTTTCAGTTTACTTGCATGTCGTCTGTTCTAATACTAATAAAATGAAGTCCTTTTGGAACGGTTCTCCGTTTCTAAAAAAGTAGAAAATTAAAAATTATTTGAAATTATTACAAATTATTTTTGTGTAATCTCCGTTGATGAGCTTGGGAGGACCCAGAGAGAAACAAACAAACAAACAAAAAAAAACAAAAAAAAAAACAAACAAACAAACAGACAAACAACCAAACAAACAAACAAACAAACAAACACACAAACAGACAGACAGACAGACAGACAGACAAACAAACAAACAAACAAACAAACAAACAGACAAACAAACAAACAAACAAAAAAAAACAAAAAAAAAAAAAACAAACAAACAAACAAACAAACAGACAAACAACCAAACAAACAAACAAACAAACAAACACACAAACAGACAGACAGACAGACAGACAGACAGACAGACAGACAGACAGACAAACAAACAAACAAACAAACAGACAAACAAACAAACAAACAAACAAACAAACAAACAAACAAAACAAACAAACAAAACAAACAAACAAACAAAACAAAACAAAACAAAACAAACAAAACAAACACAAACAAAAACAAAAAATGTAGAAACGTAGGAACAAAGAAACGAACCAACCAACAGTTTGTGTCACGCATGCGCAGACTACAGGGAGAACTACCTGTAGTCATATCAAGTCTCCTACAGAAACAAGTCAACTAATAAGAGTGGATTATGGGAGATTACAGGCAAATCCGATTCCTGCTATTGTTACTCAGGTTACTATGGAAACTCGTACAAAAGAGGTATGAACCTTAATACTTTTCTACTTTTTTATTTCCTTTCAAACATTATGAACACTGACTGCCCAAAAAATATATTTACCACCGGAAATCTTTGTAATCTTTCTTAGTCCTGTGTAATCCTTTCTTTTCTTTTCAGTTGTATTCACAGTGTCCTTCGCATTAAAGGGACTCATACTGGAGTTATTACTGCCTATGAGACGAGACATATAAGTCATGTACATGTCAACTGTTGTCCTACATCAGACACGAACGTAGTTAATACTCGATAGTTTAAACTTCCTGCTCATTTTTCTGAAGGCAACACATTAGAGTCAATCGACACTGAAGTTTTTCAACATTCAAACTTAATAAACTTCATTCTTCGCTCTTTTTACTCGGCTGACAAACGAGGCTAGAAGAATGATGCCTGGATTTGTTAAAGTCTTTGTCTTCAGCTGTCTTGTAGTTCTGTTAGCTCTTCTTGCTCAAAGCTCAGGGAACTTGGCAGGGAATGGAGCAAATGTCTGCTCGAAGATCGTAAGGTCAGTGTGAATATATTTTTGCCCTAGTTATAAATATGTTCATAGCCATGAGTAGACATGCAAATATATATATTTGATAAAGCAGTTGATTTAGATAAGGTCATAGAATCAAAAAGTTTTGCTTAGTCCAAATAAAAGAAGCCACTCGTTGGGCTAACAAGAACAAAGCTAAAATTATAAATGATAAAAAGAAATACTGTTAAATAGACAAACTAAAAACGTTCGTATATGAGTGAATAGCAACCAGTGAGTTTTTTCCTTCTTTTTCTACTTCACTTAGGCGTATTTAAGGTGACTGGCTACTTTTGGAAAAAAATTTAACTTTTTTTAAACCACGATCTTTTAAAATGAAATTTAATGCTGATTCCGAATATGAAAAGAAAAATGGTGTGTCCCGCGCTCGTTTTCGAGATAATAAGCATTTTATGGATGCCTACGCGCGAGTTTTTGAAGCAAAAATTGCGTTACCGAAAGTGATCAGGAAAAAAAAATTGCAACTCATAAGATAATAGTTCTTTGCAGACTATATCATGCACAAATGCCAGCTAGTGAATTATTCTACAATACGACATGGATATTTTTAAACAAAATACAAAGAAATACATCTATTTGTCATATTTCGCCCTTTCACTGCTCTCAAAAATCTCATAAAGTCAAACAAAAATTCCTACAAAAATCTATTTTTTTATGCGTTAGAAAAATTATTTTTTCTAAAAAAAATTGATATAACGTAGATTTTTAGAAGTTCTTTGAATTAAGTTTATAAAAAGTATAGAGTCCCGTGCAAAATTTGAGGGTTTTGCGCTGTTGAAGTTCAAAACGTGTATGGTTCCTCAATAAAATTTCGTATTTTATTCAGCGGTTTTTGTGCGCGCGCTCATCGTGGGCTCAAATCGAGCGTTCAAAAGTAGGCAGTCACCTTAAAGGTGGAAACACTTATACATGGGATATGGTATAGTGATAGTTGCAGTTCAACACACAGATCTAAAGTGCTAGCAACACTATTCGTGTAGCTCCCCAACGTATAATAGTGCTTTATATTAAATCCATTGTGGAATTCCACCATGAAAATTTCTTCACACATAAGATTTTATCAGAATTATGACTTTATTCTGAATCATTCGTATTAGACGTTTTTGCTCTATCACTATTTTCGACTTCGTGCGCTTTCAGAACAACAGTTGCATCAAAGATTGTACAATATTTGAACATCTTTAGAATTTGAACAAAAGATGCTTGTATTTCATTGTTGTGATTAACAACGAGTCGGGCCATACCAATGCACAACACTTACGTATGTTGAAATCATGACTTGACTACAACTATTGTTCAACAACAATGAAATACGAGCATCTTTTGTTCAAATTCTAAAGATGTTCAGAATTTCGTACAATCTTTGGTGCACCTATAGTTTTTTACTTAATTTGAGTATATAGTCAGTTCCTTTGTATGGAATCAATGTTACAACCCCTGATGATGGTTCAACAAACCGAAAACATTTGGACAATAGACCTTTTTGCTCAGTACCACTGTTTTCGACTTCGTGCACTCAAAAGACAATAAGTGAGATCAAAGATTGTACAGAATTTGAACATCTTTAGAATTTGCACAAAAGATGCTAGTATTTTATTGTATATCTTACCAGCCCTTTAGTAATTTTCTAGAATAAAAACAATTCTAGCATTCCATATTATAGCATGAAGACTGTAATTTCTCATACTTTTTAATTGACTTAGCTTCAACCAAAAGTACCAACAGTCATATCAAGTCTCATACAGATACCGAACATATGTTAAATGTGGATTTTGGAACTTGGGAAGATGCACTCGATACAGGTAACAGAACATCATTATGTGTTAATGAACATCGCCAGAAATTCCGAACGGACATGCGCAGTTAAAGTCATGATACTTAGAAAATTCAGGGCTCAAATATGGTGGGAAAAGTATTTGAGAAATTTCGATAAAGTAAAATACTTTAATTTTAACTGGATAAATAAGCCAGCCCGAACCTCAAAAACAATAAAGTGTATTCGAACTTTCATTTGATTACAATTTCATTCCGTTGGTGATAGTTTTCAGCTCGGTAATTACATTTTAATGTCAAAGACTAATAGTCGGTGATTACAGTGGATCATCATAAGAATATCTGAACCTGGTCTCACATCTTCGGCTCTCAGCTCTAAATAGTCAAATACTTTTTCCTTCCCGAACTTCCAATCGATTGAAGAAGTATGTCTTGAGCATTTCCCAAACTTTCAGAAGGAATATTTAAATTTTCGTCTGGGTTTTACGAGGGCTTCCATTTCTGCCTCCATCTTGAGATGTAACTTGTCTTTGGAGTACAAGATGAAGCGCATTTTCACACTGAACTCTTCTAAAAGTTGTTTATTCCGTTTATTCAATCTTGTTTAAAATCTTGGGTAAAATATCAACTGTGGAAGTGCTATTTAATGCCAAATAAAACCCTTTTTCTTGTCGAGACGCCATTAATATCGCAACCGGAAAGGTAAACATTCAATAGACCCCTTGCAGCACGTCGGAATGCGGCTCAATTTGGAAGGCAAAACATTAGGTTCCAACTCTCAGGAGTTTGAAATTCTTTTGTTTTGCCCTCCAATTTGAGCTGCATTCCGACGTGCTGCAAGGGGTCTATTATCACATTCACAATAGCCAAATCACAATTGAATCTACACAATTGTTTGATTGACAGGGTAAAAATCATGAATAATAAGCTCCGCCCAAAATGGTTCGGAATTTCTGGTGATGATGTGCATTTGTTATGATAGCGTTGCAGTGAAATGCGGTACTTTGATTTATGAGGCTCATAGTTCTTTCTTCTTGACGTCCATAGGACTGCTTACAGGACTCAATATCGAACAGCTACGAGAACATCCTACAGGAAGCAATACTATTGTTGTAAGGGATGGAGTCAAGTGGGAGATCAGTGTACCAAAGGTAAATAACCTAATGCTAGGGTAGTCACTAGAATATCCTACAGAACACAATACCAATGCTGTAAGGGATGGAGTCAAGTGGGAGATCAGTGTACCAAAGGTAAATAACTTAATGCTAGAGTAGTCACTAGAATATCCTATAGAACACAATACCAATGCTGTAAGGGATGGAGTCAAGCGAGAGATCAGTGTACCAAAGGTAAATAACCTAATGCTAGGGTAGTCACTAAAATATCCTATAGAACACAATACCAATGCTGTAAGGGATGGAGTCAAGTGGGAGATCAGTGTACCAAAGGTAAATAACCTAATGCTAGGGTAGTCACTAAAATATCCTATAGAACACAATACCAATGCTGTAAGGGATGAAGTCAAGTGGGAGATCAGTGTACCAAAGGTAAATAACTTAATGCTAGGGTAGTCACTAAAATATCCTATAGAACACAATACCAATGCTGTAAGGGATGGAGTCAAGTGGGAGATCAGTGTACCAAAGGTAAATAACTTAATGCTAGGGTAGTCACTAAAATATCCTATAGAACACAATACAAATGCTGTAAGGGATGGAGTCAAGTTGGAGATCAGTGTACCAAAGGTAAATAACCTAATGCTAGGGTAGTCACTAGAATATCCTATAGAACACAATACCAATGCTGTAAGGGATGAAGTCAAGTGGGAGATCAGTGTACCAAAGGTAAATAACCTAATGCTAGGGTAGTCACTAGAATATCCTACAGAACACAATACCAATGCTGTAAGGGATGAAGTCAAGTGGGAGATCAGTGTACCAAAAGTAAATAACCTAATGCTCGGGTAGCCACTAGAATATCCTACAGAACACAATACTAATGCTGTAAGGGATGGAGTGAAGTGGGAGATCAGTGTACCAAAGGTAAATAACCTAATGCTAGGGTAGTCACTAGAATATCCTACAGAACACAATACTAATGCTGTAAGGGATGAAGTCAAGTGGGAGATCAGTGTACCAAAGGTAAATAACCTAATGCTAGAGTAGTCACTAGAATATCCTACAGAACACAATACCAATGCTGTAAATGATGGAGTTAAGTGGGAGATCGGTGTACCAAAGGTAAATAACCTAATGCTAGAGTAGTCACTAGAATATCCTCAATGACTTTCTACATTTTTCTTTGATTCTGTTTTCAGCTATTTGTACTCCGTCTTGTGTGAACGGCACGTGTACCAAACCAGATTACTGCTCGTGTTACTCAGGTTACTATGGAAACCTGTGTGAAAGACGTATGTACTAGTACACCTAAAGTCTTTGTAATCAGTCCTGTCCATGTTGATTTTCTTTTCTTCCTCGTCAGACTGTCCTTCACATGAATGGGGACCTCACTGTAAACATGAATTTCTCTATGAAAATAACGCTAAATGCTATCCCCACACTGGTATCTGTACGTGTACCCCAGGGTGGGAGGGACAGTACTGTGACAAACCATGTGACCAAGGTTACTAAGATGACAAATGCCTAAAAAAATGTACCTGTCAAAACGGAGCGAGCAGTCCCTAATCTGATTTGGAATAACGAAGTGTTGTTGCTGTTGGTAGCAGTGGCCGTTTTCTCTCCCCTGCATGTGCATACTTTCTTATTTTTTCTTTCTTTGTTTTTCAAACAGCCACCACGACCAAACCAACCACCAAACCAACCACCAAACCATCGACCAAATCATCGACCAAACCAACCATCAAACCAACCACCGAACCAACCACCAAACCAACCACCAAACCAACCACCAAACCAACCACCAAACCAACCACCAAACCATGGACCCAACCATCCACCAAACCAACCACCAAACCAACCACCAAACCAACCACCAAACCAACCACCAAACCAACCACCAAACCAACCACCAAACCAACCACCAAACCAACCACCAAACCAACCACCAAACCAACCACCAAACCAACCACCAAATCAACCACCAAACCAACCACCAAACCAACCACCAAACCAACCACCAAACCAACCACCAAACCAACCACCAAACCATCGACCCAACCATCGACCAAACCATCGACCCAACCATCCACCCAACCATCCACCAAACCATCGACCCAACCATCCACCAAACCATCGACCAAACCATCGACCCAACCATCCACCAAACCATCGACCAAACCAACCACCAAACCATCCACCAAACCATCGACCCAACCATCGACCCAACCATCCACCAAACCATCGACCCAACCATCCACCAAACCAACCACCAAACCAACCACCAAACCAACCACAAAACCATGGACCCAACCATCCACCAAACCATCCATCAAACCAACCACCAAACCATCCACCAAACCATCGACCCAACCATCCACCAAACCATCGACCAAACCATCGACCCAACCATCGACCCAACCATCCACCAAACCCTCGACCAAACCATCCACCCAACCATCGACCCAACTATCCACCAAACCATCGACCCAACCATCCACCAAACCATCGACCCAACCATCCACCAAACCATCGACCCAACCATCCACCAAACCATCGACCAAACCATCGACCCAACCATCCACCAAACCATCGACCCAACCATCCACCAAACCATCCACCAAACCATCGACCCAACCATCCACCAAACCATCGACCCAACCATCCACCAAACCATCGACCCAACCATCGACCCAACCATCGACCCAACCATCCACCAAACCATCGACCAAACCATCGACCCAACCATCGACCCAACCATCGACCCAACCATCGACCCAACCAACGGCAAAACCATTGGGTTGCTTCTTGGAAAGTCGTCCACGAGCTTTGCCTGAGCTGATCGCAAACTTCAGAGATGCCGCCTTTGACTGGAACAATTTGAACAAGACAATTAACGCATGTGCTAAACAGGTCATGTTAAAGGGATATAAGGTATTTATTGCTTGGTCCATAGCGAAGCACGAGTCACTAGAGATAATTGCAAATAGAGTAGCGTAGTACTACAGATCTTACAGTCAAAACAGCTCAAGCGTACCCCCCTAGGCTCCATTATTGATCGGATTTCATTATTCGAATATTGAGTTGATTATTCACTTTGAATTTTCATTAATAAATCGAAGACTCCAAACTTCACATTCATTTCACAACTAAAATTCTAAGGGATGTCCTTTCTGGGGAGTTTTTCAACCTTAAGGGTTCTTTATACAAGCAGGGTACATTTATAAGCTTCTTTCTTTGATATTGTTGCAGATTTTTGGTATCCAGTTCTATGGTGAGTGTTGGAGTGGTAACATCACGGTCGCACATTACGACAAGTACGGTCCAGCCTCTCCAAAAGCATGCTGGCAAGGTGTGGGTGGGCCTGATGTTAATTTCGTTTACCAGCTTCCTTAAACGTTCCTAAACGTTTAACAGATTTCCGATGGTTTAGCGTGGTATATCCTCTGATTTACCACGATATGACGTCAATCAAGAGTTGTCCAGAATTCATGTACCCACGAGGCGTAGGTGTAGCAGCAAATTGATCTTTTACTATGTAAAAGTAGAATACCTGACAGAGAAAAGAAATAATTAAAAAAATAGGAAGGAAAAAATATCAATATATAAAGCTCTGAAGCAACTATATTTGGGATCCCTGTCTTGTTCATAGTCCGAGAGGGAATCTGGGGCCGGCCAACGTCTTATGATCAGTATAGTACCTCACAGGGTAAATCGACAGATTACACATAAAATGGCACCAACGCTCCCCCGAGAGGCCGCCATGACGTAACGTGCAATCTAAGAATCCTCAAGAAAACGACAACAGTCGGAACAATAGCCGTAAGGCCGGGTACGTACCCACCCGTCGGAACAATAGCCGTACCCCTAAGGCCAAGTACGTACCCACCCTTCGGAACAATAGCCGTACCCCTAAGGCCGGGTACGTACCCACCCTTCGGAACAATAGCCGTACCCCTAAGGCCAAGTACGTACCCACCCTTCGGAACAATAGACGTACCCCTAAGGCCGGGTACGTACCCACCCGTCGGAACAATAGCCGTACCCCTAAGGCCGAGTACGTACCCACCCGTCGGAACATTAGCCGTACCCCCAAGGCCGGGTACGTACCCACCCGTCGGAAAAATAGCCGTACCCCCAAGGCCGGATACGTACCAACCCGTCGGAACAATAGCCGTACCCCCAAGGCCGGGTTCCCCCCAGCCCCACCCAACTGTAGGACAATTAAAACGACATAAAGACCCTTGCGCGTGACGTCAAAGCAGCTCAATTTGTAGGATAAAACAACAGAATTTCAATCTCCTGAGAATTTGAAGCCTATTGTTTTGTTCTCAAAATTGAGCTGCATTCCGAAATGCTGCAAGGGGTCTATACTTTTAAATGTAAAGTAATGAATAATATAATGCATACGCTGATAACGAACAACTGATAGTGTGAGTCGCTTGGCCCGTAATGAAAATAAAGTCAGTTCTATTGTTTTCTTTTGTTTGCTCTTGAATTTTAGTCACAACTTTCTATACAACTTTGCTTCACGGGCCAAGTAAAATAAATATCACAAATAATACAATGCATTAGCTGATAACTAACAATGGATGGCTTTATCATCTATTGATTGCATTGTCTCTTTGATATCACAAGATTTTCGCGTGGTCTTTCTACATCAGTGACGATTTCTCGCTCCCCTTAAATATTGACAGCCATTTTCCTGCAAGCCACGACCAGATCGGTCTTCGTCCCTCGCAGCAGTGAATATATAAAAATTGTTTTTCTAAAGTTCCCTGACCAAGTAAGGAGTTATTTTTAACCTTACATCACGAGGCGGTTCCTCGCTTCCGGATTTCCTGCTTCCCTGGAGTAACGTCACTCAGTCGACAAGAAGGAATTTGTTTAAAAAAGTTATCACTCTTGCTACTTCAAAACACGATAGTCCTAATTCTCTAAACTTCGTATGACTTTTAAGAGCTTCTTCGTTAATATTTTATCAGCTTTCTGTATCCAGAGCTTGGTATTTACGTCTAAAACTACGATTAGCCGCCGTTGAAGTTAAGAATACTTCTCAAAGCCCTCAAAGATATTTTAAACTGAGGTAAGTGTAACTCAAAAAGCTATCGAATACTTAGTTTTAGATTCCTCGTTGATTCTTAGTCTTATATCATTAGAGATATTTATGCATCTTATTTATAATCTGTGTGTAGTTAGTAGTTAGTAGGTTGTAGTTATGGTAGGATAAAATTATATTTTTGACGGAGTTCCATTTATTTGAACGTGTTCTGTTCTGTTTTTGTTTTTTAATACGGTAATGCTCTTTGGGCTGGATTATATTTTCGTCACAACACGTACGCTTTCTTTACCACAACGAAAACCCAAGAAATAGCCCTAAACCCGTTATTATAATGACTCTAAAATTGGCTAATATAAATGTATGGGTCGAAAAGAATTGTAAAATTCAAAATCCTGTGATTGAGTTTTTGGTGGTAGTTCTGAGTCACTTCCGGTCGTGACCACGAAGCGTCACGCAACAAAATATTTGCTTCAAAGAACTAAAGGACTCGAAGAATATTTTTGCTTATATATTCAATTCATTTTTCCTATTCTACTTAGCTATAGCTGCTGTGTCCCACAAGCTCAACATATTAGCTAGAATATCGCAGACTTTAAAAGAAAATGGCCTCGTAATCCTTGTAGTACTATAATAATACTTTCACGGATATACTATTTGCACTCTATTATAAGATGTGTAATATATACTACAAACTATGAAAATGGCACTTAAAAGCAGATTTAAAACTATTCACAGAGCTTATTGATTTCAAACTGTCTGGTTACTTTTTAAAACAGATACACTTTGTGTAAGGAATCTTATGGTTTCCCAGATTTGCGCGAGCGTGCACATTCACCTGCGCGCAAGAGAGCATAAATAAGAGAGGGAAAATTCTTAATACCGCGCACGCCATGTGAATTCCGGTTGGGCTAGTTTTAGCATCCAAAGTCATTTGGTTTTTAATTTTTTGATGGCGTGGACGTGTGCGAGCGCGCACGCTCAAAAATAACATACTTTTCGTCGATTTTTCTCACTTTTTTCGACAAAATGTATTAGATAAAGCAAAAACATCAGGATTGGCGAAATTTATGTTTTCCCAAAAAATCTTTACATGCTTACGCTACTTCCAGGTTTGGATGAAGCACACAATTTTTTGACGCACAAGAGTAGGGTATGGCGCAATTTGACTGCACGCGGATGCTCTCTTGGGGCGCGTTATATCGTTACTGTTATTATTCTATTTGTATATTACTTACAAGACTTGCTCCTAGTCGACCTCTATGAGGCTCACAGAGTCACGAGCGAAACAAATGAAAAGGAAAAAAAAACATAGCGAACGTCAAAATCACTTGTTCCTCTTGCAGGATTTTCATTTGCGTTTCGCGCCAAAAATGGCGTGTATTTCTGTAACGTGCGCTAAATTTGTTTAACTTGATTAAGAGGGCGGGCATAATTAAGGGGCCCGTTTTGGGGTCGCTAAAATTGGAACGAAACAAGTTGACAAAGTCCTTTGTCCAACGCTTTTGATCCTGGTCCAGGTTGGCTGCCTGTGCTTTATTCCACGCGCGTTAACTTGTAAGGACGGAGACGAAGGACTTTGCGAAAGTCTAATTACTTGCTTACTTGTATATTTTGTTATCAGTTTGTCCACAGGGTACTTACGGCAATAACTGTACATCCAAATGTAGCTGTAGATCCATAAGTACACTTGAATGTAACCACAAGACAGGAGCGTGTACCTGCAATGATGGATATATTGGTCAGCGGTGTGAAACAAGTAAGTGAGCATGCGTAATGCATGCATATGCCTTTAAAAATAGCGTCGTTTGGTATTTGGCCTTCTAAGGTATTTATCAATCTACATTAGCAAAGCTGACTCACACATATCGTATAAAAGTTAAAATTAGCATTTTAGGCCTACGGAGGAAGGAAAACAGGAGATTCGGGAGAAAGACCCCAGAATCAAGGAAAAGACCTGACAAACTCTTTACACATGTGATGTAGAGCCCACAAATCAAACTCGAGACTTAGGTGTGAGAGGTATGTGATCTATACTTCCGCCACACCACCCGTACTTAGGTGTGAGAGGCTTGTGGACTATACTACCGCCACACCACCAGTACTGAGGGGTGAGAGGCATGTGCACTATACTACCGCCACACCACTCGTAATTAGGTGATAGAGACATGTGCCCTATACTACCGCCACACCACCCGTACTTAGGTGTGAGAGGCATGTGTACTATACTACCGCCACACCACCCGTACTTAGGTGTGAGAGACATGTGTACTATACTACCGCCACACCACCCATACTTAGGTGTGAGAGACATGTGCATTATACTACCGCCACACCTCCCGTACTTAGGTGTGAGAGACATGTGCCCTATACTACCCCCACACCACCCGTACTTAGGTGAGAGAGGCATGTGTACTATACTACCGCCACACCACCCGTACTTAGGTGTGAGAGACATGTGCATTATACTACCGCCACACCTCCCGTACTTAGGTGTGAGAGACATGTGCCCTATACTACCCCCACACCACCCGTACTTAGGTGAGAGAGGCATGTGTACTATACTACCCCCACACCACCCGTACTTATGTGTGAGAGACATGTGCATTATACTACCGCCTCACCTTCCGTACTTAGGTGTGAGAGACATGTGCCCTATACTACCCCCACACCACCCGTACTTAGGTGTGAGAGAAATGTGCCCTATACTACCGCTAAACCAACCGTACTTAAGTGTGAGAGGCTGGTGCCCTATACTACCGCCACACCTTTGATTCCCGTTTTGGTAAGAATTACTAAAAACTATTCCATTCTTATTTTTGTTCGTATTTCAGAATGTCCTGGTGGTACATTTGGATTCAAATGCAAAGAAAAATGCCAATGCAGAAAAGACACCATGCTTAGTGTATGTGATCACGTGGCGGGCACGTGTTATTGTAAACCTGGCCTAAATGGTACCTTCTGCAATGAAAGTAAGTTTTCATGTTTCCACGAACTAGGGCTACCTGAACTGAGCTTTACTCTTCCTACTTTAAGCCAATCAATCAGAAAGCGACTTATATCGTAACGCTCTTTCAAATATACGGCTTATGATGAGTTACACTGATTGAGATTCTGTGGTCTTGGCAGGAAGGCGCCCGTTTTCTTGCAGCTGTGCTACTCCCCTATATCCCTGTCAGTTCTAGCTCACACCTTCGTAAACTATTTCTTATATTCAAATCATTATTTTCCCAGCATGCACTGTTGATACATACGGGCAAGGTTGTTCACAGATCTGTAAGTGCACGAATAACGCCACATGTGACGTAGTAGATGGCAACTGCACGTGTTTACCAGGATTTGTCGGGAAATACTGCGAAAAACGTAAGTAAAATGTACGATTTCCTCATCACTGTCATATTGGTGGTATCTAGCAAAAGATTTCTCGACCATCGGCTTTTTCATTTTTATTCCCCAGACAGCAAAAACCATTGTCTGTTTCGAACGTTTGAAAAGCCTCAAAGCGGGTGCCATGATACCCAAAGGATTTAAAACCTATTCTTTCAACCAATATTGCCGCCGCGTGACAAAAGCGAATTCGCCTCCTTTGTTAGTACCACCAACATGGCTGCCATGTCTTTGTCTTTTTAAAGTTAAAACTTTGTTGAGAATGCTTGCAAACCATCAAAAGAAGAATAGCAATCTCTTGCCGATTACAGGAGTCAAGCTTGCTATTGTATAAAATACTCCAGTTTCGCATTTAATGCATACCGTTAGTTTTGATGACCACAAACATTTGTACATTTTTAGACTTTTTTATAAGTTAGCTGTTCACACATATTACACATTTAATGTGTTCGCATACTTCTATGCACGGGCTTTTTGTTGCCAAACGAGCTTTTACACTCCTTGTTTAATAACCCCAGACAGCTTCATATCCAAAAGTGTCGGTTTAACGTACAAACGTCTCGTGTGCATAGAAGTATGCAAATACATTAAATGTAGTCATAATTTTGCGCGTCGCGCTGTAACCGCGGCTAAAAATGGACAAGTGAGTCTGCAGTCAAGAAACACAGCGGTATTTACCGAACGAGTAAAGGGACTATTATATATTTGACTTTTACAGTTCTTCCAACTGAACCAACTGCTAATGATCATGAAGATCAATTTGGTGAGCAGGACAGCTCGGTTCTTCCAGGTTTTATTGCTGGTGCAAGTCTTGTTTTTCTTATCATCTTTATATCCATTACCGTTGCTATTGGTTACTGTATTTATCGAAAAAGACAAAATCTGCGCATGCTCAGACAAACCCTCGAACCCACTTATGAAATTCCTGATGCTGTGAGCTCAATGGTGCTTCACACTACCACCAAAAATGAAGGTGACAAAAATGTTCCCTTGGAGACGAACTATATGGGTCTTGACAACCGTGTCAGGGTTGGAGATGAGCGTACATACCAGTCTCTTCATAAGGAAAGCAGTTACCATGGATACGAATCCCCGAACGGTGAATCTGTTAGCACTCATGTTTATCAGTCACTCGATAGAAAACCCGACCCAACTTATCAGAGCCTCGCGAAAACTGGTCAGCAGCAACCGCCTGAAGGGAACAAAGAGAAGGAAAATACGGTTGCCATGGAGACACACTATATGGGCCTTGGTAACCGCGTCAACGATGTTTATCAGTCTTTGAATGGAAAATCTGTTGGTAAAGATGAAAATAAACTAAGAGACGATCTTAAACCACGAAGCCATGATAGAGGTTGTCATAGCGACAACCAACGTAACCATGGCGACTACCAACCGCTCAGCAAGCTCAATAAGGACAACGATTATCAGAGTTTGGATGCTAAGAAACAACTCTCTTCGGCAAATGGATCTGAATCGCCGGTATATGATAATACGCCTCAAGACATATATGATGAAGATGGGTTGTGTAATGGTATGGGCCATGATTATGAAGCGGATAGGGAAGGAACGAATGAGGATGAAGCAGTGGATACGCCTTCCTACGAGATTTTACCTCCCTAAAATCGTTATAATAAACCTTAGTCTCTGGATTTCTTGTTTCACCAAACTCAATTTTGACAATGACGAATCCCGACAAACCCAAATTTACGGATCGGCTGATCATCTACCAGTTGATCTTCGAAAAAATGTTAACCAATCAGAATCGAGAAAATGTGCAAAACTGAGGTGTCATCCTTAGTAGCCTGACGACTCGGGAAACCATTATTTCTTTATTTTATTTCCCCACTCAATGAAGAATATAATAATAATAATAATAATAATAATAATAATAATAATAATAATAATAATAATATACTTTATTATAGCCCTTTACACAAGTTTCAAAGTGCTTTACAAAATATCATAGTAAATGTATATAAAATATCACAAACTCCTCCTGAAAATCTAGATTTATTTCAGATATAAACTTTTATAAGTCAATTTTTGCATGCTTCCTAACACCTTTTTTTTTGTAGTGACGTCATTTCTATGTTACTATTTCTGATCAGCTTGAATTTTCGGAATACGAAGAAAGGACGGAAATAACAAACTGATACGTTACAGAAGCAAACCGTGCGTGTACTTTGTTTAAGGCATACGGATTCAAGACGGATTTTAATTGATTGGGCGGACATGAGAAAATGTGTGACAGTGCTACACTTTATTTGGCCGATTCAGGTTTCTCCGAATCGGTCTTGAAACTACGCGTACGATATGCTTCCTACTGGATCGAACTGGACCAATGAATTGGGCCTACAAATCGCAATCCAGCTTTACATTGACCTCGATATGCTGCTCAATGTCAGAATTCGGCTTTTTCACTTTCAGCACATCTTTTTCAGTTTACTTGCATGTCGTCTGTTCTAATACTAATAAAATGAAGTCCTTTTGGAACGGTTCTCCGTTTCTAAAAAAGTAGAAAATTAAAAATTATTTGAAATTATTACAAATTATTTTTGTGTAATCTCCGTTGATGAGCTTGGGAGGACCCAGAGAGAAACAAACAAACAAACAAAAAAAAACAAAAAAAAAAACAAACAAACAAACAGACAAACAACCAAACAAACAAACAAACAAACAAACAAACAAACACACAAACAGACAGACAGACAGACAGACAGACAAACAAACAAACAAACAAACAAACAGACAAACAAACAAACAAACAAAAAAAAAACAAAAAAAAAAAAAAAACAAACAAACAAACAAACAGACAAACAACCAAACAAACAAACAAACAAACAAACACACAAACAGACAGACAGACAGACAGACAGACAGACAGACAGACAGACAAACAAACAAACAAACAAACAGACAAACAAACAAACAAACAAACAAACAAACAAACAAACAAACAAACAAAACAAACAAACAAAACAAACAAACAAACAAAACAAAACAAAACAAAACAAACAAAACAAACACAAACAAAAACAAAAAATGTAGAAACGTAGGAACAAAGAAACGAACCAACCAACAGTTTGTGTCACGCATGCGCAGACTACAGGGAGAACTACCTGTAGTCATATCAAGTCTCCTACAGAAACAAGTCAACTAATAAGAGTGGATTATGGGAGATTATAGGCAAATCCTATTGCTGCTATTGTTACTCAGGTTACTATGGAAACTCGTACGAAAGAGGTATGCACCTTAATACTTTTGTACTTTTTTATTTCCTTTCAAACATTATGAACACTGACTGCCCAAAAAATATATTTACCACCGGAAATCTTTGTAATCTTTCTTAGTCCTGTGTAATCCTTTCTTTTCTTTTCAGTTGTATTCACAGTGTCCTTCGCATTAAAGGGACTCATACTGGAGTTATCACTGCCTATGAGACGAGACATATACGTTAAGTACATGTCAACTGTTGTCCTACATCAGACACGAACGTAGTTAATACTCGATAGTTTAAACTTCCTGCTCATTTTTCTGAAGGCAACACATCCAAGTCAATCGACACTGAAATTTTTTAACATTCAAACCTTTCTTCGATCTTCAAGTTTTACTCGGCTGACAAACGAGGCTAGAAGAATGATGCCTGGATTTGTTAAAGTCTTTGTCTTCAGCTGTCTTGTAGTTCTGTTAGCTCTTCTTGCTCAAAGCTCAGGGAACTTGGCAGGGAATGGAGCAAATGTCTGCTCGAAGATCGTAAGGTCAGTGTGAATATATTTTTGCCGTGGTTATAAATATGTTCATAGCCATAAGTAGAGTAGACATGCAAATATATATGATTGATAATGCAGTTGATTTAGATAAAGGCATAGAATCAAAAAGTTTTGCTTAGTCCAAATAAAAGAAGCCACTCGTTGGGCTAACAAGAACAAAGGCTAAAATTATAAATGATAAAAAGAAATACTGTTAAATAGACAAACTAAAAACGTTCGTATATGAGTGAATAGCAACCAGTGAGTTTTTTCCTTCTTTTTCTACTTCACTTAGGCGTATTTAAGGTGACTGGCTACTTTTGGAAAAAAATTTAACTTTTTTTAAACCACGATCTTTTAAAATGAAATTTAATGCTGATTCCGAATATGAAAAGAAGAATGGTGTGTCCCGCGCTCGTTTTCGAGATAATCAGCATTTTATGGAAGCCTACGCGCAAGTTTTTGAAGGAAAAATTGCGTTACCGAAAGGGTTCAGGAAAAAAAATTACAACTCATAAGATAATAGTTCTTTGCAGACCTTATCATGCACAAATGCCCGCTAGTGAATTATTCTACAATACGACATGGATATTTTTGAATAAAATACAAAGAAATACATTGATTTGTCATATTTCGCCCTTTCAGTGCTCTCAAAAATTTCATTAAGTCAAACAAAAATTCCTACAAAAATCTATTTTTTCATGCGTTAGAAAAATTATTTTTTCTAAAAGAATTGATATAACGTAGATTTTTAGAAGTTCTTTGAATTAAGTTTATAAAAAGTATAGAGTCCCGTGCAAAATGTGAGGGTTTTGCGCTGTTGAAGTTCAAAACGTGTATGGTTCCTCGATAAAATTTCGTATTTTATTCAGCGGTTTTTGTGCACGCGATCATCGTGGGCTCAAATCGAGCGTTCAAAAGTAGGCAGTCACCTTAAAGGTGGAAACACTTATACATGGGATATGGTATAGTGATACTTGCAGTTCAACACAGATCTAAAGTGCTAGCAACACTATTCGTGTAGCTCCCCAACGTATAATAAATGCTTTATATTAAATCCATTGTGGAATTCCACAAAGAAAATTTCTTCACACTTAAGATTTTATCAGAATTATGACTCATTCAGAATTCAGAATTATCATTCATATTAGACCTTTTTGCTCTATTACTATTTTCGACTTCGTGCGCTTTCAGAACGATAGGTGCATCAAAGATTGTACGGAATTTGAACATCTTTAGAATTTGAACAAAAGATGCTTGTATTTCATTGTTGTGATTAACAACGAGTCGGGCCATACCAATGCACAACACTTACGTATGTTGAAATTATGACTTGACTACAACTATTGTTCAACTTAATTCCCTATGGATACTAGCCTGTTCCAAACTCTCGTCATCATAGTGCATCGTGCGTAACCCCCCGGGGGTGAGAATAAAAAAGGAATCAAGCCTTCCATATTTGGTATAACTGCTTTATGGCTGTATTTTCTCTTTTTAAATTACTAAGCTTCAGTGAAAACTACCAACAGTCATATCAAGTCTCATACAGATACCGAATATATGTTAAATGTGGATACTTGAACTGGGGAAGATGCACTCGATACAGGTAACAGAACTTGATGATGAGTTGATTAATGTACATTCGTGTCATAATGTTGGATGGTGAGGCTGATGTGATACTCTCTTCTTGATACCCACAGCACTGTTTATAGGACTCAATATCGAACAGCTACGAGGACATCCTACAGGAAGCAATACCAATGCTGTAAAGGATGGAGTCAAGTGGGAGATCAGTGTACCAAAGGTAAATAACCTAATGCTAGGGTAGTCACTAGAATATCCTCAATGACTTTCTACATTTTTCTTTGATTCTGTTTTCAGCTATTTGTACTCCGTCTTGTGTGAACGGCACGTGTACCAAACCAGATTACTGCTCGTGTTACTCAGGTTACTATGGAAACCTGTGTGAAAGACGTATGTACTAGTACACCTAAAGTCTTTGTAATCAGTCCTGTCCATGTTGATTTTCTTTTCTTCCTCGTCAGACTGTCCTTCACATGAATGGGGACCTCACTGTAAACATGAATTTCTCTATGAAAATAACGCTAAATGCTATCCCCACACTGGTATCTGTACGTGTACCCCAGGGTGGGAGGGACAGTACTGTGACAAACCATGTGACCAAGGTTACTAAGATGACAAATGCCTAAAAAAATGTACCTGTCAAAACGGAGCGAGCAGTCCCTAATCTGATTTGGAATAACGAAGTGTTGTTGCTGTTGGTAGCAGTGGCCGTTTTCTCTCCCCTGCATGTGCATACTTTCTTATTTTTTCTTTCTTTGTTTTTCAAACAGCCACCACGACCAAACCAACCACCAAACCAACCACCAAACCATCGACCAAATCATCGACCAAACCAACCATCAAACCAACCACCGAACCAACCACCAAACCAACCACCAAACCAACCACCAAACCAACCACCAAACCAACCACCAAACCATGGACCCAACCATCCACCAAACCAACCACCAAACCAACCACCAAACCAACCACCAAACCAACCACCAAACCAACCACCAAACCAACCACCAAACCAACCACCAAACCAACCACCAAACCAACCACCAAACCAACCACCAAATCAACCACCAAACCAACCACCAAACCAACCACCAAACCAACCACCAAACCAACCACCAAACCAACCACCAAACCATCGACCCAACCATCGACCAAACCATCGACCCAACCATCCACCCAACCATCCACCAAACCATCGACCCAACCATCCACCAAACCATCGACCAAACCATCGACCCAACCATCCACCAAACCATCGACCAAACCAACCACCAAACCATCCACCAAACCATCGACCCAACCATCGACCCAACCATCCACCAAACCATCGACCCAACCATCCACCAAACCAACCACCAAACCAACCACCAAACCAACCACAAAACCATGGACCCAACCATCCACCAAACCATCCACCAAACCAACCACCAAACCATCCACCAAACCATCCACCGAACCATCGACCCAACCATCGACCCAACCATCCACCAAACCATCGACCCAACCATCCACCAAACCATCGACCAAACCAACCACCAAACCATCCACCAAACCATCGACCCAACCATCCACCAAACCATCGACCAAACCAACCACCAAACCATCCACCAAACCATCGACCCAACCATCCACCAAACCATCGACCAAACCATCGACCCAACCATCGACCCAACCATCCACCAAACCCTCGACCAAACCATCCACCCAACCATCGACCCAACTATCCACCAAACCATCGACCCAACCATCCACCAAACCATCGACCCAACCATCCACCAAACCATCGACCCAACCATCCACCAAACCATCGACCAAACCATCGACCCAACCATCCACCAAACCATCGACCCAACCATCCACCAAACCATCCACCAAACCATCGACCCAACCATCCACCAAACCATCGACCCAACCATCCACCAAACCATCGACCCAACCATCGACCCAACCATCGACCCAACCATCCACCAAACCATCGACCAAACCATCGACCCAACCATCGACCCAACCATCGACCCAACCATCGACCCAACCAACGGCAAAACCATTGGGTTGCTTCTTGGAAAGTCGTCCACGAGCTTTGCCTGAGCTGATCGCAAACTTCAGAGATGCCGCCTTTGACTGGAACAATTTGAACAAGACAATTAACGCATGTGCTAAACAGGTCATGTTAAAGGGATATAAGGTATTTATTGCTTGGTCCATAGCGAAGCACGAGTCACTAGAGATAATTGCAAATAGAGTAGCGTAGTACTACAGATCTTACAGTCAAAACAGCTCAAGCGTACCCCCCTAGGCTCCATTATTGATCGGATTTCATTATTCGAATATTGAGTTGATTATTCACTTTGAATTTTCATTAATAAATCGAAGACTCCAAACTTCACATTCATTTCACAACTAAAATTCTAAGGGATGTCCTTTCTGGGGAGTTTTTCAACCTTAAGGGTTCTTTATACAAGCAGGGTACATTTATAAGCTTCTTTCTTTGATATTGTTGCAGATTTTTGGTATCCAGTTCTATGGTGAGTGTTGGAGTGGTAACATCACGGTCGCACATTACGACAAGTACGGTCCAGCCTCTCCAAAAGCATGCTGGCAAGGTGTGGGTGGGCCTGATGTTAATTTCGTTTACCAGCTTCCTTAAACGTTCCTAAACGTTTAACAGATTTCCGATGGTTTAGCGTGGTATATCCTCTGATTTACCACGATATGACGTCAATCAAGAGTTGTCCAGAATTCATGTACCCACGAGGCGTAGGTGTAGCAGCAAATTGATCTTTTACTATGTAAAAGTAGAATACCTGACAGAGAAAAGAAATAATTAAAAAAATAGGAAGGAAAAAATATCAATATATAAAGCTCTGAAGCAACTATATTTGGGATCCCTGTCTTGTTCATAGTCCGAGAGGGAATCTGGGGCCGGCCAACGTCTTATGATCAGTATAGTACCTCACAGGGTAAATCGACAGATTACACATAAAATGGCACCAACGCTCCCCCGAGAGGCCGCCATGACGTAACGTGCAATCTAAGAATCCTCAAGAAAACGACAACAGTCGGAACAATAGCCGTAAGGCCGGGTACGTACCCACCCGTCGGAACAATAGCCGTACCCCTAAGGCCAAGTACGTACCCACCCTTCGGAACAATAGCCGTACCCCTAAGGCCGGGTACGTACCCACCCTTCGGAACAATAGCCGTACCCCTAAGGCCAAGTACGTACCCACCCTTCGGAACAATAGACGTACCCCTAAGGCCGGGTACGTACCCACCCGTCGGAACAATAGCCGTACCCCTAAGGCCGAGTACGTACCCACCCGTCGGAACATTAGCCGTACCCCCAAGGCCGGGTACGTACCCACCCGTCGGAAAAATAGCCGTACCCCCAAGGCCGGATACGTACCAACCCGTCGGAACAATAGCCGTACCCCCAAGGCCGGGTTCCCCCCAGCCCCACCCAACTGTAGGACAATTAAAACGACATAAAGACCCTTGCGCGTGACGTCAAAGCAGCTCAATTTGTAGGATAAAACAACAGAATTTCAATCTCCTGAGAATTTGAAGCCTATTGTTTTGTTCTCAAAATTGAGCTGCATTCCGAAATGCTGCAAGGGGTCTATACTTTTAAATGTAAAGTAATGAATAATATAATGCATACGCTGATAACGAACAACTGATAGTGTGAGTCGCTTGGCCCGTAATGAAAATAAAGTCAGTTCTATTGTTTTCTTTTGTTTGCTCTTGAATTTTAGTCACAACTTTCTATACAACTTTGCTTCACGGGCCAAGTAAAATAAATATCACAAATAATACAATGCATTAGCTGATAACTAACAATGGATGGCTTTATCATCTATTGATTGCATTGTCTCTTTGATATCACAAGATTTTCGCGTGGTCTTTCTACATCAGTGACGATTTCTCGCTCCCCTTAAATATTGACAGCCATTTTCCTGCAAGCCACGACCAGATCGGTCTTCGTCCCTCGCAGCAGTGAATATATAAAAATTGTTTTTCTAAAGTTCCCTGACCAAGTAAGGAGTTATTTTTAACCTTACATCACGAGGCGGTTCCTCGCTTCCGGATTTCCTGCTTCCCTGGAGTAACGTCACTCAGTCGACAAGAAGGAATTTGTTTAAAAAAGTTATCACTCTTGCTACTTCAAAACACGATAGTCCTAATTCTCTAAACTTCGTATGACTTTTAAGAGCTTCTTCGTTAATATTTTATCAGCTTTCTGTATCCAGAGCTTGGTATTTACGTCTAAAACTACGATTAGCCGCCGTTGAAGTTAAGAATACTTCTCAAAGCCCTCAAAGATATTTTAAACTGAGGTAAGTGTAACTCAAAAAGCTATCGAATACTTAGTTTTAGATTCCTCGTTGATTCTTAGTCTTATATCATTAGAGATATTTATGCATCTTATTTATAATCTGTGTGTAGTTAGTAGTTAGTAGGTTGTAGTTATGGTAGGATAAAATTATATTTTTGACGGAGTTCCATTTATTTGAACGTGTTCTGTTCTGTTTTTGTTTTTTAATACGGTAATGCTCTTTGGGCTGGATTATATTTTCGTCACAACACGTACGCTTTCTTTACCACAACGAAAACCCAAGAAATAGCCCTAAACCCGTTATTATAATGATTCTAAAATTGGCTAATATAAATGTATGGGTCGAAAAGAATTGTAAAATTCAAAATCCTGTGATTGAGTTTTTGGTGGTAGTTCTGAGTCACTTCCGGTCGTGACCACGAAGCGTCACGCAACAAAATATTTGCTTCAAAGAACTAAAGGACTCGAAGAATATTTTTGCTTATATATTCAATTCATTTTTCCTATTCTACTTAGCTATAGCTGCTGTGTCCCACAAGCTCAACATATTAGCTAGAATATCGCAGACTTTAAAAGAAAATGGCCTCGTAATCCTTGTAGTACTATAATAATACTTTCACGGATATACTATTTGCACTCTATTATAAGATGTGTAATATATACTACAAACTATGAAAATGGCACTTAAAAGCAGATTTAAAACTATTCACAGAGCTTATTGATTTCAAACTGTCTGGTTACTTTTTAAAACAGATACACTTTGTGTAAGGAATCTTATGGTTTCCCAGATTTGCGCGAGCGTGCACATTCACCTGCGCGCAAGAGAGCATAAATAAGAGAGGGAAAATTCTTAATACCGCGCACGCCATGTGAATTCCGGTTGGGCTAGTTTTAGCATCCAAAGTCATTTGGTTTTTAATTTTTTGATGGCGTGGACGTGTGCGAGCGCGCACGCTCAAAAATAACATACTTTTCGTCGATTTTTCTCACTTTTTTCGACAAAATGTATTAGATAAAGCAAAAACATCAGGATTGGCGAAATTTATGTTTTCCCAAAAAATCTTTACATGCTTACGCTACTTCCAGGTTTGGATGAAGCACACAATTTTTTGACGCACAAGAGTAGGGTATGGCGCAATTTGACTGCACGCGGATGCTCTCTTGGGGCGCGTTATATCGTTACTGTTATTATTCTATTTGTATATTACTTACAAGACTTGCTCCTAGTCGACCTCTATGAGGCTCACAGAGTCACGAGCGAAACAAATGAAAAGGAAAAAAAAACATAGCGAACGTCAAAATCACTTGTTCCTCTTGCAGGATTTTCATTTGCGTTTCGCGCCAAAAATGGCGTGTATTTCTGTAACGTGCGCTAAATTTGTTTAACTTGATTAAGAGGGCGGGCATAATTAAGGGGCCCGTTTTGGGGTCGCTAAAATTGGAACGAAACAAGTTGACAAAGTCCTTTGTCCAACGCTTTTGATCCTGGTCCAGGTTGGCTGCCTGTGCTTTATTCCGCGCGCGTTAACTTGTAAGGACGGAGACGAAGGACTTTGCGAAAGTCTAATTACTTGCTTACTTGTACATTTTGTTATCAGTTTGTCCACAGGGTACTTACGGCAATAACTGTACATCCAAATGTAGCTGTAGATCCATAAGTACACTTGAATGTAACCACAAGACAGGAGCGTGTACCTGCAATGATGGATATATTGGTCAGCGGTGTGAAACAAGTAAGTGAGCATGCGTAATGCATGCATATGCCTTTAAAAATAGCGTCGTTTGGTATTTGGCCTTCTAAGGTATTTATCAATCTACATTAGCAAAGCTGACTCACAGATATCGTATAAAAGTTAAAATTAGCATTTTAGGCCTACGGAGGAAGGAAAACCGCAGATTCGGGAGAAAGACCCCAGAATCAAGGAAAAGACCTGACAAACTCTTTACACATGTGATGTAGAGCCCACAAATCAAACTCGAGACTTAGGTGTGAGAGGTATGTGATCTATACTTCCGCCACACCACCCGTACTTAGGTGTGAGAGGCTTGTGGACTATACTACCGCCACACCACCAGTACTGAGGGGTGAGAGGCATGTGCACTATACTACCGCCACACCACTCGTAATTAGGTGATAGAGACATGTGCCCTATACTACCGCCACACCACCCGTACTTAGGTGTGAGAGGCATGTGTACTATACTACCGCCACACCACCCGTACTTAGGTGTGAGAGACATGTGTACTATACTACCGCCACACCACCCGTACTTAGGTGTGAGAGACATGTGCATTATACTACCGCCACACCTCCCGTACTTAGGTGTGAGAGACATGTGCCCTATACTACCCCCACACCACCCGTACTTAGGTGAGAGAGGCATGTGTACTATACTACCCCCACACCACCCGTACTTATGTGTGAGAGACATGTGCATTATACTACCGCCTCACCTCCCGTACTTAGGTGTGAGAGACATGTGCCCTATACTACCCCCACACCACCCGTACTTAGGTGTGAGAGAAATGTGCCCTATACTACCGCTAAACCAACCGTACTTAAGTGTGAGAGGCTGGTGCCCTATACTACCGCCACACCTTTGATTCCCGTTTTGGTAAGAATTACTAAAAACTATTCCATTCTTATTTTTGTTCGTATTTCAGAATGTCCTGGTGGTACATTTGGATTCAAATGCAAAGAAAAATGCCAATGCAGAAAAGACACCATGCTTAGTGTATGTGATCACGTGGCGGGCACGTGTTATTGTAAACCTGGCCTAAATGGTACCTTCTGCAATGAAAGTAAGTTTTCATGTTTCCACGAACTAGGGCTACCTGAACTGAGCTTTACTCTTCCTACTTTAAGCCAATCAATCAGAAAGCGACTTATATCGTAACGCTCTTTCAAATATACGGCTTATGATGAGTTACACTGATTGAGATTCTGTGGTCTTGGCAGGAAGGCGCCCGTTTTCTTGCAGCTGTGCTACTCCCCTATATCCCTGTCAGTTCTAGCTCACACCTTCGTAAACTATTTCTTATATTCAAATCATTATTTTCCCAGCATGCACTGTTGATACATACGGGCAAGGTTGTTCACAGATCTGTAAGTGCACGAATAACGCCACATGTGACGTAGTAGATGGCAACTGCACGTGTTTACCAGGATTTGTCGGGAAATACTGCGAAAAACGTAAGTAAAATGTACGATTTCCTCATCACTGTCATATTGGTGGTATCTAGCAAAAGATTTCTCGACCATCGGCTTTTTCATTTTTATTCCCCAGACAGCAAAAACCATTGTCTGTTTCGAACGTTTGAAAAGCCTCAAAGCGGGTGCCATGATACCCAAAGGATTTAAAACCTATTCTTTCAACCAATATTGCCGCCGCGTGACAAAAGCGAATTCGCCTCCTTTGTTAGTACCACCAACATGGCTGCCATGTCTTTGTCTTTTTAAAGTTAAAACTTTGTTGAGAATGCTTGCAAACCATCAAAAGAAGAATAGCAATCTCTTGCCGATTACAGGAGTCAAGCTTGCTATTGTATAAAATACTCCAGTTTCGCATTTAATGCATACCGTTAGTTTTGATGACCACAAACATTTGTACATTTTTAGACTTTTTTATAAGTTAGCTGTTCACACATATTACACATTTAATGTGTTCGCATACTTCTATGCACGGGCTTTTTGTTGCCAAACGAGCTTTTACACTCCTTGTTTAATAACCCCAGACAGCTTCATATCCAAAAGTGTCGGTTTAACGTACAAACGTCTCGTGTGCATAGAAGTATGCAAATACATTAAATGTAGTCATAATTTTGCGCGTCGCGCTGTAACCGCGGCTAAAAATGGACAAGTGAGTCTGCAGTCAAGAAACACAGCGGTATTTACCGAACGAGTAAAGGGACTATTATATATTTGACTTTTACAGTTCTTCCAACTGAACCAACTGCTAATGATCATGAAGATCAATTTGGTGAGCAGGACAGCTCGGTTCTTCCAGGTTTTATTGCTGGTGCAAGTCTTGTTTTTCTTATCATCTTTATATCCATTACCGTTGCTATTGGTTACTGTATTTATCGAAAAAGACAAAATCTGCGCATGCTCAGACAAACCCTCGAACCCACTTATGAAATTCCTGATGCTGTGAGCTCAATGGTGCTTCACACTACCACCAAAAATGAAGGTGACAAAAATGTTCCCTTGGAGACGAACTATATGGGTCTTGACAACCGTGTCAGGGTTGGAGATGAGCGTACATACCAGTCTCTTCATAAGGAAAGCAGTTACCATGGATACGAATCCCCGAACGGTGAATCTGTTAGCACTCATGTTTATCAGTCACTCGATAGAAAACCCGACCCAACTTATCAGAGCCTCGCGAAAACTGGTCAGCAGCAACCGCCTGAAGGGAACAAAGAGAAGGAAAATACGGTTGCCATGGAGACACACTATATGGGCCTTGGTAACCGCGTCAACGATGTTTATCAGTCTTTGAATGGAAAATCTGTTGGTAAAGATGAAAAAATACTAAGAGACGATCTTAAACCACGAAGCCATGATAGAGGTTGTCATAGCGACAACCAACGTAACCATGGCGACTACCAACCGCTCAGCAAGCTCAATAAGGACAACGATTATCAGAGTTTGGATGCTAAGAAACAACTCTCTTCGGCAAATGGATCTGAATCGCCGGTATATGATAATACGCCTCAAGACATATATGATGAAGATGGGTTGTGTAATGGTATGGGCCATGATTATGAAGCGGATAGGGAAGGAACGAATGAGGATGAAGCAGTGGATACGCCTTCCTACGAGATTTTACCTCCCTAAAATCGTTATAATAAACCTTAGTCTCTGGATTTCTTGTTTCACCAAACTCAATTTTGACAATGACGAATCCCGACAAACCCAAATTTACGGATCGGCTGATCATCTACCAGTTGATCTTCGAAAAAATGTTAACCAATCAGAATCGAGAAAATGTGCAAAACTGAGGTGTCATCCTTAGTAGCCTGACGACTCGGGAAACCATTATTTCTTTATTTTATTTCCCCACTCAATGAAGAATATAATAATAATAATAATAATAATAATAATAATAATAATAATAATAATAATAATAATATACTTTATTATAGCCCTTTACACAAGTTTCAAAGTGCTTTACAAAATATCATAGTAAATGTATATAAAATATCACAAACTCTTCCTGAAAATCTAGATTTATTTCAGATATAAACTTTTATAAGTCAATTTTTGCATGCTTCCTAACACCTTTTTTTTTGTAGTGACGTCATTTCTATGTTACTATTTCTGATCAGCTTGAATTTTCGGAATACGAAGAAAGGACGGAAATAACAAACTGATACGTTACAGAAGCAAACCGTGCGTGTACTTTGTTTAAGGCATACGGATTCAAGACGGATTTTAATTGATTGGGCGGACATGAGAAAATGTGTGACAGTGCTACACTTTATTTGGCCGATTCAGGTTTTTCCGAATCGGTCTTGAAACTACGCGTACGATATGCTTCCTACTGGATCGAACTGGACCAATGAATTGGGCCTACAAATCGCAATCCAGCTTTACATTGACCTCGATATGCTGCTCAATGTCAGAATTCGGCTTTTTCACTTTCAGCACATCTTTTTCAGTTTACTTGCATGTCGTCTGTTCTAATACTAATAAAATGAAGTCCTTTTGGAACGGTTCTCCGTTTCTAAAAAAGTAGAAAATTAAAAATTATTTGAAATTATTACAAATTATTTTTGTGTAATCTCCGTTGATGAGCTTGGGAGGACCCAGAGAGAAACAAACAAACAAACAAAAAAAAACAAAAAAAAAAACAAACAAACAAACAGACAAACAACCAAACAAACAAACAAACAAACAAACACACAAACAGACAGACAGACAGACAGACAGACAAACAAACAAACAAACAAACAAACAAACAGACAAACAAACAAACAAACAAACAAAAAAAAACAAAAAAAAAACAAACAAACAAACAAACAAACAGACAAACAACCAAACAAACAAACAAACAAACAAACACACAAACAGACAGACAGACAGACAGACAGACAGACAGACAGACAAACAAACAAACAAACAAACAGACAAACAAACAAACAAACAAACAAACAAACAAACAAACAAACAAAACAAACAAACAAAACAAACAAACAAACAAAACAAAACAAAACAAAACAAACAAAACAAACACAAACAAAAACAAAAAATGTAGAAACGTAGGAACAAAGAAACGAACCAACCAACAGTTTGTGTCACGCATGCGCAGACTACAGGGAGAACTACCTGTAGTCATATCAAGTCTCCTACAGAAACAAGTCAACTAATAAGAGTGGATTATGGGAGATTACAGGCAAATCCTATTGCTGCTATTGTTACTCAGGTTACTATGGAAACTCGTACAAAAGAGGTATGAACCTTAATACTTTTCTACTTTTTTATTTCCTTTCAAACATTATGAACACTGACTGCCCAAAAAATATATTTACCACCGGAAATCTTTGTAATCTTTCTTAGTCCTGTGTAATCCTTTCTTTTCTTTTCAGTTGTATTCACAGTGTCCTTCGCATTAAAGGGACTCATACTGGAGTTATCACTACCTATGAGACGAGACATATAAGTCATGTACATGTCAACTGTTGTCCTACATCAGACACGAACGTAGTTAATACTCGATAGTTTAAACTTCCTGCTCATTTTTCTGAAGGCAACACATTAGAGTCAATCGACACTGAAGTTTTTCAACATTCAAACTTAATAACTTTCATTCTTCGCTCTTTTTACTCGGCTGACAAACGAGGCTAGAAGAATGATGCCTGGATTTGTTAAAGTCTTTGTCTTCAGCTGTCTTGTAGTTCTGTTAGCTCTTCTTGCTCAAAGCTCAGGGAACTTGGCAGGGAATGGAGCAAATGTCTGCTCGAAGATCGTAAGGTCAGTGCGAATATATTTTTGCCGTACTTATAAATATGTTCATAGCCATAAGTAGAGTAGACATGCAAATATATATAATTGATAAAGCAATTGATTTAGATAAAGTCATAGAATCAAAAAGTTTTGCTTAGTCCAAATAAAAGAAGCCACTCGCTGGGCTAACAAGAACAAAGGCTAAAATTATAAATGATAAAAAGAAATGATGTTAAATAGACAAACTAAAAACGTTCGTATATGAGTGAATAGCAACCAGTGATTTTTTTCTACTTTTTCTACTTCACTTAACTATTAGGCGTATTTAAGGTGACTGGCTACTTTTGGAAAACATTTTAAACTTTTTTTTAAACCACAATCTTTTAACGTGAAATTTAATGCTGATTCCGAATATGAAAAGAAGAATGGTGTGTCCCGCGCTCGTTTTCGAGATAATAAGCATTTTATGGATGCCTACGCGCGAGTTTTTGAAGCAAAAATTGCGTTACCGAAAGTGATCAGGAAAAAAAATTGCAACTCATAAGATAATAGTTCTTTGCAGACTATATCATGCACAAATGCCAGCTAGTGAATTATTCTACAATACGACATGGATATTTTTAAACAAAATACAAAGAAATACATCGATTTGTCATATTTCGCCCTTTCACTGCTCTCAAAAATCTCATAAAGTCAAACAAAAATTCCTAGAAAAATCTATTTTTTTAATGCGTTAGAAAAATTATTTTTTCTAAAAAAAATTGATATAACGTAGATTTTTAGAAGTTCTTTGAATTAAGTTTAAAAAAAGTATAGAGTCCCGTGCAAAATTTGAGGGTTTTGCGCTGTTGAAGTTCAAAACGTGTATGGTTCCTCAATTAAATTTCGTATTTTATTCAGCGGTTTTTGTGCGCGCGCTCGTCGTGGGCTCAAATCGAGCGTTCAAAAGTAGGCAGTCACCTTAAAGGTGGAAACACTTATACATGGGATATGGTATAGTGGTACTTGCAGTTCAACACAGATCTAAAGTGCTAGCAACACTATTCGTGTAGCTCCCCAACGTATAATAAGTGCTTTATATTAAATCCATTGTGGAATTCCACCAAGAAAATTTCTTCACACTTAAGTTTTATCAGAATTATGACTTTATTCTGAATCATTCGTATTAGACCTTTTTGCTCTATCACTATTTTCGACTTCGTGCGCTTTAAGAACAATAGGTGCATCAAAGATTGTACGAAATTTGAACATCTTTAGAATTTGAACAAAAGATGCTTGTATTTCCGTCATTGTTGTGATTAATAACGAGTCGGGCCATACCAATGCACAACACTTAGTAAGCTGAAATTATGATTTGACTACAACTATTGTTCAACAACAATGAAATATATACGAGCATCTTTTGTTCAAATTCTAAAGATGGTCAAAATTTCGTACAATCTTTGGTGCACCTATTGTTTTTTACTTAATTTGAGTATATAATCAGTTCCTTTGTATGGAATCAGTGTTACAACCCCTGATGATGGTTTAACAAACCGAAAACATTTCGACATTATATATATATTTTTGCTCAGTACCACTGTTTTCGACTTCGTGCACTACAATAAGTGAGATCAAAGATTGTACAGAATTTGAACATCTTTAGAATTTGAACAAAAGATGCTTGTATTTTATTGTATATCTTACCAGCCCTTTAATAATTTTCTAGAATAAAAATTCTAGCATTCCATATTATAGCATTAAGACTGTAATTTTTTCATACTTTTTAATTGACTTAGCTTCAACCAAAACTACCAACAGTCATATCAGGTCTCATACAGTACCCGAATATATGTTAAATGTGGATTTTTAAACTGGGGAAGATGCGCTCGATACAGGTAACAGAACATCATTATGTGTTAATGAATGTGCATTTGTTATGATAGCGTTGCAGTGAAATGCGGTACTTTGATTTATGATTCTCATTGCTCTTTTTTCTTGACGTCCATAGGACTGCTTACAGGACTCGTTATCGACAAGCTACGAGAACATCCTACAGGAAACAATACTATTGTTGTAAAGGATGGAGTCAAGTGGGAGATCAGTGTACCAAAGGTAAATAACCAAATGCTAGGGTAGACACTAGAATATCCTAAAGAACACAATACCAATGCTGTAAGGGATGAAGTCAAGTGGGAGATCAGTGTACCAAAGGTAAATAACCTAATGCTAGGGTAGTCACTAGAATATCCTACAGAACACAATACCAATGCTGTAAGGGATGAAGTCAAGTGGGAGATCAGTGTACCAAAGGTAAATAACCTAATGCTAGGGTAGTCACTAGAATATCCTACAGAACACAATACCAATGCTGTAAGGGATGAAGTCAAGTGGGAGATCAGTGTACCAAACGTAAATAACCTAATGCTAGAGTAGTCACTAGAATATCCTCAATGACTTTCTACCTTTTTCTTTGATTCTGTTTTCAGCTATTTGTACTCCGTCTTGTGTGAACGGCACGTGTACCAAACCAGATTACTGCTCGTGTTACTCAGGTTACTATGGAAACCTGTGTGAAAGACGTATGTACCAGTACACCTAAAGTCTTTGTAATCTTTCTCAGTCCTGTCCATGTTGATTTTCTTTTCTTCCTCGTCAGACTGTCCTTCACATGAATGGGACCGACCTCACTGAAAATAACGCTAAATGCTATCCCCACACTGGTATCTGTACGTGTACCCCAGGGTGGGAGGGACAGTACTGTGACAAACCATGTGACCAAGGTTACTAAGATGACAAATGCCTAAAAAAATGTACCTGTCAAAACGGAGCGATCAGTCCCTAATCTGATTTCGAATAACGACGTGTTGTTGCTGTTGGTAGCAGTGGCCGTTTTCTCTCCCCTGCATGTGCATATTTTCTTATTTTTTCTTTCTTTGTTTTTCAAACAGCCACCACGACCAAACCAACCACCAAACCAACCATCAAACCAACTACCAAACTAACCACCCAACCAACCATCAAACCAACCACCAAACCAACCACCAAACCAACCACCAAACCAACCACCAAACCAACCACCAAACCAACCACCAAACCATGGACCCAACCATCCACCAAACCATCCACCAAACCATCCACCAAACCATCCACCAAACCAACGACCCAACCATCCACCAAACCATCCACCCAACCATCCACCAATACATCGACCCAACCATCCACCAAACCATCGACCCAACCATCCACCAAACCATCGACCCAACCATCCACCAAACCAACGACCCAGCCATCCACCAAACCAACGACCCAACCATCCACCAAACCATCCACCAAACCAACCACCAAACCATCCACCCAACCATCGACCCAACCATCGACCCAACCATCGACCAAACCAACGGCAAAACCATTGGGTTGCTTCTTGGATAGTCGTCCACGAGCTTTGCCTGAGCTGATCGCAAACTTCAGAGATGCCGCCTTTGACTGGAACAATTTGAACAAGACAATTAACGCATGTGCTAAACAGGTCATGTTAAAGGGATATAAGGTATTTATTGCTTGGTTCATAGTGAAGCACGAGTTACTAGAGATAATTGCAAATAGAGTAGCATAGTACTACATATCTTCAGTCAAAACGGCTCAAGCGTACCCCCTAGTCTCGATTATTGATTTCATTATTCAAATATTGAGTTGATTATTCACTTTGAATTTTCATTAATAAATAGAAAACTCCAAACTTCACATTCATTTCACAACTAAAATTCTAAGGGATGTCCTTTCTGGGGAGTTTTTCAACCTTAAGGGTTCTTTATACAAGCAGGGTAGATTTATAAGCTTCTTTCTTTGATATTGTTGCAGATTTTTGGTATCCAGTTCTATGGTGAGTGTTGGAGTGGTAACAGCACGGTCGCACATTACGACAAGTACGGTCCAGCCTCTCCAAACGCATGCTGGCAAGGTGTGGGTGGGCCTAATGTTAATTTCGTTTACCAGCTTCCTTAAACGTCCCTAAACATTTAACAGATTTCCGATGGTTTAGCGTGGTATGTCCTCTGATTTACCACGATATGACGTCAGTCAAAAGTTGTTCAAAATTTTATGTACCCACGAGGCGTAGGTGTAGCAGCAAAGTGATATTTTACTTTGTAAAAGTAGAATACCTGATAGAGAAAATAATAATTAAAAGAATAGGAAGGAAAAAATATCAATATATAAAGCTCTGAAGCAACCATATTTGGGATCCCTGTCTTGTTCATAGTCTGAGAGGGAATCTGGGTCCGGCCAACGTCTCACCTCTCCGGTAAATCAACAGATTACACATTAAATGGCACCAACGCTCCCCCGAGAGGCCGCCATGACGTAACGTGCAATCGAAGAATTCTCAAGAAAACGACAAATACGTGGTCTGAAATTGGAAAACATTTTCAGTAAAAATCTAAGATTTGCTGAAAATTGTTTGCAGAAGACTGTTCCAAAAAAATTTTTCACATCCCAAAATGCGGAAAAGTGCTCAAAAAGTGCCCAGCGCAATCAGGACAGGTCTAACTCTGATGGAGAATAAATACCTTGAAGAAGCTTTGAATAAAATCTGATCCACCCCCCACCCCCCCCCCCCCCCCCTTTGTAAAATCCTGGATCCGCCCCTGCTTCCTTTCTTCCTTCCTTTCTTTTTTTTTTTTTTTTCCTTCTTTTCTTCCTTCCTTTCTTCCTTTTCCTTCCTTCCTTCCTTCCTTCCTTTTTTTTCCCTTCCTTTCTTCCTTCCTTCCTTCTGTCATTCTTTCCTTTTTTCCTTCAATTACCGGGCATTTTTTCTACGGTGTTCACATTACTATTCTGCTCGTAATATTAGTTCATTTCATTTAATAAATAATTCATGATGACCAGAGTTGCCCTCGTCGACGTTTCGATGTCTTCAGGAATCATTCCGCTCAACATTAGTCCAGACTAAAAATGGCTGCTAATATGAGAAAAACAAAATGGAAATCCAACATATGCCTTGACGAGTACTGTATATCTAATACAAAATTGTAATATTTCAAGTGAAATGTGCAAACCTCAAATGACCCGATTTTAAAAAAAGATCATCGGATCGGACTTTTTTTTTGTTTTTTTTGTTTTTTTTATTTAAGTCAATATTTATCCAGGAATGTCCAGTTTAGCAAGGCTAGTTTAAATGGAGTCCTGATATAACATAATAGAAAAAGTAATTACAATATACATCAATAACTTACATACATCTAAGACTATGTACTTATTGACTGAGTGGGAGGTCCGAACGGGAAAATATTTGGCTCGAGGTCCTGAAGTACGGAACGAGCGCAGCGAGTTCCGTGCCAAGGACCTCGAGCCAAATATTTTCCCGTTCGGACCGACCTTAACTCAGTCAATAAGCATTTTATCATATGACCACATATAAAAAATCGATTTCAAAGCGTTTTTAATAAATGCGAATCAAAATGCGTAGTTTTTACATGATTGACGGCAGCGAGTCCGAACGGCGAGTCCGAACGGCGAGTTCGAACGGGAAATTATTACACTTTTCGGAAAAGCGTACTTTTTTTGCTGACGACATTTTCCCCAAAGGTTTTTTTTAGAATCACGCGTACAGTGAAATACGGTCATATGATAAATCTAAATAATTAATTAAACACTGAATCCTCCCTCCTTAAAGTTATAAAGGTTTGTATTTCCAATATGTTAATGACTGTGACATCATCGCAGACTTCATTAAATATACAAACTTTAACAGGTTCACACAAACAGTATTTTAAAAGCATCATCATTATACTCGTGGTTTCCACAATGTTAACTGTAAATTTGGTGTCTAATAATGGCCAGTGTTTAGTATTACGAGTAAAACAAATATACTCAAAGTCTGCGATGATGTCACAGTCATTAACATATTGGAAATATAAACCTTCATAACTTAAAGACGCAACACTCAAATAAAGAAATATTTCTCCATTCAACTATTCACTTCATGTAACATCAATACTGAAAGTATCGTATCAGGGTTTAGGTGCACTTTAAGGTAGTCTCTACGACACTGTAGGCTGGGCCAACTGAGTAGGCTGACCTAAGCTCCTCAGTGCTAACAGATCGGCCCTCGATGATACTAGCAGCACGACTGTTTAACTTATCGAGGTAAGATTTGTGTAAGACTTGTCTCTCTGTGGTTCAACGTCGTTCCCAGAGCCCTCTCTTCTCCGGGTGAGAGGGTAATGGGAACGAGAAAGTTAATGGTACAATCATTTTCTTTCCAGTACCCTACTCAATAACCAAACCATTAGCCGATTTTCGTTATGAGGAGGCTCTGGGAACAAGAATGTAGAACAATCGGCCGGTATCAAAAATATAGCCCATCATGTCATACCGTAACCACTGGTACCAAACTAATAGCCGTACCCCCAAGGCCGGGTACGTACCCACCCGTAGGAACAATAGCCGTACCCCCAAGGCCGGGTACGTACCCACCCGTCGGAACAATAGCCGTACCCCCAAGGCCGGGTACGTACCCACCCGTCGGAACAATAGCCGTACCCCCAAGGCCGGGTACGTACCCACCCGTAGGAACAATAGCCGTACCCCCAAGGCCGGGTACGTACCCACCCGTAGGAACAATAGCCGTACCCCCAAGGCCGGGTACGTACCCACCCGTAGGAACAATAGCCGTACCCCCAAGGCCGGGTACGTACCCACCCGTCGGAACAATAGCCGTACCCCCAAGGCCGGGTACGTACCCACCCGTCGGAACAATAGCCGTACCCCCAAGGCCGGGTACGTACCCACCCGTCGGAACAATAGCCGTACCCCCAAGGCCGGGTACGTACCCACCCGTAGGAACAATAGCCGTACCCCCAAGGCCGGGTACGTACCCACCCGTAGGAACAATAGCCGTACCCCCAAGGCCGGGTACGTACCCACCCGTAGGAACAATAGCCGTACCCCCAAGGCCGGGTACGTACCCACCCGTCGGAACAATAGCCGTACCCCCAAGGCCGGGTTCCCCCCAGCCCCACCCAACTGTAGGACAATTAAAACGAAATAAAGACCCTTGCGCGTGACGTCAAAGCAGCTCAATTTGTAGGATAAAACAACAGAATTTCACTCTCCTGAGAATTTGACGCCTATTGTTTTGTTCTCAAAATTGAGCTGCATTCTGACGTGCTGCAAGGGGCCTATACTTTTAAATGTAAAGTGATAAATAATTTCATTTATTATATGAAATAGAGTGTGATATTGAGTGACATCAAAATGATAAAATGGATATCCCCACTCCCACCAGTGGCCAGTGGGGATACGATTTATATCAACACTGGTGGAGTGAAATTTCGACTTTTTGCTCAGCAAGTCTCAAATTCTCCGTTATTTCTCATTGAAGATTTCATATAATAAACAGAACATTACAAGGCCGCTTGGAGATACGAATTTTATCTTCTTGTGCTGATATTATCTCTCACTCGTTTGCTGCGCTCACTCGTGAGAGATAACATCAACACTCGAAGATAGAATTTGTATCTCCGCGCGAACATGTAATATCCTATATGTATACGCTGATAACGAACAACTGATAGTGTGAGTCGCTTGGCCCGTAATGAAAATATAGTCTATTCTATTGTTTTCTTTTGTTTGCTCTTGAATTTTAGTCACAACTTTCTATACAACTTTGCTTCACGGGCCAAGTAAAATAAATATCACAAATAATACAATTTATCATATAATTATCCATGAAATACCTATATTTCTCACTTTCGTAAACTTGTTATTTTCACTAGTGAAAATAACATGTTATTTTCACTAGTGAAAAGATCGTTACCATGGTTACACCTTGAGTGCCCTTCAGGGCAGCTTTGCGATTTTCATTCATCAGATTTTCAGGTTTTACTTCATTCATTATGGCTTCTAGTAGCGTGAATTTGTCGGATAGAAAACTTCCTTCATGGGAAATCGAAGTCCCTGAACCACAGCAAAGACGATTTGCTAGCATTACAGAGATGGATGTAAATAATCTCATTTCAAATCAAGAAAATGAGAACACGAAAAAGAAGACACTCTATGACTTGAAGACAGTGAGAGCGTATTTACTCGAAGAACACAATGAAGGCAGAGATTTGGAGATTATACCGCCAGATGAATTGAATGTTTTACTGAGCCAGTTCATTGTAGCAGCAAGAACAAAAAGCGGTAAAAATTATGAACCTTCCTCGCTAAGAGGAATGTTATCAAGCGTAGACCGTTATCTTGGACGGCAAAACTACGGCAAAAGGCTCTTCTTTGATCCTGAGTTCAAGAAGATAAGAGAAGCTCTGAAAGCAAAGCAGTCAAGAGACTGAGTAAGCATTAAGCTTCAGAGCAGTTTACTCTTTTACAGACTATTTTAAGTTCATTTAATAGTTTTACATCAATTTTGTACTCAAGTTGAGGAATATTTCACAATTAAAAACTCTATTTTTTATCAGTTTTTCCGATGCAACCTTGAATAGAAACTGAGTCTACAAACATTGAGTATTTTGTTTACTTGTACCTCTTTTTATGGCAGGTAAATAAAAGTATAAAAGATAAATTTGCTTTCATGGATAATTATATGATAAACAGAATATTACATGGTCGCTTGGAGATACGAATTTTATCTTCTCGTATTGAAAAGATCTCACTCGTTCGCTGCGCTCACTCGTGAGATCTTTTCAACACTCGAAGATAAAATCCGTATCTCCGCGCGCCCATGTAATATCCTCTATACATTAGCTGATAACTAACAATGGATGGCTTTATCATCTATTGATTGCATTGTCTCTTTGATATCACAAGATTTTCGCGTGGTCTTTCTACATCAGTGACGATTTCTCGCTCCCTTAAATATTGACAGCCATTTTCCTGCAAGCCACGACCGATCGGTCTTCGTCCCTCGCAGCAGAGCGGAGCAGTGAATATATAAAAATTGTTTTTCTAAAGTTCCCTGACCAAGTAAGGAGTTATTTTTAACCTTACATCACGAGGCGGTTCCTCGCTTCCGGATTTCCTGCTTCCCTGAAGTAACGTCACTCAGTCGACAAGAAGGAAATTTTTTTTAAACGCTATCACTCTTGCTACTTCAAAACACGATAGTCCTAATTCTCTAAACTTCGTATGACTTTTAAGAGCTTCTTCGTTAATATTTTATCGGCTTTCTGTATCCAGAGCTTGGTATTTACGTCTAAAACTACGCTTAGCCGCCATTGAAGCTAAGAATACTTCTCAAAGCCCTCAAAGATATTTTAAACTGAGGTAAGTGTGACTCAAAAAGCTATCGAATACTTAGTCTTAGATTCCTCGTTAATTCTTAGTCTTATATCATTAGAGATATTTATGCATCTTATTTATAATCTGTGTGTAGTTAGTAGTTAGTAGGTTGTAGTTATGGTAAGATAAAATTATATTTTTGACGAAGTTCCATTTATTTGAACGTGTTCTGTTCTGTTTTTGTTTTTAATACGGTAATGCTCTTTGAGCTGGATTATATTTTCGTCACAACACGTACGCTTTCTTTACCACGACAAAAACCCAGGAAATAGCCCTAAACCCGTTATTAAAATGATTCTAAAATTGGTTAAGATAAATGTATTGGACGAAAAGAATTGTAAAATTCAAAATTCTGTGATTGAGTTTTTGGTGGTAATTTGAGTCACTTCCGGTCGTGACCACGAAGCGTCACGCAACAAAATATTTGCTTCAAAGGACTAAAGGAAGAATATTTTTGCTCATATATTCAATTCATTTTTCCTATTCTACTTAGCTATTGCTGCTGTGTCCCACAAGCTCAACATATTAGCTAGAATATCGCAGATCTTAAAAGAAAATGGTCTCGTAATTCTTGTAGTACTATAATAATACTTTATTAGATTCTCCCTACAGGGCTTTTCAGATACTAATTACAAAAATTAATATATAAATATAAATATATAAAATGTGTAATGGAGTGCACACAGTATATCCGTGAAACACTAGTTATACTAAATAGTACAATTTTGTGCAAATTCTATTGTTTTCTATTGTTTAATTAGCACTATTTTGTGCTATTTAGTAATTTGTATTTCACGGATATACTATTTGCACTCTATTATAAAATGTTTTATTATATCCATTTTGAAATCACTAGCAAATCCTGTAATCTGATTGGCTCTCAGTAGATTGATTCAAGCACGAATCGCACTATTTTGAGTCCGAATCGCACTATTTTGAGTCCGAATCGCATCTTTTTGTCAGCCAATCACAATGCAACACTAGAAAAGGTAACCAATCAAATTACAGGATTGTATGTAATCAGCCAATCAGATTACAGCAAATAAGGAACATAAAATGTAGCTTTTTTCAAGTTTGACTGCAATTTTTTGTTACAAAAAGAAACAAAATGGATGATTTTAACAGCTACTTATTAATAAATACTTTTGTACTTATCACAAATTTAGTGTCTATCTAATATGATTTCCAAATGGATATAATAAAGTGATAATTGAACTTCATGTCGTGCAATTTTGGTCTAATATCAAACTTGCGATTACAAATCACACTCCCGCTACGCGGTCGTGTGATTTTGTTATCGCGCGTTTGATATCAGACCAAATTGCACTCCACTTAGTTCAATTACCATTATAAATATATACTACAAACTATGAAAATGGCACTTAAAAGCAGATTTAAAACTATTCACAGAGCTTATTGATTTCAAACTGTCTGGTTAACTCTTTAAAACAGATACTAAATTTGTGTTTCTGGGACAAGATTTTAATTCCACTGGTAAAACTGCTGCGACAATGAAGTAGAATGAAGTAGAGGGGCTTGCCAAAGCAACTTGCCAAAGATGGTATTGTGGTTTCCTTGTTTTCTTGTTTCCTGTCAAGGTCAAACCATTGAAGTATTCGTGTAAGATCAACACTGAACCAAAACAAAATAGTTTTCGTATTCGTGATGAAAAAAAGGAAAGAAAGAAGGAAAATAGGAAAGAGAGAGGAAACAAAACAGACAGAGAAGAAAACATAACAGATAAGAATATTTCTGGGTTCTCAATACTCCCGTTTCGAGTTCTCTTTTACGCTGTGTTAGCCTCAAAACCATGTAATATATTCTTTTATTCAGTAACAGCCCGTGGAAATTCAAGAGATCTGTGTGTAAAGAAGACAATAAAAATACTTTGAAATTTCACGAGTTTTGTCTAATTTTCTGCATAATTTACGCACAATTGAGGCTAACACAGCGTAAAAGAGAACTCTAAACGGGAGTATTAAGGACAACTTCGACGATACGGCGACCATCTTGAATCTAAATTAATTAATTGGACCGTGTACGAAATGCAGTGGTATACGTAGGATCTGATGAAGAAAAATATTTTGGGTTCCTTTGATCCTCTTATGCTGGTTAAGTTACAAGTACTTCATTTATCTACGTAGTATCAATCTTTCCTTTTAGAATCGCAAGGCATTATGGGGCATCCAGGGGGGCAAAATAAACAAAACAAAGATGGCGGATAATATGGTCCATCTTCTTAATTCATCTCTTGTCACTGCAAATTTTCTTGTGGTGAACTATAAATTGAGGAATTGACGCCATTACTGTAACAAAGTTTTGTATATTTGGTCCTTACAAAGATGGTTCTCTCTCTCTCTCTCTCTCTCTCTCTCTCTCTCTCTCTCTCTCTCTCTCTCTCTCTCTCTCTCTCTCTCTCTCTTTCATTCTTTATTTTCTGTCACTGCTTAACTGCGTCATTTACACCCTTGGGTCCAGAGGTAATTTGTTCTCGTTCCATTGTTTGCTTTTTTGTCGGGAATTACGAAGTCGTGAGGAGAAACATAAGCGAAATAGTACCTCTGGCGCCAAGGGTACGTCATGCAAGGTCATGACCAGGTCTTGTCATGATGTTTAGTTTGTAAATATTTAACAGTTTTCCGCTTCCGCGCTGTCGCATATATCTGGCAAAATATCAAAATTGATTCAGCTGCAGACCAATCTACAGTATTCGTAACACTTTTAAAATTTGTTCTCCTGCAGAAACTCGCCAGAAAAATGAGCTCAGGAGTCTACAAAGCCGTTGGATTCAGTTTGCTTGCTATGATCATGTTTTCTCTCATCATCGAAAGCTCAGAGAATTTGGCTCAGAATGGAGCAAATGTTTGTTCAAGAACTGTAAGGTAAGCAAAAATAAGATGAGTTGATTTAATCGTTGTGTTCATCTTAATGTGGGTTGGTGGAAGTTTCAGTAAAATACATACGTTTAATGAGAAGTACATTGAATTCACACAAAGAGTATGTACTTTACTTCCAATTTTTTCACGTCTTAATTGAGCAACTTGCTTCCCGTGATATCGGGTTTTTTTTAATCGATTCTTGTCGATAGTTTTATAAATTCACGGCGATTCACCGATAACTGAAGCCCCGGCTATTATTAGTACTCGCTGTAGACGTTCGCTATGCTTACTCCTATCGTACAATCACAAGTAATTTGCTTTAGTCTAAGACTTATCTTTACATGAATTGTATTTTTACAACAGTAGCGCCAGGAAGAGAATAGCAGATAGCCCCCACCCCTCCCCCTACATTGTTTTCCACTGATGGTATTTCATGTGAAGACAAAATATTCTCAATTTAAAATATTTCAAAAATATTTTATTAAGCTTTTCCTTTATAAAAACCGATAAAAACAAGAAACTCATAAGGGGGTTGAAACGCCACCCGGTTAGTTCAGTTGGTAAGAGCGTCGGTTTGTTGTGCTGGAGGTCGTGGTTCGAGTCCCGGCCGGAAATACACTCAGGGTTTTAAAATAACTGAGGAGAAGTTGCTTCCTTTGTAATCACATCTACAAATGGTTAGACCTTCAAGTCTTCTCCGATAAGGACTTTAAACCGTAGGCCCTGTCTCCCAACCCTTCCTTAACCTGTAAAATGGGGGACATAAAAGAACCTGTTGAATTATTCGTGTAAGAGTAGGGGATTGTCTCCCGGCTCAACAGCCTATCCCAATTTGGAGGCATAACACTAATTACTAACAATTCACTCATGATTGTAAGCTGCACGGCATTTTGGGCTATGGAAACAAGCGTCAACCCTCACACAAAATGGCACCTGCGCACGCAGGTAGAACTGAACAAAAACGTTTTGTGGACTTTTCTTTTTATTCTAAGCTCCAGGGAAAACTACCAACAGCCATATCAGGTCTCATACAGATACCGGTCAACTTATAAATGTGGATTTTTAAACTGGGGAAGATGCACTCGATACAGGTAACAGAACTTGATGATGGGTTGATTAATGATATTCGTGTCATAACGTTGGATTGTGAGGCTGATGAGATACTTTCTTATTGATGTTCATAGAACTGCTTACAGGACTAAATATCGAACAGCTACGAGAATATCCTACAGGAAGCAGTACTATTGTTGTAATGGATGGAGTCAAGTGGGAGATCAGTGCACAAAAGGTAAATAACCTAATGCTAGGGTAGTCACTAGAATATCCTATAGAACACAATACCAGGTGATCTCGCTTCTCTCAGGCCGAAGGAATTAGCCAATCAGTGAACATTTTGTTCGTAGCTCAATGTTTCCTAGTTCCCGGTTTTCGGTTCGATTTATAACAGCTTTTTCTCGAAAATAAAGAAAATAAAACTCATCCGTGCAAAGATTCGCCAAATACCTCTTAGAAAAAGCATATTTCGTCATTAATGGTGGAAAATATTTCATTTTGACAAGAGATAATAGAAAACACTTGGAAATTTTCGCTGTGACAAACAATGCATTGCGCGTCTAGATTCAAGATCACCTGGTACCAATGCTGTAAGGGATGGAGTCAAGTGGGAGATAGGGTAGATAATAGAATATCCTCAATGACTTTTTACATTTTTATTTTATTTTTTATTCTGTTTTCAGCTATTTGTACTCAGCCTTGTGTGAACGGCACGTGTTCCAAACCAGATTACTGCTCGTGTTACTCAGGTTACTATGGAAACCAATGTGAAAGACGTATGTACCTGCACAGCTAACATCTTCGTAATGTTTCTCAGTCCTGTCCATGTTTTAACTTCCTTTTCTTCCTCGTCAGACTGTCCTTCACATAAATGGGGACCACACTGTAAACATGACTGTCTCTGTCAAAATAACGCTAATTGCTCTCCCCACACTGGTATCTGTACGTGTACCCCAGGGTGGGAGGGACAGTACTGTAACAAGACATGTGACCAAGGTTACTATGGCAACAAGTGTCAATACAACTGCACCTGTCCTAATGGATGTGATCCTGTAAATGGAGCCTGCGCATGCGCAGCTGGATATCATGGACAGCGGTAATCAAATTTGATATTCTACACTTTGCATAACTAAACTCTGAGATTTAATAAACAATTTATATCTGGTATTTTCAGCTGTGACTCGGAATGTTCTCGTGGCTCTTATGGGCAGGATTGTGGACTGAAGTGCGCATGTCTGAATGGAGCTTCATGTGATCACGTGAACGGCACGTGTAACTGTACAGCTGGATGGACGGTAAGTACGTTTATGTGGATGCTGTTAGTAAATCATTCTGCAAAGTGTTTTCTTTTGGATGCATGTTTAGTTTTTCAAAAAGCATCCCACATGGCAAGGAGTGACAGCGGAAGTGTAGTCATCAGCGACAGAAGCGAGATATTGGATTGACTGGTCATGGCGAGGGATTAATCATCTACCAGGTGATCTGAGGAAAAGCGATTAGCCAATCAGATTGCGAATCGTGATATCCGAAAAAGAATCAATCCCATGCGTCTTTTCGAGCTCAATCATGAATAAACAGAGGGAAATCAAAACAAAACCAAATAGCATACAAGTACAATAATGCTAGGAAAAGTGTCATTTAGCCGATTATTTAAGGCTAAAAGTGTTTCTACTTCAAAAAATATGTTTTCTAGATGAGACTAAGAATATATTTTCATCGGTTAGGTTAATATTCATGGTTTTTTATTAAAGAATTACCGTTGAAGCGATCTCGAAGAAGCTGCTGAAAAGCTTTCTCGATTCCTTGGCAGGATTTAACTAAAATTTCCACACCTTACGCTGCTCTTTTGTCCTTGGCAATCTCCAGGATGCCTTGAACCTTAAAGAAATCCTTTTATCGGTTATTTATAGTGTCTCGTTTTCAATAAGAAAATACTTATTGGTGAGAAAGTCGCTCATAATTAGCCTATTTTCAAGATGGCCGCCATGAAACTCAAGTGAATTGAGCGTGCGGTGGATGATGGGATTGATTCTTTTTCAGATCAGGAAATCATGCTTTGCGCGCCTAGTCAGATCACCTGGTACAGTCTAGGGGTCAACTAACCTCTCCCCGAGGCTTCAGCCGAGCTTCCTGAGCAGTCAGGAATGTCCTTGGGGCCAAAATTTCCAGCGTAGCCGTAAATCCATACGAGGCTTCTGCATTCGATGTCTGGAAGTATGGTACCAATATGCGCAACTTTTAAGTAGATAAATTTTGAAATGTCAAAAGGAGTATTAAGGATACATCCGCGTCTGAAATATCTCATCTTAGTAGAAATACACACAGTTTAGGCCAGGTTTAGACGTCGAATTTCACATGTGCCGAATCTAATGCAAATGAGCAAAACCTATTGTTTGAGTTCATTTGCATTAGATTCGGCACATGTGAAATTCGACGTCTAAATCGGGCCTTAACTTGGGTGGAATTAACAATCAAATTTTTCTTTGTTGCATATCCAGGGAGACATTTGTAACCAAAAGTGTCCCGAAGGTACATATGGATACCGCTGTGCACAAACTTGTCTAAACTGTATGCATGGTGCAACCTGTGATCACGTGACTGGGGTGTGTGACTGCAGGCCTGGTTACAGAGGAGAGAGGTATGGAAAATTTGCCTTGGAATCGATATGTTGATATGCCACTGAAGTAGTTTCTCTCTCCCTGTCCAGAGACAGGTTGAGTTGTGGGTTAAAATTAAATGTATGTTGCTTGTTTCTATCGTAATCAAGCCCAGTTAGGTAACTAGATGCCGGGTGGTTATCAAAGGTGGTACAGCGACCAGTGGACTCGCATCTCACTTTTGGTGGAGTCTGTTAGGTTTCTTTCTTGAATCAAGGCTTTTTCTTCTGGTTCACCAGTTTTATTTCCTGCCACAACACGAACACTAAAGTGCTAAATATCAATTTGATTTGTGAGTTAGCAGAGTCCTGACTCTGACCAGACCAGAAGTTGTTTCAAGGTTCGATAAAATTAATTTTTTTGTTTTTGTTAATTAAGTAAATGAAACTTTTTCACATACATACAACCATTTGACTTCGTGTTATATCATTTGATTCTTTTCCCTCTGGAAATTTTTTTTCGTCAGATGTGAAAATGTTTGTCAAGAAGGAACATTTGGTCAAGGATGTCGAGGAATTTGCGCATGTCAAAACAATGCCACATGCTCTCAAATTAATGGCTCGTGTATCTGCAACCCTGAATATACCGGCAAGCATTGCGAGCACCATATTGGTAATAAAACAGTTGTTTTGCTCACTAAATAGCTGACCGCAACTGCCTGACCCTCTGACCGACAGACCGAACACTCATGTCATTTACTTCACTGTCAACGATCTCTAACGTACTTATTTAAACTTAAACTAATCCCAATTTCCTACTGACTCAAGCATGCCTGGCTTATGGACCAACCCACCAATACTACCAACCCACCCACCAACCCACTAACCTACCAACCCACTAACTAACCAACCCACCTACTCACCAAACCACCAAACCACCAATACTACCAACCCACTAACCTACCAACCCACTAACTAACCAACCCACCTACCCACCAACCCACCCACCAACCAACCAACCAACCCACCAACCGACCAACCAACCCACCAACCCACCCACCCACCCACCAACCAACCCACTGACCAACCAATTACCAACCCACCAACCGACCAACCGACCAACCCACCGACCAACCCACCTACCCACCAACCCATCATACCACCTACCCACCAACCCACCCACCAACCCACCCCCAACCAACCCACGAACCAACCAACCAACCAACCCACCAACCCACCAACCGACCAACCCACCCACCAACCAACCCACCAACCAACCAACCAACCAACCCACCAACCAACCGACCAACCGACCAACCCACCCACCCACCCACCCACCCACCAACCAACCAACCCACCCACCAACCAACCAACCAACCAACCAACCAACCGACCAACCCACCCACCCACCAACCAACCCACCGACCAACCCACCCACCAAGCAACCCACCAACCCACTCACGAACTCACCCACAAACCAACTAACCAACCAACCCACTAAACAACCAACCAACCCACCCACCAACCCACCCATTGACCAACCCACCTACCCACCAACCAACCAACCAACCGATCAATCGACCAATCTCGCTTTCTAAATTTTCTTTGCAGAAAGTGAATTAGTTAATTATGATCATGAAAAACAAAGTGCTGCCTCGAACCCACTCGTTCCGAGCCTTGCTGCGGGTATTTCAGTGGTATTAATCATCATCTTGATTGTGGTGGCGTACGTCTTTTACCGAAAGAAAAAGAAATCCCAGAGGCACAAAACTACGAATCCCGGCGAACCCATTTACGCCTCGGCCGATGGAACACGAAGCAGTTCGGGTCATGAAGAAACGACGGAAATAACCGACGTAGCTACGAAGCTTAACGACAACCAAGAAACAGATCTAGAGCGTACCCATGTTTATCAAAGTCCTACAGCTCGACCAACGGCTGTCAATGTTAGTGACGTCGATGTTGCTATGGGAACACATTATATGAATCTTAGCAACCAGAACAGTTTAGAATCCAACACATATGAACCTCTTAGTAAAGCTACGCTGAAGAAAAATCAGCTAAAAGTTGCTGTTTATGATGTCCCTGTGACAAAAAAGAAAAGAAATGCATATGAGGAGATAAAGTTGAACAAAAACCTTAGCGAGGAAAGCCATTATTACAAAGGACTTGAGCGGCCATCAACAAGTCGGGCTGATGACGTCAATGTCGTTGCTATGGAAACTGAAACCGCTGACCGAAGTAAAGATAGTGTGAAGGAAAATCATTATCAAACTCCTGACAGAGAATTTATGAACAGGAAAAAATTTGACGATGAGGCATTTGGATATGCAACTCCTAATTAAGGCAGAAAATTAGGAATTACAAAATTGACGATATAGAAAGATGGTTAAAGAAAACAGATCTTATCAAGCTATAGAAAATTATGTGATTGTTTGTGTAGCCATGGCAGCCGATGGACCCTATTGCGCATGACAAGAAAAAGTATATAAAGATCATAAAAGTTCGTCGCTTTTCTGGCATGAATGAACGTGTAAATATCTCGACCAGTTTTCTACGTAAATACCTTGGCATCTTCTTGATTTGCCACAAAATTTGATTTACTTTTTTTTTGAAAATGAAAACAAAAAAGACAAAACAAAAGAAAGTTGGCCTTCAGAATCCATTTCGGTAGTTTTTTTCATGTTTATTTTAATTTCACTATTGTCTTGGCATTCTCAAAGGACTTGAATATGACATTTGAATATGAAAAGAGATTTTGAAAAGGATTGTGGTAGTTTAGGTATGAAACGTTATTAAGGTTTGGGTCTATAGGCTGTCGGTGGTATGGGCTTGTATAGCTTCTTCATTCTTCTACCTATTGTAGCTTTTCATTGTACTAAATGGAATAATATGTAGAACGTTAACATGTAAAAAAAATTGTCTTGCATTCGAGACTAACAGGAAAATGCAAAAGAAATCGCACATTTTCTCCATCGATGGAATTAGGGACCTTTTAAAAGCAACTCAAAATCTGGAACGGGGACGTGAGACCTGAGGTTTCAGAACTGAATTTAATGATAGAGGAAGATCTGGAAATAGGTGTTACTTCTTGATCTCAAGACGTGAACGACGTGCAATTGCTGAACATCGCATTCTGGCGAGAACGATATCGTATTTTCTTGTTCAGATACTGACGTTCCCGTTCTAGAATTCGATTTGCTTAAGGTCCCTATTGTGTCATTTCTTTCTAGGATAGCAGGATATTTTGAAAGGGGCCTTTTTTCATTGACCCTTTTTCCAAAGGTTGGTTGTTGGAGCAAAAGAAGATCAAGTACCAGCTGAGTTGACCTTCAAAACAAACTCAAGGTTAGCCAATCAGAATTTAGGATTCGACATCGTATTTTGATCAGCATTTCCTATTATTCTGCAGCCAAGAGAATTTATGAAATACGAGTTCTTTCTTCTTTAAATTAATCGTAAATGCTAGTCAAACTCATGGCGGAATTTTATTTCAATGAACAAGAAAAGTCTACATTGTATACTCGGAAAATGCTCCAAAAATGCTAACCAAAAATAGTGACCCATAATTCCTTTCGGGGAAGGCGATCAACTCAGCTGGTATAGAATAGCTGCATGGATCGGAAGTTCATAGTATTATTCTCGTCAAGAACAGGAAGGTTAGTGTTGAGATATCAGACAGACACTGAGGAGTGTTGCTGACAGTCGATCGACGAAGCCATTTCAGACGGTTCGATTATTCGTGTTTAGATGTACCGATAACTCCTTTCAATCTTGGAATGAGCTATAACCTATTTCTTTTGCCTTTGAAAACCTATTTTTGAAGTAAGTGTATAGGTATTTCGATTAAGAATTAAGAAGTATTCATATTGTGAAATAGTTGAGCAAATAAGGACCAGTTTTTATTGTAAATAAATCCATTCACAATAATTTCTTCCACAGTTCCTGCGCCATCTTGAAAAATAGCCGTGCCTTTGCATCGAAGCGAGACATGAGGTGAGCTTGCAGTTATAGCGATGTGAATAATTGTCCAAGGTGTTAAAATAGGTCACTATCATTGCAAGGTCACCGTTCGTCTCGCTTCGATGCAAAGGCACGGCTACCTTTCAAGATGGCGCAGGGAACTGTGAAAGGGACTCTTATGAGTTAACTCACGAAAATGTAAATGAAGAAACACAAATGTATACATGCAAATGAAATTGTAAAACTTGAATAACATTGATGTAAATTTAATTTGATAGATAGATGTTTTTTAATTTTTTAAGACGTTTAAAAAATGGAATTACTTTTCTACTTTCTTGTAAACTGTAAATGTGGCATCATTAACTTAATCAGTAGTTCGTTTACGCCTTTCGTCATTTACAGATCAAATCAGATACGAAATCAGCTTAATCATTAAACCGTTTCAAAAGCGATTATTCTAAGTTTGTTAGGCCAGAATTTTTAACAAAGCTACCTAAGAAACGGGAATTATGTACAAAAGAAGTTCTTCATTTTCTGATAGCCTTTGAGTGGCTGGCAACTATTATAATGCCTCATGTTGATCCATATCAATACGGCTGTGTAAAAAAGTCATCCACAACTCACGCTCTAGTTCATCTTATTCACCAATGGCTGAGCATGACTGAGACTCCACGAACTGTGATTAGATCTTGCATGATCGACTTTTCTAAAGCATTTGACCGTATTGACCACAACATCTTACTACACAAGCTACAATTACTCAACGTTCCACAATTACTTCTGAATTGGTGTGCCAATTTCCTCTACGACCGCCAACAGCGCGTCCTTCTTCACAACTCTTTATCATCCTGGAAACATGTACGGGCTGGTGTTCCACAAGGCACGAAGCTTGGACCCCTTTTCTTCCTTGTTATGGTGAATGACTTACGAACTGATCTACCACTATATAAATATGTTGACGATTGTACAATCTATGAAGTTGTATCTACACCTTTGTCTCAACCATCAATACTCCAAAACGAACTGAACAAGATCATCGAATGGACAGATTCCAACAACATGAAGATCAACGTCATTAAAACCAAGGAACTTTCAATTTCTTTTCTAAGGAATAACCAAACTCTTGATCGTCTCATAGTGCATGACCAACCGCTTGATCTAGTTAATTCGACTAAACTACTTGGAGTCAATGTGTCAGCAGATCTTAAATGGGCTATTCATGTAGATGAAATCTGTGCTAAGGCCAGCAAGCGACTCTATGCCCTAAGAACTCTTAAGCGTAGTGGCGTGCAATCTAAAGATCTTCGATCCGTCTACTGCTATTTTATAAGACCTTTATTAGAGTACGCCTTCCCCGTCTGGCATCCTTCTTTGACATGTAAACTTAAAGACCAACTTGAAGCCATCCAGCGTCGGGCGCTTCGTATAGTGCACCCTCAATTGTCATATAAGGACGCTCTCAATGAATTAAACCTCACCACTCACTATGAGAGACGAGAACATTTGTGCAGGAAATTCTACAATAACATTACATGTACCGATAATAAACTGAACTGCCTTTTACCTAAACCTATATCTAAAAACTACAGCCTTAGAAATCCCAGGAGAATCCCACTACTCAAGTGTAGGACTAAAAGATATCAGAATAGTTTTATACCAATTTCAATAAAGAAATGGGACTAATTTTAACTTGTACTTTTACCTAAAATTATATATATATATTTTTTCAATCATGCAAATATTTTAGATATATTTTAAAACTATGTAAATATTGAGTTTTTCAATTCTTTCGAATTGCCAGTCAATTTTATCAATAAAGTTATTATTATTGTCCTTGTCCTTGTCCTTGTCCTTGTCCTTGTCCTTGTCCTTGTCCTTGTCCTTGTCCTTGTCCTTGTCCTTGTCCTTGTCCATCGATTGTCTCAGTCTTCTTCGTTTTCTTTCCATTTTAACCCTTCTTCCTTTGTCGTTTGCTGTTCTTTTCTGATATCATTTAGTATTTCTGATTTATTCAACCTGTTTATCTGGGTTGTCTCTAAATATGTTTCGAGTTCCGCTGTCCCTTGAACGATGATCCTGCGACACATTCTCCATGGACTTGCTCCGCAGTACCCGACCTCACTCATCAAAAAGCACCAACCATCACGTGCGCTCCGTTTTTCCTATGACTGTTTGTTGGCAGTTCCTCAACCATCTAGAACCATCACATATGGCGATCGAAGCTTTATTCATTCAGCTCCTAAATTATGGAACTTACTTAAATCAGAATGTCAGAGACATTGCATACTTTTAAATCCAGACCTAAGACTTTTCTTTTTAAGGACTACTTCTTGCCTTCTTGCCTTCTTGTCTTCTTGTCTTCTTGCCTTCTTGCCTTCTTGCCTTCTTGTCTTCTTGTCTTCTTGCCTTCTTGCCTTCTTGCCTTCTTGCCTTCTTGCCTTCTTGCCTTCTAGCCTTCTTGCCTTCTTGCCTTCTTGCCTTCTTGCCTTCTTGCCTTCTTGCCTTCTTGCCTTCTTGCCTTCTTGCTTTCTTGCCTTCTTGCCTTCTTGCCTTCTTGCCTTCTTGTCTTCTTGCCTTCTTGCCTTCTTGCCTTCTTGCCTTCTTGCCTTCTTGCCTTCTTGCCTTCTTGCCTTCTTGCCTTCTTGCCTTCTTGCCTTCTTGCCTTCTTGCCTTCTTGCCTTCTTGCCTTCTTGCCTTCTTGCCTTCTTGCCTTCTTGCCTTCTTGCCTTCTTGCCTTCTTGCCTTCTTGCCTTCTTGCCTTCTTGCCTTCTTGCCTTCTTGCCTTCTTGCCTTCTTGCCTTCTTGCCTTCTTGCCTTCTTGCCTTCTTGCCTTCTTGCCTTCTTGCCTTCTTGCCTTCTTGCCTTCTTGCCTTCTTGCCTTCTTGCCTTCTTGCCTTCTTGCCTTCTTGCCTTCTTGCCTTCTTGCCTTCTTGTCTTTTTTAATTAGGACTTTTAGGACACACATGCACAGTTCACACTTGACTGCTGTACAACGTCAGCTCGCTCATGAAGAACGAGGGGGTTCCCCTAATTACATTAGCTTCTTTCAGACTTAAAGAATTCGATTTTACACTCGGTTCCCAATTTAGATTTGGATATCAAGGTTTTTTTTTACTGCTAAGCTTTTCTTTACTAGGCAGTCAGGAGTCCAACTTGAAAACCTGCAAATATAAACGATGTCAGGTAAGCAGGTATCTTTTTTATTCTTTTTCTGAAAGTTTTGCAAGAAAAACACAGAATTTAAGTTTAACTATTGTCGCTTTACAGCAATGAAAGGACAATGCATCGCCGCTACAAATTTATTGTTAGGAACTACAAGTCTTTAAACAAGAAAATTTAGCCTTAATAATTTCCTGATGAGAAATAAATGGCGAGTTTAGAACAATTTCTCTGGTAAGAATGATGACTTTTAGGCAAGCTGGGGATCTTAAACGTCGATTTAATGCCCTCAGATTTAATAATGAGTTAGATACATTCAATTAATTATTGATCCGATATTTCAAAATCTACCTTTTAAAAATTGTGACATTTACTAACGAAATAGATATGTAGAAAACAATATTGATTAATATTAATAAATATAGGAATAAAATTGCTATGTAAGCATTTTCAGATCTTTTAAAAGAACTTCTTTGACCTCAGTTACTTTGAATTGTCAAAAATCCTAGCTGGAAATATTCTACACTTCTTTCAATGAGTTCCTTTCCATTTTACACCACGTATTTTAGTACTGGTTGTTATTTGTATCATGTACTCTCTGGAATATTTATTTGTACTTGTTCAACAGTGAACACAGCGAACACAGCACGAAGGCTTAGCTGGAAGCCAACAAGATGCTCAACAAGTATAAGGTTTGTAGTAGGCTTTAGCTGTTAATATTTATCAAATAATAATCATTACTAATCCTTCTTTTGAACATGGTATTTTTTTTAATTGCTAATAATGTTTAAATTGCAAAAATAGTACTTTCAGCATGTTTAAGTACGAAATTTAAATAACAATTTGAAATAATTTCTATGTGGTTTCATGCTCAAATGGCCGTGTGATTTATAGCTTTTTTCTTTAGTCGTTCTGCTGGATGATTATGAAGATACGTGGGGTGTGACTTCACTTCATGATCTATTCAAATTTCACATGGTTTGAAAATATGCTTTCAGAAAGACTTAAATTATTTGATGCTCTTGAATAAAGTCCCTAAATATGGTGATGAAATATTGGCATGACATTGTGTTTTTGAGTGGTTTTGAGCCGTTTGAAAATCTGCCTCGCTCTCTCTATGTACATATTTTGGAAAGGTGTGCAACAGCGCCTCCAAATTTTTACGCCGACCCTTACTATTAGCTCCATATCTCCACAATAACAAACTTATCAGGAAAGTTAGCCCTAGAAATCAATTCTCCAATAAATTTCCTTTCATTTGATGCTTTGTAGATAATTTTTTGTCCACGTGATGCCGAGAAATATTTTTTTTGAAATTCGAAAAGCAAGCCGTGGATATGCGCGTAATTTCATCACAGACAAGAATCCCTACTAACTACTCAACGAAAATATAAAATATAAAGTTAGTTGGAATTTTTGTCTGTAATAAACCTTAATTTACTACTGACGAACATCTTCGACATCTCGTGCTGTTAGAACAAAAGATGTACGAATTCTTTTGTGAATTTGTTGTTTAGAAATAATAGTAGTATTGGTAATAATAATTAGACTATTGTAAATGTGGCATTGCTCGTGTGAAACGCTGATTCACTCTAATTATTATTACCAATACTACTATTATTTCTATACAAAAAAAATCACAAAAGAAGTCGTACATCTTTTGTTCAACAGCACGAAATGTCAAAAATATTCGTTAGAGCAAAAAAATCTAATGAAATTCCGCGCATATCCACGTACGGCTTGCTTTTCGAATTTCAAAAAAAAAATTTCTCGGCATCACGTGGAAAAAAGGGCTCCCTGTGGTATATTCGGCTATAACTAAAGCCTTTTTCTTTCAAATTCTTAGATTGATACTAGCTCTGGTCGTTTCAATCTCATATTCCTTTGTCTGCATCGATGCAGGCAGAACAGGTATCTGGTTCATCGTTATATTTAACACAGGCTACCCAATCAATGGGAATCCTGTCCTATCTTGTAACTGTACCATCGTTTGCTTCTCGGGCACCAAATACACATTCTCGGCTAACTGTCGCCATAGAGTCGCCATATATTTCCATGGTGTTTGTACACAGCACACAGGAACACTAAGGACTGCCTGTGGTAAAGTATTACTTGCCACAGAAGCACGCATTTAGGGAATGTGCATCAAATCTCACAAAGCATGATGGGAAACTGAGTCCTAAAAATGGAAGAGGGAAATAAAAAAAAAATATCAGAAAAGAAATAATCTGTTATTTTTGTTTGTTGAAGACTTACATTTTCATAGAAAATGTCGAAGGAAAAATTGTCAGATTAATTTTTAGAGGAGACAAAAAAGCTTAAGAAGGACTCCGTTTCCCAAGGACGGATCCAGGAATTTTTGAAAGGGGGGTCCAACCAGCTGATCTGAAATAATGACGTAGAAATGACGTTACGTTTACCGAGCTAATCGACCGCCGTAGGCTGGAGCAACTAGTGGGGTTGTGGGGCATTCTCCCCCGAAATGTTTTGAAATTCAGACTCTCGGAAATACGATTTCCAGCGGTTTGGTTCAAAAGAAGTGAAATCTTGAAATCGAATTTATAAGCTCGCTCGATATTTTTTTTGCCGTATCTGACATTGCACGATATTGTTTTGGGATTTAACCCACCCCTCCCACATTCAAATATATAATTGCCCGACCCTAACCTCAGGTATGACAGGGGATCGCGATCCCCCCCGACCCTCCCCTGGATCCGCCCTTGGTTTCCCATCATACTTTGTGCTATAAGTTAGAGCTCGTGCACATTGGCTATTGACTCTTCTTTTCTTCTTTTTGTAAGGTCTCCCGCCATGTTCCTGTTTTAATGGTGCATCGTGCGACACAGAGACAGGAACGTGTTTGTGCTCGAAAGGATATCAAGGAGATAAGTAAGTTTGGACTGGAAAATTTGACTCAAGTTGAACAAGTTTATGTTTGATACTAAGCCCAATATGAGGAGCATCCATTTCCCATACTGGGTCATCAGGAGCATCCATCTCCCATACTGGGTCATCAGGAGCATCCATCTCTGAAGGCGATGTTACACGAGACGATTTGCAACGACGATTTTTCATGCAACGCTGCGAAAAATTCGTCATTTTGAGTTCCGAGGTTTTGACTTCACTGAGATTACCATCTCGCAACGTGTTGCCTGAAGTCGAATTACGAAAAAAAATGGTTCCATCTGGCATGTTACATGGTATAAACCTTTTGCGCAACGGCGTATCGGGAAAAATTCATGTCGTTGCAAATCGTCTCGTGTAACATCGCCTTGAAGCTTACTCGGACTGTTCTCTTCGATTTAACTGGATACACATTCTTGTCCTGGATTTATCAAAATACTATTACGTTATTCTTCTCTTCAGCTGTAACACTACATGTCCAGAAGGAACGCATGGCTTCAAGTGCGAAAAGAACTGTACGTGTCCCATCAATTCAGTGTGCTCACCCATCGATGGATCCTGTAGTTGTAAATATGAGTACAAATATAATGGAACACATTGCGAATGTCATCCAAAAAATAGCATCCCGGGTTGTGAGGCCTGCAACTGTAGTCAATGGGGTTTCTGTGACTTGATTACTGGGAAGTGTATGTAAGTGGTTAAAATAATTTTCTTATTATGATACGATTGGTGTTAGTGTAGCTTTTACCAGTGAATGGAAAGTTTATTTCAATTGAAGTGTACATTGGCTAAAATTACGCACATGTCGGGCAGTGTTTGCCTGTCATTGTAGGCTGGTAATGAGATTCATGAGATTCGTTCAGCTGATTGATACCAAGCAATAGAATACTCTCTGGTTGATAGCACATGACGGGCAGTGTTTGCCTGTCATTGTAGGCTGGTAATGAGATTCATGAGATTCGTTCAGCTGATTGATACCAAGCAATAGAATACACTCTGGTTGATAGCACATGACGGGCAGTGTTTGCCTGTTATTGTAGGCTGGTAATGAGATTCATGAGATTCATTCAGCTGATTGATACCAAGCAATAGAATACACTCTGGTTGATAGCATATGACGGACAGTGTTTGCCTGTCATTGTAGGCTGGTAATGAGATTCATGAGATTTATTCAGCTGATTGATACCAAGCAATAGAATACACTCTGGTTGATAGCACATGACGGGCAATGTTTCTCTCATTAATGTCGAACCCAAATAATGTATATTCCATCCATTTATGCATCCACTTTATTTCTTAGTTTTATTGGTGTATCAATTCATTATTTTTTTATTTTTATTTTGTCCTAAAAAAAGGTGCCCACAAGAAAGGTATACTGGTCAAAGCTGTCGTAAACTACAATGTGGTGACAAAACGTACGTCCTAGGTTGCCAAGGAAACTGTCAATGTCAATACAATGGAACATGCTACGAGATTGACGGCTCATGCGACTGTCTACCGGGATGGACGGGAAGGAGTTGTAACTATTCCTGTCCAGATGGTTACTATGGAAATAACTGTCAATCAAACTGCACGTGTGAAAACAGCAAGTCATGTGACCCTGTGACAGGAAAGTGTATCTGTCTGCCAGGATGGACTGGGAAGAATTGTAGCACTGTATGCCCAGACAATGGTAAGTGCATTGGTACTAAGTTGTTTCATTATTTTATACTGAAATATATTTGTTTTAAGAAATTAAAAATAAACAGTTTTTTCTTCTCTCTTTTTTTTATCTTCTTATGTTTTTCCTTAGGTTGATATATTTTCGTTTCCATTATTCAAATATTTTCCTTTTTCTTTTCTTTTCAACTCTTCTTTTTATTTTTCTAGGTATTTGAAGTGCTAAATATTACTTTTTAAATTTAAAAAACGAATGTAGTGCTGTTGATAATACTATTAATGAACACATCTCCCGAATTTGCTTGGGAGACCAAGAAACTTGATAGCTCAAAGTCAAGGTTGAACTCGATAGAGCGAATTCGTATATCGCACTTCTACATGCCAATGAGTTCTGCTATGTGGAGTACTAGTGGCGCGAAACAGATATATATCCTTGCAAATACGTTTTAATACTCGCACTAAATCATTCCCAAACCCTAAATCTCGTAGAAATGTATGCTAACAAAACGAGTTTTTAATCTTTGATTTTTTAAATAATCTCTTAACTGTTATATACATGTTTGTTAAATTCCTGCGAGGATATTTGACTTCGTATAATGGGAATTAATTAAATTCTCAGTGTACTTTCCCTTACGTTTTACATTTGTGGAGTTTGTTTAGTCTTGTTTTTGCAAGTAAGACGAACTATTTTTTATCATTTCCGTTGTTTGAGCTCCATACAGCTCATTAGAATATTAGCAGAATTCATTAGCATGGAAAATGTGTTCATAAATGTACGTGACGTCCAAGCAGCCTAACTTGGAGGACAGCACAAAGAAAAAGAATTGCAATCTCCTGAGAATTGGAGACCTATTGTTTTGTCTTCCAAATTGAGCTGCATTCCTTAACCTTGACTAGAAGCCATTGGTCACTCAAGCGGACTTGCATGGGAAATATCTATTTTTGAATCAATCTAATGCTACTTTTCTTTTTTGAAGATGTTTCCTCCACTGGACTAGGACATGACCTATCTCCTAATATCATTGCTCTTATTTCCGCTTTTGCCTTTGTCCTTCTCGTATATGCATAGTAGGCATAGTCCGTGCTTTTTACATAAGAAGGAGGAGATCAAGAAGCGAATATGATATTCAAGTTAAAGGAAACTACGAGAGAATGCAGAGCTCGAAATAGGGGCCTACCAATGGCCAAAATGCAGGTCAAGTTTTACTACTGTCAGGCTAAAAAAGTTTTGAACTGCCAAATGGAAAATAAAATGGCAGAGGAATTTTGCTCCAAAATTATTTATCCTGCCGAAAATAAGAAACCGTCGGGCCATTTATCTTTTCCATTTCGTGCCCTGGAATGTCTGATGGGCCTCGAGAATCACTCTCCCATAGGGACACAACAGAGAACCCTGAGGAGAGAATGTCTGATTGGCCTCGGGAATCACTCTCCCATGGGGACACAACAGAGAACCCTGAGGAGAGAATGTCTGATGGGCCTCGGGAATCACTCTCCCATAGGGACACAACAGAGAACCCTGAGGAGAGAATGTCTGATGGGCCTCGGGAATCACTCTCCCATGGGGACACAACATACAAGGTAGTGTATACAAGGTAGTGTATACATTTTTTCATTCTCAAAACTCATTTTCTGGTAAATATGTTAAGGATATTCTAGCACAAAATTATATTTACAAGCACTAGTAAAGAAGTTTCTTCATCAACTTAGAATTCAAGCTTTGCGCCATCTTGAAACAACTATTGCCAAATAATTCGACTGCTATGGCTAAATTCACTAAATGTCTACTATTGTGATTAATTTGGATTTTTGATGCAATAAATAAAAGTTTCGTATATTTGTCACTTTGTATTGAGTGTCGATAAACTATTGATAAACTCCGACGAATAATCGATTAGTTTATCTGCTGTCATGATATGACGTCATCAACACTGTCAACGCTCATCCTTCCTTTCGTCAAGTCGATGGCAGACGCGACAACTTCTTTCCCGCCACTTTTGGACAGGCGCGTTTCCTTTTGGACCTGGGGTGAGTAAAGACGTGTGACGTAACCTCCCTGAAATAATAAATGTATTAAACGTAAATAAACGAGATGTAGAATGATAAATAATAATAATATAATATAATACATTTATATAGCGCCATTTCCAGCAGTTCAATGGCGCTGTATGCAGAATAAAATGGTTCATATTTTTAGAACTTTTCAAATGCATCACGAAAAAGTAAGGTTTTGATGTATACTAAGTGAGAACAATGAACATACAAACGATAAAAAAAATGGAGCAAACAAGAAAACAAGCAAAACAAATAAGAAGAAAACGTACAAACAAACGAACGAACAGATAAGCAGGAAAAAACAAGCGAACACGCGAACAAACAAACAAGAATCTAGCTATCGAGAAATCAAGCAAGCAAACAAACAAACAAACAAACAAGCAAACAAGGGCCAACAAACAAGCAAACTGACGACCAACCAAGCAAGCAAGCCAACTAAAGAAAGAAACACGAAGTATTTGAAGAAAAACGTATCCGAGGAACAGTACAAGTATGCCAATGAGCTGCACGATATAATCAAGGTCAGTATTGTGCCTTTACCTTGTTTAATGAGTCTTCAGCATGTTCTAACTCACTAAGTGTAGTACGGGGTTCAGACTGACGCTTTCGTGGCGAAAAAAGCCGGTCTTCTGCCATTTCTTCTTGTTGCTGAAATGAAAAGCAAAAAAGTGAAAAATATGAAAATATAAATAATGTGTGAAGGCATTACATCCATGCTATAGAAATTCCATTCCTAGCTTTTTCCGAATTTGTAAAGACTCTTGACAGCACATGACGGGCAGTGTTCGTATGTCTTTGTAGGCTGGTAATGAGATTCATGAGATTCATTCAGCTGATTGATACCAAGCAATAGAATACTCTTTGGTTGATAGCACATGACGGGCAGTGTTTGTATGTCATTGTAGGCTGGTAATGAGATTCATGAGATTTATTCAGCTGATTGATACCAAGCAATAGAATACTCTCTGGTTGATAGCACATGACGGGCAGTGTTTGTATGTCATTGTAGGCTGGTAATGAGATTCATGAGATTTATTCAACTGATTGATACCAAGCAATAGAATACTCTCTAGTTGATAGTACATGACGGGCAGTGTTTGTATGTCATTGTAGGCTGGTAATGAGATTCATGAGATTCATTCAGCTGATTGATACCAAGCAATAGAATACTTTCTTGTAGATAGCACATGACGGGCAATGTTTACCTGTCACTTTATATAGCCCCTTCGCCGTCCCCAGCGCCATCTTGAAAGGTAGCCGTGCCTTTGCATCAAAGTGAGACATGAGGTGACCTTGCAACTGAATGATAGAGACCTTTTTTGACACCTTGGACAATTATTCACTGGTTGTTGTTGTCTCTATCATTGCAAGCTCACTGTTTATCTCGCTTCGACAAGGCTACCTTTCAAGATGGCGCAGGGTACTGTGAAGGGGACTATTCCAGACTGGTAATGAGTTGAGATTCGAACATTCGGCTGATTGAAAAAGACATTTTTTTCTAATTTTACCTTCGCCAAGAATTCTTCTCTACTAATTCTATGCTGGTGCTCATTCTCCCTCGCGGTCGGTGGTGACGGAGAAGGCACTCGTTCTAGTTCCTGATCAGGTGATCTTTGACTCAAAATTCTCTTGATGCGCGTGTTTGGCGAGACGCTTTTTGACAGGGGAGGCGTAGTGGATACTTGTTCTTGCTTGGCTCCATTCTTGTTGATTTCTTCTCTCTCGTCTGGTGAGGTGGACTAAAATGAAAAAAAACAAAAACGAAGACCCAGTCAGTCCTATTTCTTCGAGCTAGAAAGCGTCGATGAAGGTCTCATAACCCTTCGATCTCGTACCCAGGGTCCTCTAGCGTTTTGGTCAGCGCTGACGACAGAACAGGAAGACGCTGGAGGAGTCTGGGTGCGAGATTGAAAATCCTTGTAAACGAGCTAAAATAATCAAACCGATTTCTCTCTATTTTTCGCTCATACAAAAATGTGGAGATCTTAGAATGTTACGAATGTATAAAGTTCAATAAGATACAAACTTTCCAGTCAATTTGGTGTTAACTGATTAATTTGCGAAGACTAATTCGGGGTCAGCGGTCTTACCTCGTTCAAGTGTCTTGATAGTTCAGGTTCAGAGCTCCATTTTGGTCTCGTCAGGGGTGGGGTGGAGTCTTTTTCTAGTGGTGGTAGATCACTTTCTGAGGGGGTATGCTTGTATTTTCGTGATATGGGAGGTACTGCCTGCAAAACAAATTGAGGTTTCACAGGGTCTGCGTTAACTAAGAATAAAGGCGCGGTAATACACCGATTCCGAACATGGCGGACACAAACGGACGACCTGGATCGAGGGGGCGAAAACGAGGCTAGTCAGTAATTCATTATCTGTGTGCAAGCTTCATCTTTGTTACTGGTGTTACATGGTTTTTACATCCATTAAGAATCGTTTTTAGTGATGTTTAAGGGCTTTCCACAGATCACGGACGACTGACTAGTCTCGTTTTCGCCTCCTCGATCCAGGAAAACCGCGTATGTCCGCCATGTTCGGAATCGGTGTATACGAGCAAGAAAATCGTGCAACTTATCGCGCAACATTGTTGCGTTGCAAGTTGCAGAGCGAATGTTGCTCGTATAACCACCCCGCGATCAACATATTTCCTGTGTTGCAGAGAGTAGAAAGAGTTTCTATTACCTTATATCTTCCCTTGTACACGTGACCATCACTCCCTTTAACAAAGTCGATGATTGACACTTCGCGGGTCCATCTAGGGTACGTCACTGGCGGCTCCTCTCGACTTGAGCCTATGAGGTAATCAATAAAAATGAAAGAAGACATTATTTAGTGCCTAGCTGTGGAACTGGAACCTATGTGGATCTGTTTTCCTCAGCTTTACAGTGCTGTGACATTGAAAGCACCGTGACCGAGCTTTTTAATTGGATAAAAAGTTTATTTTGCGCTGTGATTGCTTCAAAGAATGTCGTCATGAGCCATGCGTGACATCAAAGTATCGTGACCGAGGATTCTGATTGTTGTCATATATTGTCATGACCCGTGTCGTGACATTGAAAGTACCGGCGTGACAATGCATTCTGATTGGTTTAACAGTAGCCTTTTTGCGCTATTATTGGTTTATCGGATGTCGTCATGAGCCGTGCCGTGACAATGAAAGTACTGGCGTGACCGGAGCATTCTGATTGGTTGACCTTGATCAACGGATGTCGCCATATTTCCGTGATCATACCGTGATGTTCAAAGCAAATTTCGTATGAGTGAAAAATAACAGCAGACGGCACAGCTACGGCGCGGCGCGGACACGGCACGGCACTGTCACGGTCATGGCAAGGCGCGGTCCGTGCCGTACGTTTTTCATAGTCATACGAAAACTGCCCTATATACGCTGAGGATACATACCATTGTGCGCGTGGCTGAGTTGTGAGTTATGAAGCCTGACGGGTTTCCTGATTGGTTGGTTCATCACAGTATGGCTGCCTCCACACGGTCTACTCGTCACTAGTTCACCGCTGGTCAGCTTGTCTGGTCGATACGTGGGTCGTTGATAATGGCGAACCTTTGATGGAAAAATAATCCATGTTAAATAATAGACAAAAAAAGGTAGTTACCAATCGAGTTAAAGGTGCGATTACAAGGAGCAATTTTCTCTGCAACTTGTCTCGCAATAACGGCGTAGCGACACGAGTTGCATGGAGCCTTGCTGCGTCGGTGTAACCTACAGTGCAATTTGAAAAATGCTGTGAGACATGTAAGTTGCAGCAATCGTTACGAAAAGTAGAATTCGTTTCTACTTTTGGCAACGATTGCGTCTCCGTTGCTCCGTTGCACCGGTCCATATCAACAGTACGAACCAACACATTTTGTATATGCCTGGTTCATACTAGCAGTACGGACCAGTATATGTTCTATACACTTGATCCACGTCACCCTCTTTAAATAAAGTTTATTGTATTGTATTGTATTGTAGTACGGACCGGCAATTCGTATATATATCTGGTCCATACTAGTACTAGCAGTATGGACCAGTATATGTTCTGCACACTTGGTCCATATATATAAGCAGTAATACATCCCATACCTGGTCTATTTCATAAGAGATATAAGGTCCTTTTGATCGTTTTAAGTGTATACTCTCCGCCTTGGGTAACGATGGTTGTACATCTCTGTTATATTTCACTTCCACAGGTCTGTTGCATGATATACAATGAAAGTCGATGGGTAAAGGTCTGCGTAGACCAGCAGCTCCTGTCAAGTCTACGTTAGCTTCACGTGCGATCATGGTACGGGACTTCTGTACATCAGCGATGCGTTTTTCTGGAGATGTAACAAGATGGGAGTAAATAATTACGATAAGGTAAGTTTGAGGAGTTCTCTCGTTTTTAATAAAAGTTACTATAAGAATACAATTTAGTAGAAAAACTACGTTATTTACTTCAATGTATTAATTATTATAATTTATAAAATAATTTTGATATTACGCGCGCTCTGATTGGTCAAAAAGCCATGTTTTATGAGAGCATAATACATGCTCACGTCATTTTTTTTCTCTCTCGAAAAGTTAGTTATTTTATACATACATACATACATACATACATACATACATACATACATACATACATACGTACGTACATATCAATTATTTCACCCTTTCAGTCAGTCTTACCTAGATAGTTCTGCAAAGCTTTCAAAGCGTCGTTATCCATTTTCTCTTTCATATCACAGGATAGCTGTTTCAACGCTTGCTTCAGGGCCAGTTCTTCATTCATGTACTCATCCATTTTCTGCAGCGCTTCTTTGAGTCCTTCGTCCAGCATATTGAACGTGCTGTCAAAGGTTGTTGTGTTGACCATATTTTCCAGTGCGGATTTGTCTGCTTTGTAGTCCATCTCCATGGCGACGTTCTCTTTGTCAGCTTTGGTTTCTTGGAGATCTTGGATGTATTTGTATAAGTTGTCGATGTGTTCCTGAAGAGAAATTACATCATGGTAATAAATTGGAATAATAATCCTTCAAAAGTTATCGATATAGAGCTATTTCAAAAGAGGTTTATGAAGGTTTTGTTGCTTGTTGCTTGTTGTGGCATGTTGCATACCAAGCCCGAAATGCAGTATGGTTGATGTGGATTCAAGCAGCGAAAGGTCACACCGAAATGGAATTTTACCAAACCGGCTTTGTCCGGCTTAAGGTCTTTCCAGCATAATTTCTTCTGTGCTGACAATATTTACATATACCAACCGGTTTTGAAATAGCTGTCATATACCATGCATGGCTCTGGGCTGATCTATTAGGGTACGGCTGAGGTTGTTTCAGGGTTCGATCTGTGAGTTAGCCATGCCCTGACTTAGATCAGCCCAGAGGTTGTTTCAGGGTTTGATCTGTGAGTTGGCCATGCCCTGACTTACATCAGCCCAGAGGTTGTTTCAGGGTTCAATCTGTGAGTTAGCCATGCCCTGGCTTAGATCAGCCCAGAGGTTGTTTCAGGGTTCGATCTGTGAGTTAGCCATGCCCTGACTTAGATCAGCCCAGAGGTTGTTTCAGGGTTTGAGCTGTGAGTTGGCCATGCCCTGACTTACATCAGCCCAGAGGTTGTTTCAGGGTTCAATCTGTGAGTTAGCCATGCCCTGGCTTAGATCAGCCCAGAGGTTGTTTCAGGGTTCGATCTGTGAGTTAGCCATGCCCTGACTTAGATCAGCCCAGAGGTTGTTTCAGGGTTTGATCTGTGAGTTGGCCATGCCCTGACTTACATCAGCCCAGAGGTTGTTTCAGGGTTCAATCTGTGAGTTAGCCATGCCCTGGCTTAGATCAGCCCAGAGGTTGTTTCAGGGTTCGATCTGTGAGTTAGCCATGCCCTGGCTTACATCAGCGCAGAGGTTGTTTCAGGGTTGGATCTGTAACTTAGTTATGCCCTGACTTAGATCAGCCCAGAGGTTGTTTCAGGGTTGGATTTGTGAGTTAGCCAAGCCCTGACTTAGATCCGCCCTGAGGTTGTTTCAGGGTTCAATCTGTGAGTTAGCCATGCCCAGGCTTACATCAGCCCAGAGGTTGTTTCAGGGTTGGATCTGTGAGTTAGCCATGCCCTGACTTACATCAGCCCAGAGGTTGTTTCAGGGTTGGATCTGTGAGTTGGCCATGCCCTGACTTACATCAGCCCAGAGGTTGTTTCAGGGTTCAATCTGTGAGTTAGCCATGCCCTGGCTTAGATCAGCCCAGAGGTTGTTTCAGGGTTCGATCTGTGAGTTAGCCATGCCCTGACTTAGATCCGCCCAGAGGTTGTTTCAGGGTTTGATCTGTGAGTTGGCCATGCCCTGACTTACATCAGCCCAGAGGTTGTTTCAGGGTTCAATCTGTGAGTTAGCCATGCCCTGGCTTAGATCAGCCCAGAGGTTGTTTCAGGGTTCGATCTGTGAGTTAGCCATGCCCTGGCTTACATCAGCGCAGAGGTTGTTTCAGGGTTGGATCTGTAACTTAGTTATGCCCTGACTTAGATCAGCCCAGAGGTTGTTTCAGGGTTCGATCTGTGAGTTAGCCATGCCTGACTTAGATCAGCCCAGAGGTTGTTTCAGGGTTGGATTTGTGAGTTAGCCAAGCCCTGACTTAGATCCGCCCAGAGGTTGTTTCAGGGTTCAATCTGTGAGTTAGCCATGCCCAGGCTTACATCAGCCCAGAGGTTGTTTCAGGGTTGGATCTGTGAGTTAGCCATGCCCTGACTTACATCAGCCCAGAGGTTGTTTCAGGGTTGGATCTGTGAGTTAGCCATGCCCTGACTTAGATCAGCCCAGAGGTTGTTTCAGGGTTCAATCTGTGAGTTAGCCATGCCCTGGCTTAGATCAGCCCGGAAGTTGTTTCAGGGTTTGATCTGTGAGTTAGCCATGCTCTGGCTTAGATCAGCCCAGAGGTTGTTTCAGGGGTCGATAAAATTGAGGGTCAGTTTAGAACAGAGTGTGTCACCGAATCAATACCTTTTTGAGGTTCGAATCTTCTATCAGTTCTGCTAGTTTCTGGTCCGTGTTCCCAGCGCTTGTATCCTGTTTATCCTGTTTATCTTGTAGTTCAGCCAGTTTCTTTCTTATGGCATCCATCGCTTCATTATCAATAGCTGGTACATTTGGAGGTCTTTCGATATACGACTGCTTTGCCTGACGGGCCATTGCAGCCAGTTCTCGTCTTATTGCATCGATCTTCTCTTTGTTGTCATAGGCAACGTCTTTGACTTCTTTCCCGCCACTTCCCAAGGCGCCATTTTGCATAAGACTGTCAAAACCTGCAGTTGAAAATATTTATGATATAAATTCTAGATACTCACTTTCTTTCTAAATTCCTACGAGCTCCACGTGGTCATGTTTATGAGATGATACGGTATGGTTTTGTATTTGGCTGTGTTAAGGGGAGCACGGATGGCGTAGCGGAGAGAGCGCTGGCCTCTCACCAATGCGGTTTCGTTGTAGATTTGCGTGTTGGTTTTCTCCTGTGCTTCAAGGGTTTTTCTTCGGGTTTTCCGGTTTTCCTCCCTCCGCAAAAATCAACTTCTATAAATTCCAATTCGATCATGGAACGAGGGACACATGTTTGTTAGTCACTGGCTATTAAGTGCTACCCTCGTAAAACAAGGACTATTTATAGCTCTGCGATACGGGTTTTTTAAGTGGGTACGGTGCAGTGAGATAAGATAGGTACTATCCGTTCTTGCTCTCCTCTGCTCTGCGAGATGTGTTGCCGGTGGAGCTTTCTGATCCCATATTCTCAAAAAATTTCATTCCTCAAAATTACCTTTTTGTAGAGCATCTAACTTGTCCTGTAAGTCTGGAGGAATGTCGAAGTCACGCTTGTCCATTTTATTGGAGAGAATTTTATTCATCTCGTTAACTTGTTTCTCCACCTTGTCGTGCTCGTCTGAGAGTTCTCCGATACGACGAAGACACTCGACCACCTCGGGGGAGGGGTGGGTAACATCTTGGTCTTCAGGAAGATCATTCGAAGAGACCTAGAAGAATAGTTAAGAGATGATCAGACTATTGATTGGGATGATATGGTGTTGGTGAAAATACAGATGAAAAGCAACATCATATCAAAATGATAGTGATTATGTTGATGGTGATGCTGATGCTGATGATGGTGATGCTGATAATGATGACGATGATGATGATGGTGATGATGATGATGATGATGATGGTGGTGATGCTGATAATGATGCTGATGATGGTGATAATGGTGATGATGTAGGTGATGATGAGTGATGCTGATGGTGGTGATGCTGATAATGATGACGATGATGATGATGGTGATGATGATGATGATGATGATGATGATGGTGGTGATGCTGATAATGATGCTGATGATGATGATGATGGTGATGATGATGATGATAATGATGATGATGATGGTGGTGATGCTGATAATGATGCTGATGATGATGATAATGATGGTGATGATGATGATGATGATGATGGTGATGATGATGATGGTGGTGATGCTGATAATGATGATGATGATGTTAGTGATGATGATGATGATGATGATTGCTGATGATGATGATGATGGTGGTGATGGTGATAATGGTGATGATGATGGTGGTGGTGATGATAATGATGATGGTAATGGTGGTAGTGGTGGTGATGATGATGATGGTGATGGTGGTGGTGATGATGGTGATGGTGGTAGTGGTGGTGATGATGATGATGGTGATGATGGTAATGATGATGATAGTGAGGGTGGTGATGATGCTGGTGATAATGATGATCATGATGGTGAGGGTGAGGGTGATGATAGTGATGATGGTGAGAGGTATGATGAGGGTAATGATGATGCTGATGCTGATGCCTATCATGGTGATGATGAAGTTGGTGATGATGCATGACAATGATGATGATGATGGTGATGATGATGATGATGAGAATGCATGATGATGAGGAGGAGGAGGAGGAGGAGGAGGAGGAGGATGATGATGATGATATGAACAGAGCATTAAATACATCAAACGACCTACCTGAGTAAACTCACTCAACATTGCAGTCTTCGGCACATCAGGCAAAGGAACAGGACCTTGAGTAGGAGAAGCAGGTGAAGTATTCGGCCTTCCCTGATTAGATTTACTCGACATCTTCCTCTCCTTCTCCACATCTATAATATCCACCTTCCCATCACTTTTCACATTCTTATTTTTATCCTTCTGTATCTGTAATGCTTCCTCTAATGCCGGCCACTTCACATACTCCCTTAAGTCCTCCTTTTTCACCAAGTTCTTCAACACATTTTCTAACCCTTTAGGTGTTTGTTCATTGAGCTGGTTTTTCAAATTCTGAAGTTCTTTAGATAAATCTTGAATGTTTCCTGACATTTCACCCAAAGTCTTTCCACCACCAAGGAACTCATTGAGTAACGACATGACTCGGTCGATTCCCTCTTCGGCAGCTTGGAGGCGGCTGTTTATCTTCATAAATTGCCAAACACCAGATAGTGTACTTTCTTTGTTTGTTTTGTCAGTGCTTAGAGAGTCATTCTGCTGGGCTTCTTGTATGATAGCTTTGTTTGAGGGCAGTTCATCCAGCAGTTTTAGTTTGTCTTCAAGATTGCTAATTTTGTTTTCTAGGTGTCTCTGCTTTGACCTTAACCTGTTGAGGAAGGAAAAACAAAACTGTATCAGGTTCAGTGGTACAGGAAGAAAGGGGAAGGAAGTGAATGCCTCCTGGCCAAATGATGATGATGATGATAGTGATGATGGTGATGATGATGATGATGGTGATGATGGTGACGATGGTGATGATGGTGATGATGGTGATGATGGTGATGATGATGATTGATGATGATCATGATAATGATGTTGGTGATGATGATAGTAGTGATGATGATGATCATGATAGTAGTGATGATGATGATAATAATGATACATGATGATGATGATGATGATACATGATGGTACGTGGTGATAATGATGGTCATGATGATGATGAAAATTTTCTATAGTGAACAAATACAGTATGAATACTTACTGGTTTTCAATATTTGGCTCATGCACAATCACTCACACACACACACTCACGCAAACTACCACTACAGCATTCAATATCCTATGGATACAAATTTCAACTCACACATTGATTTGTTATTTTTTTAGCCCATAAAAATATAAAACATTGAAAGAAATAATGATTTAATCCGAGTTGAAACAACAGGAAAGCCCTTTGCAACTATATTAATCACTTCACTTTTTTAATTTATAGTGGGAAACAAATTCAGTAAATGAATACCAGTTTCCAACTTGGCCCACTGTCACTCACACACACAACCACTACATTACATATTATATATATACTTTTAGGGAAAAAAGTAATACTTTTTGTAAAAGTTTCTTGCAATGTCACTACACGCAAGTTAAAAAGCTAAAAATCTTACTGTCTAAGAAAAGCCTAGAAGTTCAAAATTGTAATCAATAATCCCACACGTTAAGTTTGGTTGCTAGGATCAACTATAATAGTTTCCCCAAACAAAATAATCCTGATAAACTGATTAAATTTTCTTCAAAAAATTGTTTCAATATTTTGACCCAAAATGTTGCGATTTGAATTTCCTTTTATTTTGATTAAAATTCACAATTTCGGAAAACAAATTTCAAATTAAAATCTCAAAGCAAACAAAGTATGGAAACTATATTTAAACAGCGTGTTGAAACACTTACTTATTACTTTTTTAATAAATAATTTAATAAATTTTAGGTTTTAGGGAGAATTTTACTAGTCGTGTTATTGAACAAAAAAAGATTTTGTCGACAATTTTTTTTAACATATAACTTGAATGCTCTAAGCAAATTATTATTCGAAAAACATATTACAATGATTTATGCTACTCAAGTTTCTCTAGAATAATTAATCGTTTATGAATTGCAAATTTTAGCATCAAAAAACCTAAAATATATCCACAAAAAATTGAGAGTTTTATTCTTAGATAATTAAGCTCAATTTCTTCCTAGGATTTTAGATATATATTATTTAAGAAGTTAGAGATTCATATTGTTGAATTTTTAATATTGGAGAAAACTACACGCGCGGTAACCAAAGTAACAGGAAACCATTCGAATGTCAACAAAATCGATAACAACATTTCTGACCTTCAATTCGCGCTAAAATACCAAAAATGTTTTCTTCACTTAAATAAATCTTTATTAAACCTTAAAATCCGAGTATAATTCTTATAAAAACGGGATGGATATTTGTCGACTTTATCATGAAAACAGTCATTAGTATTTTGTAAGCCAGGAATTGTTCTGAATTTCACGCTAGATTAAGGGATTATTTTGGAATTCTATACTCTGTTGGTCAAGACTAAAAAACCTTGGGAAGCATTTAAATAACCTGTATTGGATTTAGATTTAGTTTTAGGAAACTTTGATTATTTCTGTTCAAATTCTCAAAAATTTAAAGAAATATTGATGTAATTTTTGAAGTGTGAGCTTCCAGACACTGTACGTGTGAGAACGATACTGGAATTTTGACCTAAAAATCACGTCAAAATAACAGCCTTTTTAGAATAATATTTCCTATATCTGAAGTAGTCTTTCCTATTAAGAATTTTTTATATCATCAGGTTAAAATGACGGAAATATTTTGGATAAATTAAATAAACAAGTTTAATACTTACGATTCTACTTCTTGATCTTTTGAAATGACTTCGTCGGTTTTGCTCGCGTGTTCGCTTTCATGTGAACTCGAACTTATCTGATCACCTTCAAAAACCTTCTTTTTTCCTTCTTCTGGTTTCTCTTCTTCGTCTTCAGAATCACTAGTTTCGCCTCGAGGGCTTTTTTCAGCAGATTCTATCGGAACTCGCTCAGACGTCTTTATAATCTCCTTCTTGTCACTTTGCCTTTCTAAACGTGCTTCATATTGAACTTCTTTCAAACTCTTCCCGTCATATTTCAGCCCAATGTGAGACAAAATTCCATGCAACAGTTCATGAAGACCTTTAAAATTGACAATTCCAAATTCCGGAGATTTTAGAGAAACATCGACAAGGTTATGCAGTCTTTCGACATCGGCTACCCCCATCTTCGCACGCTCTAACTTGTCACTTACGCCAGTTTATAAAATTACGCCAAACAGTTACTCAAGATTAATTTTAAGGTAGCTGTTGCCAGTTGCAAACCAAGATAAAGCGGGAAACACGGTTTCTCTGCGCGTTTTTCACAGTCAGGATAGTTTGTATCTTACCGTAGTTACGTATTAAATTGTTTTATGAAATGTGTTAACTGGAGAACAATAGTATGATCCGTTCAGGTCAAACAAGAGGTCAATGAGATTTATTTTCTGGATATATTAAATGCCTTTCATCTGTCAACCGTACGTAATACTAGAATTCCTTTGTTGCTAAGCGCTACTTTATTAGCAGGAGTTTGAAGGATGTTCTCTCGAAATTAATTTTAGGAGAAGAAGTCCGAGAGAATTGTCATTCAGCGTGAGCTTCGATAAAAAGAGGAAAAAGTCGGGATTTTTTTCCGCGCGCGCGCAAAAGAGAATATGTTTTGCATTCAAGAGTTGAAGCCTGCGTTCACTGCTCTGAAAAAGAAAAAGAGAAAGAGAAAAGAAAAAAGAAAAAAGAAAAAAGAAAAAAGAAAAAAGAAAAAAGAAAAAAGAAAAAAGAAAAAAGAAAAAAGAAAAAAGAAAAAAGAAAAAAGAAAAAAGAAAAAAGAAAAAAGAAAAAAAATCAATTATCCTGCTTACACCAAGGCGCCTCTAGCTCCAAGACTATAGCAGAGTTATGGCTTTTTTAACATGCATTTATAACTTTTACACAATATTTAATACACCGACGCAGTCCATACAAGTCACTAGTTTATAATCACAGTTTTAGCGCGCAACGCAGCGATCTTTTGCGCGCAATTTACAGAACGACTGTCTCACAGCTGTGGTTACTGATGGCATTGGCATAATGTTCCAAATAAATGCAAATTTTATCCGTGTCTCGCTTCACGCTAGTAAAGTCTATTTTCGTTAAGATGCGGAGAAAATGCACCTGAGAATGAGTGGAGACTCTGCTATTGTTGTTGCAAGAAAAGTGGCAACGTGCGACATCGAAAACTGTTGCGCCCAACGTTGAAAAAACCCTGACTTACACCGTGTGTGTGTCTCCCGGTGTGTCCAAGACAGTTTCTTTTACCTTCTGTGCATTTGCGCGCCTCAAGCTTCACCACTCGGTGCAACAACAAATTTTTGTTGCGCGACTTTCGTTGCAGAACTGAAGCGCTTTCCACTCTCTGCAACAATGAAAATTTGCTCTTAAACTTCCCAATGCAATAATCTTTACAACTTTATTGGGCAATATAACTGTTAATACTGAATACATGAAAATAGTTTAAAGGAAAACTGAGATAAATAAAACTACCCAATAGGAAAAGCGCGAACGGGACTCTAAGTCCCATGCTAGGCACAATGTTGCGCGACTGGTTGTACGATTTTGTTGCTCGTGTTTTCGCGCCTTATGTTTGAGTTGGTCGTTTAAACATGACCTGCTTGCGACATCTTACAACACTGAATTTAGTCCTCACAATGGGCTCCTGCCCTCACACCGAGCTACATGGCGTTACTCCTTAGCTAGCGTGATCCAATGGGCTCCTGGCGTGACCAAGCTAACATGTGACGCTGTGTAATGCGTTAGTCATACCAGAAGTGCCTTCGGATTTTAACGCAACCTTTGGTTTCTTGTACTCAGAAAAAAAAATCCAAAAATTCAATTACATCAGAATTTAGCGTGACTCCTTCAACCGGAAGTGGTTTTTAGACAGGCCGGATGACATCGATATGACTTTGAACTTCAGCAGGACACTCGTTGACCTTTCGTTGTACTATCGTAAGCCATGACATCCGAAATATTTCCGAAAATGGTCCGAAGAGAAGTCGAAAGTTTCTCGTAAATACGGAAATCTTCCCAGTGGTCGTCCGAGTTGTCCCAGAAATCGAAACAAAATTTGTTGGATAAGTAGAACGAAAAGCATCTCAAATAATGGTACAGAATTGCCCTACTAATGGCATAAAAGTAGCCTTGATCGGAGACTGTGGAGTTGGGAAATCTTCAATACTATCTATTCTTCAGGGAGAGGTTTTTAGTACGTGTTATGTGCAAACCAAAGGTAAGAACATCCAACAGAATATTAAAGTAGTTCTTTTTGTATTTGATATTCACTCACATTTTCACTTTTTTTCTGACAATTTTTATTTCCGTTTAAAAAAATTCCTGTTCAGTTAAATAATGCATTAACAATGATAACAAGGATTGAAAATAATGTCCCTCATCATTTGCAGAAGACTCAAAATACTTTGGTTAAATATCAGCTGTGTTTAAAGCTTTAAGCTTAACCTAAAGCTTAACAAAATTCCTTAGTTTAAACATTATTAAAATTATACTTGATTTCAATTTAAGGTTCATCATAGGTCTTTAATCATGTTTTTTAACTATTGTCTTATAATAATAATTTTAAAAATACACTTCTTTTTGGAGCTCTAGCTAGCTTGAGTAAGGGAGATTATTTGAGAATACATTTTAAGCTAGATCAATAACACCTTTAATTTAATATTTATCATATTAATTTGAATAAAAGTATGATAAATATATTCTATCTTATCTGTATAGCTTTGTGTTTAATAGCAGTAGCATATACCAAGCATTTTCATCAAGGATTTTGAATTCACAAAATTATTAAATTATGTCTGTTAATTGTCATTGGCACATTTCAATACATGACATTTAAAGGGCTTATATATACTAACATTGCTTGATACCATGCATTATTAGGAACATTTTGAATGCTAGCATTGAGATTTAGAGAAGCTCCCCTGAATCCAAATGGATCCTTTTTAGAAGTGGAATTTTATGGAGAGAGGAAAATCGAGTACATGACAATAATTATATAAACCTCTTCACAGTTTCCTGCACCATCTTGAAAGGTAGCTGTGCCTTTACATCAAAGCGAGACATGAGGTGACCTCACAATGATAGTCAGACCTTCTTGAATGCCTTGGACAAATTAAATTCACATGTCTCTATCACTGCAAGGTCACCTCATGTCTTGCTCCGACGTAAAGGCAAGGCTACCTTAGCTTTCAAGATGGCACAGGGAACACTGTGAACAGGACTATTGGGGAATCAAACTCAAATCACATTGATGAAAATCAAGTGTTGTCAGTGAAACCCTATACCACCCATTCTTGTCCAGAATTTACAATTATATAAGCTTGATCATAAAATAATTATTTTTTGGTCGTTAACAAATTAGCATTTAATATCATCCACAGAAAGAGAAGTGAAATCACATGATATTGTGTTGAGAAATGGAGAAAAACAAAAGCTACAGATATGGTATGTATACATCTAGATATATATATATATATATCCTTCCATTTATGCCCTTGTATCATCCCTTCCATCCCTTCAATCCTTCCTTCTATTCAATTGATCAATACATCTATTCAGTCATTCATCCATTCACCTATCTATTCATCCATCCATCCCTCCCTCCCTCCCTCCTTCTATTTATTAACAATCATCCTATTTCTTCAGGGATACTCCAGGCTTGGATGATGCTAGGACATACACCGCACATTCAATAAAAGATGTTAAGGTAATTTAAATACTAAAATATTACAGTAAAAACGGGTTTAAACTGACCTGTTTTAAAAAACGCTTCTAAATTTTCGGTTGATCCTACAGCCTTCATCAGCAATTTGAAGTTGATTTCATGAGGCTTTTGACTAGATCCGGTGAAGCATGAGGATTTTTTTAAAGTCAATATTTATACAGGATCATCCAGCTGTCTAGCAATAAGGCTAGTTTAAATGGGGTCCTGATATAACATAACAACAATTTAGAAACAAATATACTAGACGTGACAGCACAGACTTGACTTATAGTTAAATATTAAATACGATAAATCATTCCCTTCTATACTTACTACATCACCCCCTCCCCCTCCCCCCTCCCCCTTAACATTTAACATTTACTACTACTACTGATAGTACTACTACTACTACTACTGATACTGATACTACTGCTATTACTACTACTACTACTACTACTATTACTACTACTACTACTACTACTTCTTCTACTAACTACTACTACTATTACTACTACTACTACTACTACTTCTACTAACTACTACTACTACTATTACTACTGATACTACAACTACTACTACTAATACTACTACTACTACTACTACTACTACTACTACTACTACTACTACTACTACTACTACTACTACTACTACTACTACTACTACTACTACTACTACTACTACTACTACTACTACTACTACTACTACTACTACTACTACTTCTACTAACTACTACTACTATTACTACTGATACTACTACTACTACTACTACTGATACTGCATTGTATCTTTTTCCAGGGTGTCATAATAGTATTTGATGTTTGTAACGAAAATAGTTATATGAATGTTCAGAACTGGATTAAAACTTTGAATACGGTAAGTTGAAAAGCACAGCACACCATCATTGTATGGAGATGCACAACATTCTAATAGTCACAATTTTTCACAGCAGCCATATATGTTTAAGGGCAGGAACAATCCAATTTTCCAGTCACCTCATAGGTTGTACAATTGAATGTTGTCAATTCCTCCTCAATACTTGATTTTAATACCGATTTTCCATCCATCCATCCATCCATCCATCCATCCATCCATCCATCCATCCATCCATCCATCCATCCATCCATCCATCCATCCATCCATCCATCCATCCATCCATCCATCCATCCATCCATCCATCCATCCATCCATCCATCCATCCATCCATCCATCCATCCATCCATCCATCCATCCATCCATCCATCCATCCATCCATCCATCCATCCATCCATCCATCCATCCATCCATCCATCCATCCATCCATCCATCCATCCATCCATCCATCCATCCATCCATCCATCCATCCATCCATCCATCCATCCATCCATCCATCCATCCATCCATCCATCCATCCATCCAGTCTGTTAAATAATCATAAATGTGTCTATAAGACACTATAATGTATTTATTCATCTATCTATTTATTGCTTGTTTGTTTACTGTTAAAAAACTTTTTATCCTAATATTTTTTTCCTTTAGTATGTGGAAAATGCATCAGAGTCTGTGGTTATCATAATAGCAGCAAATAAGATTGATAAACTCAGTAACAGAAAAGTGAGACCAGAGCAGGTTCAACAGGTAAAATGATTTAGTTGCAAATATGTCTGCTTGCATATGTCAAAGCTAACAGTACTTTGATAAATAGAGGATATTACATGGTCGCACGGAGATACAAATTTTATCTTCGAGTGTTGATATTATCTTTCATGAGCAAGCGCAGCGAACTAGTGAGAGATAATATCAGCACAAGAAGATAAAATTTGTATCTTCAAGCGGCCATGTAATGTTCTGTTTATTATATGAAATCTTCAATGAAAAATAATGGAGAATTTGAGAAGCTGAGCAAAAAGTCGAAATTTGACACCACCAGTACTGTTGATAAAAATAGTATCCCCACTGGCCACTGGTGGGAGTGGGAATATCAATTTTATCATTTTGATGTCACTCAATATCACACTCTATTTCATATAATAACAATGGTTATAGCATGAGTAAAAAAAACTATAATACTGACTTACAAAACTTAAATGGTATGACATGCTGTAACATTGAAATTATAGCTTCTCATAAGAATGGTTGTCGTATGAGTGGGAAATTTACAGCGCGACGCACAAAAGTATGACCACATTTAATGTATTCGCATACTTCTATGCACTGTGTTTTTGCTCCAAACGAGGTTTTACACGCCTTATTTGGTAAAACCAGACAGCTTTGCATCAATTGTGTCGGTCTAAAGTACAAAATCCCGTGCATAGAAGTATGCGAATACATTAAATGTGGTCATACTTTTGAGCGTCGCGCTGTAATATGGTACTGACTTACAGCATGTACATGGTAGAACATGCCAATTAACATTGAAATGGCTTCCTATGAGAATAGTTAAATGAATAGTAGGAAACATATGGTACTGAATTACAGCACGTACACTGTACGACATGCTGTAACATTGAAATGGTTTCCCAGGCCATAAGAATGGTTATAGTATGAGTGGAAAACATACAGTACTGACTTAATTAGCACATACATGGTACAATTTCATAATACTGAGATGGCTTCCCATAAGAATGGTTATTGTATGAGTGGGAAATTTATGGTACTGACTTAATTACAGCACTTTTACAGCACATAAAAACTGACCAGTGGAGTCGGGCTCAAAAAACCAATTTTGCTGATTTTCTGCTCACGAGTAGAGTATTACAGAGTAACTGTAGTATTACAAACAAAAAAAATTGTTTTTATTGTTTTTATTTCCCAACAAAATGAGCTCCGAAGTCCGGCCCAGCTTCAAGGCTCAAATTAACGTCAAAATAAGGGTTTTAAAACTCGACACAGAACAAGTTTTTCTTCTCATCTTATGGTCAAATAAGCCATGAAAACGTTACATCAATCATATGAGAACAATATACAAAGTTACTAAGAATTAAACAAAATGAGTAAATAAATAAAAATAAAAATCTAGAAAGAAGGAAGGCAAAAGAATTAGCCTTAGATCCGTAGATGAGTGAAATTATAAACACTTACTTGCATGACGACTGCTTTGATTCCCCACATAATGTCTTCAGCTCCCGGGGGGGGGGGGGGGGTACTACCACCCCAACTTGGGTGGGGGTGTACCGCCAGGTCCTCAAAACCCTGACCCTATCCCAGACCTAGAATTTTGATTTCATATACCCTACCCCAGACTAAACCTACATTTTGTTAACATGCAAAAAACGGTTATTCAATAGATTTCAATAACTATTTGGCAATTGCTTAATTGAATTTAAATCGTTTTTTTTTTTTGTGCCGGCAGAAAACGTAGCCTACCAGGCTAAAACAACTAAAACATAACCCTATCCCAGAAAAAATGTCAAAAAGATACCCTATCCCAGACAAAAACCTTACCCTTCCCCAGACAAATTGTAAAAAAATGATACCCTACCCCAGACCTAAAAGCCAAAAAACCATACCCTATCGGGCGGCACATACCCGTATAGCAAATATAGGGGAGTACCCCCCCCCCCCCCCCCCCCCCCGGGCTTCAGCTGGAAATGCCGTCGGTTTCCATATCGCGAAATTATTCCAAAATAAACCAAAATATATAATTTTATACCTTTTATACATAAAAATTACTACCCAATAATAGTAGTAGTGGAAAGTCAAAGCATGATCATTTCGTCTTGGATTTTTCCACTCTGCGAGGCCAAACAACTGAGGTCTGTCAGTTCATTCCTTCATTCATTCACCACTAGTCCTTTATCTTTGAATATTGATGTTGATTACTTTCTTTACAGCTGGCTCATCAACATAATGTACAATGTGTTGAAGTCAGCGCAAAAACAGGAGAAAGAATAAAAGAGGTAATTGTTTCAAGTTTCGTTGTTTGTTGTGCCCATTTCAGACCATGTGATGCCACTCTTGGGAGTTGATTCTTTCATGTGTAAATATTTTTATAGTGAAAAAACATTTCTCAAGGGAATGTCATGTGGTCTGAAATATGCAATTTGCATATGAAGATTAGCAGTAAATGTAAAAATGCAGTTTTATTGCACTAAATTTATCTCAATCTTTTATTTATTCATTTTATTTCACATTCATTTCTTTCATTCTAACATTCTTTTAATCATCCATCCATTCTTGCTTCCTTCTTTCCTTCCTTCCATCTTTCCTTCCACCCTTCCATCACTCCACCAATGCATATCTGTCCATCCATCAATCCATCTGTCCATCTGCTGTCCATCCATCCACACATCATCCATCCCATCATCTATTTATTCATCCTTTTGGTCCATCTGTCCAGCATCCACCCTTCTGATGCATCCATCCATCCCCTCCCATCTACCTATCCATTCTTCCCATCCCATCCCATCCCATCCCATCCATCCATCCATCCATCCATCAATTCCTTAACTAAAAAAAACACAGTTTGCAGATCTTCACAACCTGATACCAACAGTATATAACATATATTTCTTACATTTATTTCACTTTTGCAGCTATTTGACCTGCTAGGAAATGGACTTGCAGAGAAAGTAAAAAGTCAAGAGGTAAAAAGACCTGAAAAATAGGCCACTTTATGTTGTCCCATACTCCCCCCCCCCCCCCCCCCCCAACTCCATTCCAGGAGCGTGCTACCTCATTCTTACCTCACTAAACCAAAACCAAACTGAACATCAATTTTATGGGCTCATCTAAGTCAGGGCATGGCTTACTCACAGATAGAACCCTGAAACAACCTCAAGGCTGATCTACATCAGGGCACAGCTAACTCACAGATCAAAAATCCTGAAGCAACCTCTGGGCTGATCTAAGGCAGGGCATGATATGGCCAACTCACAGATCAAACTCTGAAGCAACCTCTGGGCTGATCTAAGTCAGGACATGGTTAACTCACAGATCAAACCCTGAAGCAACCTCTGGGCTGATCTATGTCAGGGCATGGCTAACTCACAGATAGAACCCTGAAACAACCTCTGGGCTGACCTAAGTCAGGGCATGGCTAACTCACAGATCAATCCCTAAAACATCTTCTGGGCTGATCTAAGTCAGGGCATGGCTTACTCACAGATAGAACCCTGAAACAACCTCAAGGCTGATCTACATCAGGGCACAGCTAACTCACAGATCAAAAATCCTGAAGCAACCTCTGGGCTGATCTAAGGCAGGGCATGATATGGCCAACTCACAGATCAAACTCTGAAGCAACCTCTGGGCTGATCTAAGTCAGGACAGGGCTAACTCACAAATCAAACCCTGAAGCAACCTCTGGGCTGATCTAAGTCAGGACATGGTTAACTCACAGATCAAACCCTGAAGCAACCTCTGGGCTGATCTATGTCAGGGCATGGCTAACTCACAGATAGAACCCTGAAACAACCTCTGGGCTGACCTAAGTCAGGGCATGGCTAACTCACAGATCAATCCCTAAAACATCTTCTGGGCTGATCTAAGTCAGGGTATGGCTAACTCACAGATCAAACCCTGAAACAACCTCTGAGCTGGTTAGATCGAATTTGAATTAAACATGTTAAAAAACCCTCGAAACAAACTCTACCCACATGTCATGCTATGCTACCTTTGATTCGCAAAAAGATTCTCATTCTTGCATGTACCGGCATTCTTTATTCCAGCAAATCTCTCAAAAACCAAATGAAGAACCCCTTGAAGAATCGACTCAGAGCGAGGGAGTGTTTAGTAACTGCATACTGTTGTGATTATTAATTCTTAACGATCTTAAATAATTTAAGCCAATTAAATAATTTAATTATGAATCATGGACAATAGAGCTTTTTTCCCTCTCGGATGTGATTAATGTGATCGAGAGAGATTGCAGCGAAGCTCTTCCTTCCTGAACTTTACCACACAGGGAACCCAAACGCCAAAAATGTAAAAAGAATATTGCTCCATTGTTGCTTTTGATGCGTGTCCAAGAAAATGCATATTAGGAACATTAGGCTTTTCCGAGTTCCTCTGCCTTTTTTTCAAGAGAGTTTGCTAAGCTTTCCATCATATTGTATCGGGTATGCTCGTCGGAAATTTCCAAAAATACCCCTAAAAGATACCGGAAGTTTTTTCAAAAGGGCGTGGCTTGGCAAATCTTAACCCCTAAGAGATACCACAAAAATAATACTTTTAAAAAATACATTAAATTACATTGAGTAATATTCTGAGTCTACGCAGGCATACGTATTGCGTTATTATGCGATGGGCTGGTTCCTTTTTCAACACCCTAAAAGATACCAGAAAGTGCTGATTTGCTAAACCTCAAATTTAAGACCCTAAAAGATACCAAATCGCTGATTTTTACCCCTAAGTGATACGACGAGCATACCCGATACTTTACCCCCGGGGTCCCCCCGGGGGGGGGCACATCCCAGTGTTTCTTTGACTTCTCGAGTGCTCTACAGCTCTAAGCGTGTTTTTATCACAGTTCATAGACATATACTTATACTTATAATAACGGATAACAAGATATTGTCATATGTCTATAAACTTATAATGCCTATGTAAGTTTGTATCGCGATTCTCCTATAAGTTTGATCGGGAGAGAGCCGCCAACATAAACCTGTATTGTCGGCTCAGAACTACCGCGCGATAGAAGAATCGCGATACAAAACTTATTGCGATTTTGAGCCGCCAATACGGGTTATGTTGACGGCGTTGGAAGAAAATATATACCGTAGTGACCTTTGCGACTACGGTCAATACGGAATATATTTTCATTTTCCCCCAACTACCCGCCAACATAAACCCGTATTGGCGGCTCAAAATCGTAACAAGTTATAAATACACTTATATGAACAATATCACAATTCTAGAGGATGCTAATCTTGGAACAATGAACAATTATCTTACCCCCCCCCCCCTCCCCCAGTAGGTAGTGTGTTACTCTTTATTTAAGAGATTTTATTACTTTAAACAATAGAGGAGGTTTTATAGTGCTTTTACTAGATATAAACAAAGCGTTTGAGCTGAGCGTGTTTGCTGTACTCTGATATAAACATGGTTTTTCGACCAAGCGTTTCAACCAATCAGCGTGCGCATAGATCTCCAATATTTTAGAAATTACAATATGAACTGCATAATAGCTAGTGTCCATTCACGGTAGCCGTAGAAAACCGACGTCCTTTCGCTCCTCATCCCCCCGCAAAACTACATTCACGGGAATTAAAAATTTATACGCCGAAAGGTCTTACCCGTTGTTCTGTTGCAATTTGTGTCACTTCAAACCCAACGAAACAGAGCTAAACTCTTACATTTTGAATATCTGACTGATATTAGTTTTGGATTGTGGGTACGATTCTGATTAAAATGCAAGTGAGGTTTTGTTCTTCATCGATGTAAGGTGCGGTAATACTAGCAACAAAATCGTGCAACTTGTCGATGTTGCAAATTCAAAATTTGTCGGAAAAGGTAGATTCGACACTAGAGAAAAACGTTTGCGCATGCGTGCCTTTCAGCACGCTTTCCAAGAATTTACAAGTGTTTTATTGAGAAAGTAAATGCTTGTTTTCTCCAAGTATACAAAAAATTTCGCGGGTATACTTTTGTGAGACCAAGATACTGTATTAATAAAGGCAATATGAAAGAATTAGCCTTAAGTTTCAAGAACTGACTTTAAGTTTTGGCATTTTGTAAAAACTTCTTCAGGCAAGTGTGAAAGTCAAATTAGCATATTTTTACAATAGCACGAAGACGCTTATGACTAATTTGCATGCGGACTTAGAACATGCGCAGACGTTTTTCACGCGTGTCGGTAGATTCACTTTCTACTTTTTTGCAACAAGCAGCCACAACTTGCAACATCGATTAACAGTATGTTGCGTGACAAGTAGCAAGATTTTGTTGCCATATTTCCACACCTTTAGGCAAAGCAACCAGTGGAGGGGAAAATCATCTTAGATGCGAGGCTAACAGGAAAACGCAAAAGAAATTTCAAAAGTTCATCGAGAATAAGTGATCTTTTCTCTTGATGTTTATTAGACTCCCTTCTTTTATTTACTCGAGAAATAAAGGAATGTGTATATAATCTGAAAATAAAATCTTATCTAATCAGTCTAAATCGAGTTTAAATTCGCTAACTAACTTGCTACCTCTCTAACTGAATTTTCTGTAGTTAAAACTATTCACCTGTTTGGTGAAAATGCCTTTTTACAGAGCGACGCGCCTTACCGTGGCCACCCTGCAAAAGTTTCGTACAAGTTAACCAATCAGAATTCGATTTCAAAGCAGCGCCGATCGACAAACACATTACTGCGATTCTCAAGAAAACTCTTTCAATTATTTCAAGCAATGTGGATATGTTTGATTTAATGGTTGTATTTGCTTTTCATGACAAATAAAATATGTAAACAATCTCATTAGTTCTCGCATTTTGATTGGTTAACTTGTACGAAACTTTTGCAGGGTGGCCACGTTAAGGCGCGTCGCGCTGTAAACAACAAACCATTCTGCGTTCAAAGTCAGTATTCCTTGAACCGCCATTTCGATAGTTTGTTGGAATTAATAGTTCCATTCACAGTTCCCTGCGCCATCTTGAAAGGTAGTCGCGCACTTGCACCGAAATGAGACGAACCGTGAGCTTGCAATGATAGACACCTTTTTTAACACCTTGGACAATTATTCACATGTCTCTATCATTGCAAACTCACCGTTCGTCTCGCTTCAAAGCAAAAGCCCGGCTTCCTTTCAAAAAGCTGTAAAGCTGAGCTGTAAAAAATAAGGAGTATAAAAACAAATCGGTTACCTACCATACAAACAATGTGTCTCTATGTTGAGTGGTTTGCTGTAAGGTCCTGGTCCAGCACTTGTGGTTGCTCTCACAGATACCCTATACATTGCACAAGCCAATAATTTCTCGATTTCATATACGAATCCATCGGTTGTACCATTGTTGGTGGGTTTTTTCCCATACATTGCCGCTGACTGCTCCCTGTCCTTCACCAAACTCCATATCACTTCATATTTTTTCACGATGCCATTTTGGAGCTCTTTTGGGACTGGACCCCACATGACTCTGTACGATGTAGTGTTGATCTTTTGAGCAGCCACGGGTTGTGGAGCAGCTTCTGGTACTAGAAACGTAGATTTCCAACAAAAATAACCTTGTATGGCTATACATGCATGCAAGGATGGACGGACGGACGGATGGGAGGTTGGATGGTTGGATGAGCAGAGAAAGGAATATAGATGGATACTGGGTAGAGGGAGGAAGGGATGCAGGATAACATGAATAGATCGATGGTTGGATGTGTAGGTAGGCGGGTGGGTGGGGTAGGTGAAGGGATGGATGGATGATTGGATGTGTCGGTAGGCGGGTGGGTGGGGGAGGGGAAGGGATGGATGGATGGTTGGATGTGTAGGTAGGCGGGTTGGTGGGTAGGTGAAGGGATGGATGGATGGACTTTTTTAAGGCTTCATCAGATGAAAATAATCTTACCATCCTCTTTGGTTGTTGCTTTCACTTCCATGCTCCTTGGCCCCTGATATTCTGTATTCCTAACCGACACTGTTACATTATACCTTGTATATTTCTCTAGTGCCGTTAATGTGTACTTTGTAACTACTCCAACGTTGATCGTCTGCATTCTTCCTCCGTGTTTTGTGTACCTTATCGTGTAACCAACTAATGGTCCATTTACCAGTGTCTCGTCATGAAGCTACAGTAAAAATCAAAAGTGTGATACACTACCTCATAATGTTGGAAATATTAAGCATGCAGTGTAAGAAAAAGCGCTTTAAAAATCGTATATAAACTAAATCCCCCCCTCCCTCATTCGATGTTGTTCCTTGAGAATGTGGCTAGCTCACGGTACCCAACTTTGGCCATTTTTTATTTCTTTTCGGATGAAATACATCAGTTCATTAATAATGGTAATAGAACTGAGTGGAGTGCAATTTGGGCTGAAATTATGCGAGTGATTATGTTAATCACGAGTATAATTTTAGACTAAAACTGCAGAACACGAAGTTCGGTTACCGAGTAATTATATCCATTTTTTTTATGATAAAAACAAACTAGGACTATTTTTAAAACTTACCGTCCAGTTTACTTGAATACTTTGGGAAGAGATTGGAGTAAGGATCACTTCAGGTTTAGCTTCAGGTACTGAGGGAAAAAAAATTATTTATGTGAATTCATATTTCGCTTCATCGTGAGAAGAAATAGCGAAGCAGATTAAGTTGTGTATGACGTTTTGGGAAAAGAGGGTTTCAGAGGTCATGTCATACATTGGACAAGCCAATAATTTCTCGATGTCATATACGAATCCATCGGTTGTACATGTACCATTAAGGGTGAGTGTTTCCTATGCATTGCTGCTGACTGCTCATCCCTGTCCTTCACCAAACTCAATAGCACTTCATGTTTTTTCTCGATACCATGTTGGACCTCTTTTGGGACTGCACCCTACATGACTCTGTACGATAAAAACCTAGATTTCTAACAAGAGAAATATTGTGTGTGTGCATGCAAGGATGGACAGACAGATTGGAGGGTGGATGAAAGGAGGGATGGACGAGCGGGTTGAATTATTGATGCATGATGGATGGAAGGGAGGGAGTGATGGTATCGATTGATGATTGGATGGTTGGATGTGTGGGTATAGGCGCGTTGTTGGGTAAATGAAGGGATGGTTGGATGGTTGGATGTGTAGGTAGGCGGGTGGGTGGGGTAGGTGAAGGGATGGATGGATGGTTGGATGTGTAGGTAGGCGTTGGTGGGGTAGGTGAAGGGATGGATGGATGGATGGTTGGATGTGTAGGTAGGCGGGTTGGTGGGGTAGGTGAAGGGATGGATGGATGGTTGGATGTGTAGGTAGGCGGGTGGGTGGGGTAGGTGAAGGGATGGATGGATGGTTGGATGTGTGGGTATAGGCGGGTGGGTGGGGTAGGTGAAGGGATGGATGGATGGTTGGATGTGTATACACATTATAAAGTAGGCGGGTGGGTGGGGTAGGTGAAGGGATGGTTTGATGGACTTTTTAAGGCTTCATCAGATGAAAATAATCTTACCATCCTCTTTAGTTGTTGCTTCCACTCCCATGTTCCTTGGCCCCTGATACTCTGTATTCCTAACCGACACTGTTACATTATACCTTGTATATTTCTCTAGTGCCGTTAATGTGTAGTTTGTAACTACTCCAACGTTGATCGTCTGCGTACTTCCCCCATGTTTTGTGTATCTTATCGTGTAACCAACTAATCCCGGTCCATTCACCAAACTGTCGTTATTAAGCTAGGCGCAACATTGTTCATTAATTTATTATATCCACTTTGAAATCACTAGCAAATCCTGTAATCTGATTGGCTCTCAGTAGATTGATTCAAGCACGAATCACACTATTTTGAGTCCGAATCGCATCTTTTTGTCAGCCAATCACAATGCAACACTAGAAAAGGTAACCAATCAGATTACAGGATTGTATGTAATCAGCCAATCAGATTACAGCAAATAAGGAACATAAAATGTAGCTTTTTTCAAGTTTGACTGGAATTTTTGGTTACAAAAAGAAACAAAATACTGGCTATTTGTGAATAAATACTTTTGTATTTATCACAAATTTAGTGTCTATCTAGTATGATTTCAAAATGGATATAATAAAGTGATAATTGAACTTTGTGTCGTGCAATTTTGGTCTGATATCAAACTTGCGATTACAAATCACACTCCCGCTACGCGGTCGTGTGATTTTGTTATCGCGCGTTTGATATCAGACCAAATTGCACTCCACTTAGTTCAATTACCATTATTTATTACAGCGTTTCCCATGCCAATCACACGCAGGAAATATCGTCGTGACAAAATAATGTTTTGGTGCATGGACGTCAATCAAAGTGTTTCCATGATATTGTCAGAAAACACAAGGTTACCAAGGCACGTGTCATGGGAAATGTTGTGGTAAAGCCTTGATTGACGTCTACCAAAACCAACTTCCAGTCGCGACCGCAAATTGTACGATTTTACGCGTGATTCAGCTAAGGAAGCGCTTTAATGATGGTAAAAGAACTGAGTGGTGTGCAGTTTCATATGATCTTGAGTGATAACAAAACTTGATAATCACGCGTATGAGTTTAGACCAAAAATTACAAGACACGAAGTTCAATTACCAATTAATTATATCCATTTTGTAATCTCTTTTTATGATAAAAACAAACTAGGTCTATATTTAAAACTTACCGTCCAGTTAACTTGAATACTTTGGGAAGAGATTGGAGTAAGGATCACTTCAGGTTTAGCTTCAGGTACTGAGGAAAAAAATACAAATTATTGATATGAATTCATATTTCGCTTCATCGTGATATGAAATAGCGAAGCAAACCTAAGTCGTATGACGAAAAGAGGGTTTCAGAGGTCATTCTGTTCGTGCGTTAAATTTGCATTAGGGACCTTAAATACTAACAAATCCAGAAAAGGGACGCGAGACCCGAGGTTTTAGAACTGTAATTTAATGAAAGAGAAAGATCTGGAAATATGTGTTACCTCTTGCATGTTTTCAAGACTTTTAAGTTAAAACAACGAATATCGCATCGTCTTTTCTCGTTCAGATACTGACGTTCCCGTTCTAGATTTCTAGTTATTTTTATAATATTGACAACCAAGCGTGCATGCATTGAGTCAATCGCTTGAATAATTTTATCGAAGAAACATAAGGCAGGACCATTCTCTTGTTCATTCATATTGTTATTCATTCAGATCGAGCCATCAAACTATTACCTGATATCGATTTCCCACAGTAACGGAGGTTACACTCTGGGGTCTTGTTCAGTTCGTACACGTAGAAGCCACCACAGTTCCTCACACGAATCATGTTGTTCCAGTTACAGCATTTAACATCCCAGTGATAACACACTTTACGACTGACGATGCCCTGAGCTTGAGTTGGATGAGAACCTTCCATCCATCCAGGACCAGCAGTACCGCAGCGATTAACGGGAACACAAGATGTTGCTATGGCATATCCAGCAGGACCACTGAATCTATACCATCCTTTGCTCAGATCTAACATGTCACATTTGTCAGGTAGATTACCAGTTGGAAACTCTTGAGCACGGTCACTTGTGTTCAGCTCCGTATATCTATAGCATTCTATGAGCAGTCAATGTATTTAAAAATATGGTCTCTGCAGACGCATGCGCGCAGCTCCAGATTTACTAATGTGTGAGCTCTTTCCCTCCTCCTTCCCCCTCCCCAGTGTAGTGGTGTCACGTGAGAGCCATGTTGCCTGGGGCGAGAACGAACAGACGTCAGAGAGAGAGAGAGAGAGAGAGAGAGAGAGAGAGAGAGAGAGAGAGAGAGAAAGAGAGCGGAGAGAGACAGTGAAAGATAAGAGAGATAAGATATATTTAACGTCAGTAGGTCCTTCATCTTAGTGGCTGGTATCCCAGGAAGCCGACGGTGCTCACTTTACCCCCTCTCTCCATCAGTGCTCTGTTTTAAGAGTATTCAAAGCTGAAGTTACATGGACTGATTAGAGAGAAAGTCGAAACAGACGTGAAGATAAAAGCTGCCAACTTTTGTGCAATGTTTATTCAAGAAAATGTTTTAACGAACCATTAATTCAGAGTCCCAAAAAATTATATGTATGAGAAAAGATTTAGTTTATGATTTGAAGTCAACGTTCAATGCCAAAACTTTCCTACAAATCTATGAAGTAAAACTATATATATTTAAAAAATTCAAGAGAAAAACGACGTTTTGACGTTTCGACGCGCTGCAACACGTCTTTACCAAGTCAAATATAAGAAGCAAATATAACTTAATTTCATGTTGTAAAAACATGAATTAGTGTACATAAAGTGGCCAATTAATGCAATAAAAACCTTGTTTTTCAGATAAATCAAATTTCTTCTCGTGCACTTCAATGGCTGCTCATAAAAACTGACGGCTTCTGATTGCAATTTTGTTTTATAGGCAAGATCACAGCAAATCTTTACGAGATGTCGAAAAGATTTGTAGAAAATCAGTTAACTAAAGAAAAACAGATATAGGGATATGAATTTTCTTTCTTCTTTTCTTTTTGTGATCTAGTTTGGGCAAGCATGCAGGAAGACTTCATTAAATGGTAGTCTTAGCATTGCATCTAAGCTTAGGTTTATCAAAGACTAACTACCTAAACTGAAATTTTATATCCATTCATTTGAACGCTAGCTTACCTGACGGAGAACCAAAAGAAAACCGAGTTATGGGTATGAGCAAAGCGGTAAATGCCATGATCAACTTTGTCAAAAGCCAGTCCATTTTGATTGCCTGTTAACTATGTATTATCGTCACTATTCAGGTGCGAACTTTAGAGTACTATTGGAATGAATTCAAATGATTGAGGTCGAAATCGAAAAAGCTTAAAATATTCCAAATCATTCCGATACTGAAGCGCAACGTACATATTGGCTGGACCGCAATTATTTTCATCATCATTATTCATATTACTTTTCTTTTTTTCTTCTCATCCTTTGCAAAGTTTAACGAAAAAAACTTGAAGGATACAACTTCATAGAGCTATAGTGTACATATAAAAATATCTTAGTGTCCGAAAATTTTAATTTCTTTATTTGAAACAAATATCTATTTCAAGCAGCAATGACCTTTAAACACACGGTGGCCATGTTTTTACTCACCCACTGTGAGAGCCAAAACCTTTGCTTGAACGTTCTGAAACGCCTCAAAGCTACGGGGGGTGGGGGGTACTCCCTATAATTGACTATACAGGGCTGCTCCGCCCGAAAGGGGTACGTTTTTCAAGCCGCAGGTATAGAAAAGGGGTGGAAATTTGTGAATTTTGGTATAAAAAGGGGTAGCTTTTCTTCAAAAGTATATGAAAGGGGTACCTTTTTCAGGCAAAAAAGTATATAAAAGGGGTAACTTTTTGCTTAAATTTGGTATATCAAATTAAGGGTAAGGGGTCGAGAGTCCGGGCGGAGCATCCCCGTATGAAACGACCCGAAGTACCCCCCCCCCCCCGGGCAAAGCTACAAGATAAGACATGAGTGATCCTTAGCGTTAAAACAATAGATTGTTTTGATTGACGTCAGAGTGAAATTGGGCAGTTAGTTCTTTCAGATAATAGAGTTCTTTCAGTTTTAAAAGTTGAGGAAGTAACTGCCAAACACAATCTTGAGGAAGATCTTCAGCGGGTTGCGGCGTGGTGCTGCAAAAATCAGCTATTAATCAATCCAAAAAAGACCAGGTTCCTTTTGGTTGGAACGCGTCAGCTATTACGAAGGCTCTCTGAGGAAATGACTCTATCAATTTTTAATAGGAGAAGAGATTACACCAGTCTTTGACGCAAAGGACCTTGGGGTAACTTTGGACAGTAATCTGACGTATGATTACCATATAAGTAAACTGACATCATCGTGCATGGCCAAACTTTGTGAAATAAGTAGAGTTAAAGATAGTTTTGATTACGATACGTTACACTTGATCATTTCTGCTTTAGTAATGAGTAAACTATATTATTGTTCGTCAGTTTGGTCAAATACATCTACTAGTAATATGAAGAAACTTCAGGCAGTACAGAATTTTGCTTGTAGAATTATTACAAATACCAAGAAAGTTGATCATATCACACCAGTCCTGCTCTTCGCGAGATTAAATGGCTGCCTGTGAAAGAACATCTGTTATAAAGAGACTCAATAATGTCTTTTAAGTGTATTAACGGGCTTGCACCGCCATACCTGTGTGAGTTATTTCGTAAGCGTAATGTAATCCACGATCGCGACACCCGAAATAAGGAGTTACTGCACATTCCCTTATGTAAAACGAAATCTGGTCAGCGCAGTTTCCGTTATAGAGCAGTAGGCATATGGAACAACATAGATGATGAATTAAAGCAGTTAACTTTAAGACCCTTCAAGAAAAAACTGAGAAATGACATGCTAGAAAACTACTTTACTTAATTTATATCTCTAAGAATTTCAAACTTTTAAATTTAGATAAGTGATATATAATGGATTTTAGATTTTAATTCTCTGTCTTATATTAGTTAGTTTTAAATAGTTCTTATTATATTTTTATGAATTAGTATTGAAAAGCCCATGGGGAATACTGAATAAAGTATGTATCTTACTCGCGCAGACACTAGAGAAAAACGTTTGCGCATGCGTGCCTTTCCGCACGCTTTCCAAGAATTTAAAAGGGTTTTAGTGAGAAAATAAATTTTTGTTTTCTCCGAGTATACAAAAAAAATCGCGGGTATACTTTTGTGAGACCAAGATACTGTATTAACAAAGACAATATGAAAGAATTAGCCTTAAGTTTCAAGAACTGACTCTAAGTTTTGGCATTTTGTAAAGACTATTCTTCAGGCAAGTGTGAAAGTCAAATTTGCATATTTTTACAATAGCACGAAGACGCTTTTGACTAATTTGCATACGGACTTAGAGCATGCGCAGACGTTTTTCACGCATGTCACTCGCGCAACATCATATAGCTACGGCTATAGCTAGGGCATATCTAAATTTAAAGATTTACTAAAAGCATCAATCTAAGTCATGCATATGACTATACTTTTGTGTGCTATATTTAAAGTAAATACATATATTGTATATTAATTTTTTTTTCGTAATTTATATATATTTTCCTTTCCAGTTTAATAGCCTCCTTTACAGACGTTCTTAGGGTCGTCACGTCGTCACGCAACGTTTCATTGCATGACGACCCTATGAGCGTGTAGGAGGCTACCTTCCAGTCTAAGCTAGTCTACACCATCGCATGATCGATGAAGACTAGCAGTATCAGGGCTAGGCGATCACGAGACAAATGAATAAGTATAATCTTTTGTTTGACAAAAATGTTGTTGAACCAAATCCAGCTGATCTGAAATAGTGACGTAGAAATGACGTCACTACAAAACTGAGGTGTCATGAAGTCTGTAAAAATTGACTTATAAAAGTGTTTATCTGAGATAAATCTAGATTTTCAGGATAGGTTTTTGATATTTTATAATACATTCACATTCATTATTGAGTGTAAAATATAATAAAGAAATATACGTTTCCTGAGGCGGCAAAGCTACTAAGAATGACACCTCCGTCCCCCGTCTCAACCCGTCCCACCACTAGAAACATTCCATAATATTGTATTGGGATCCCTGTGGTGTGTTTGTTCACCAGTCCTTCTCTGTCTCACCTTGTGTTGGTCAAATCGTGCTTGGTTTTCTTGTTATTTAGGTTGATTTTCCTGACTGTTTTCTGGTCAACTGATACGTCAAGTAAGTCAGGAATGATGTATTGGGTTGTTTAGTAGATATTTGTGGATATATAATGGATATATAGTGGATATATTTCGAGTCATTTGCATGTGCTGCAAGTCAGTACCGTAAGCTTAATATCGGGCTTAATATTACTACTACTACTACTTACTACTATAATCACTACTGCTGCTGCTACTGCTGCTGCTGCTACTTCTACTACTGCTGCTGCTACTGATGATGCTATACCACCCTATCAAAAACCCTAGATCTGTAAGCTTAACTGATTTATTTTTAAAATCACTGCTTGCTACAAGGTTTTTTTTTTTTGATATTTATTTTAGTATACAGATGGAGTCAGATGACCACATTATGAGAGAAGAAATGAACTCAGGTGAAACAGAGTCAGATTGGTTTGGATATGTAGGAAAATCAGAAGAAATCTTGTTTTATTACAACATAAAGACCGGAGAACACAGATGGCGTACAAATTCTTCTTGTTCCGAGGTAACTTCCTTCTTAATTAATTGTTTCAAACTGCCCTGCCCTGCCCTGCCGTATCCTACCCTTAATTATTACCCTACCCTTCTGAACCATAACCTAAGCTCTCATCTTTGCTCTGTTCTTGCTATATGCCTCATGATGTAAGGACTCAGAAACTGAGATCATAAATAAATCATAAATAAATAAATAATATAAATGAGAATTAACAGTGGAATCCACCAAGTGGCTCTTACTCCATTGCATTCCAATTGGAATTTAGAAGTTGATTTTTGAGGAGGGAGGAAAAACCAGAGAACCCAGAAAAACCCTCGAAGCACAGGAGAGAACCAACAAACAACTCTACTCACATATGACATCGAGCCCAGCAGGGAATAAATGAACAGGGATGGTTCTAATTTTTCTTCTTCTTGTTAATCTAGAACACCATACTCAGAGTGCGGACCAGTGATGTACCAGATGTACCAAATGAATTGTGCAGTGTGGCTACACAGACTGAAGACTACAACTGTGTCAATCAATGTACCTCAATGTATGTTGACAATGAAAGACAGCTGGAAAATAGAGAGAGTGAAAACAATGAAATAGAAGAAGAAGTAAGCAATGAAGATACCATTGATGTCCATGAAATGAAACAAGAAGTAAGCAATGAAGATACCAATGATGTTAACTGTGAGCAGAACACATTGAACAACACTAATGTTGACGATAACCTTGATGAAATTAGTGAAAACTTTGAGATGGATGAGCCATTGAGTGCCATAGTTACTAAGATGAAAAGAAAGAAGGATTTTGTACAAAATGTACCCTCTAAGCACAAGAGTAATACCAACAGTCATAACTGCCCTTATTGCAGTAGAAAATACAAGCAGAAAAGTCGTCTTGATCTCCATGTACGAACACATACCATTGAAAAACCATATGAATGTCCGTATTGTGAAAAGGTATTCACACAGAAAGAAATTCTCTTTGGTCATCTACAAACACATACCACTGAAAAACCACATGAATGTTCATATTGTGACAAGGCATTTGCACGGAAAAGTAATCTCAATGTTCATTTACGAACACATACCGGTGAAAAGCCATATGACTGTTCATTTTGTGATAAGGAATTTAACCAGAAAAGTCATCTCGGTCGCCATCTACGAATACATACTGGTGAAAAGCCATTTGAATGTTCTTATTGTGACAAAGCATTTGCCCACAAGAGTAATCTCAATGTACATCTGCGAACACATACCGGTGAAAAGCCATATATATGTTCGTATTGTGATAAAGCAAATACTACAAAGACAGAACTGGTTATCCATTTACGAATACATACCGGTGAAAAGCCATATGAATGTTTGTATTGTGATAAAGCATTTACTACAAGAACCAAACTGAATATCCATCTGCGAACCCATACTGGTGAAAAACCATATGAATGTTCGTATTGTGACAAGGCATTTACATGGAAAGGTGCCCTAGGTCGTCATCAACTAACACATACTGGTGAAAAGCCATTTGAATGTTCATATTGCAACAAGGCATTTACACAGAAATATAATCTCAAAGTCCACCTTCGAATACATACCGGTGAAAAAACAAATGAATGATGTTTACATCATCATGGAGCATTTGCAAAGAGAATTAATCTGCAAGTCTATATTGGAAGATAGACTTTGAGATTATCATTGGTAAAAAGCGATTATATTTGCTTCCTTTAAAAAAACTCATGAATATTTAACCAGGAGAGCACAATAGAATCATCGACCATGGAGAAGGTTTTAAATCTGATAATTAAAATATCATCTTCATTTCCATAAACTTTAACTAGGATTTTCTCTGCCAAACTTGGTTCATTCATAAAAAATTCAGTAGAACATGTGAACATACACCTTTTTGAAATATCAGCTCATAAAAGGTAACACGAGGGAAATGGCATTAGATATAAAATTAAATATTTTATAAGGAAAATATGTTCTGGATAACAAAGCCTATACTCAACATTATGAGCTAAAACTTTGCCTTCTTACTAATATCGAGGTGCTCTTTTCATTTCTGATGTTCATTTTGACACAGCTGCTCAATTTAAGGGGGTAGGGTCAGTGACCTGTTCTTGCAAAATGCCTATTGTGTCTGAACAAGCCTCACTCTGTTCTTGCATCTTTGCACTTTCTCAAAAAGTCATTAATTTCATACCTAAAACTGGTGATTTTTTATAAAAATGTACAAAAAGCGGCCTTATGCAGCACATACACAAACAATGGGACAGCTTCATATTCTGTAAATATCACTTGAATGATAGAAATGTGGAAATGACCACTCAAGGATTCAAATTTACTTTTGGTAGCAGTATTCTGAGCTAGCTGGCGTCCAGGGTTGATGCAACTCCCTTAAATATATTGAATGTAAAGGTAGTGTGTAAATGAAATTAAGTGAGTCCAATAGACCATTTACGAGATGCGCGAGCGCTTTAGAAAATATCGCAGGCGCTTACATGATCTTGAAGCATTTTCGGACAGAGTCAATAGCGCGCGTGATCTTGCCCGAAAATGCTTCTTTTTCATGCCTGCGCCTGCGATATTTTTGAAAGCGCTCTTGCATCTCGAAAATGGTCTATTGAAAACCAGTATTGAAATTATATTTCAACATCCATTTTTAACAAGAACATTATAATATTCATATAAATATTGTTATCATCTTCAATCACGGATAAATGGAAAGCCAATGCACTTATTCCCCCCCCCCTCCCTCCCCAACAAACAAGTCCAAAATAACTCCGTATCATTGGGATCCCTGTGGTGTGTTTGTTCCCCAGTCCTTCTCTGTCTCACCTTGTGTTGGTCAAATCGTGCTTGGTTTTCTTGTTATTTGGGTTGGTTTTCCTGACTGTTTTCTGGTCAACTGATACGTCAGGTAAGTCAGGAATGATGTATTGGGTTGTTTAGTAGATATTTGTGGATATATAATGGATATATAGTGGATATATTTCGAGTCATTTGTATGTGCTGCAAGTCAGTACCGTATGTTTCCCACTCATACGAAAACCGCTCTAAATATGCAAGGATAATTCAAAGTACAGTATAAGAGCCCAGTTTTATCGGTTAGTTTGGTATTATTTTAGGTTCATGGATGGTATACTTCCCTCATGATTCAAATAGCTCGACAAAGCTGCAAGAAGGAAGCCATTTTGTTTTATCCACAGGGATCCCAACATAAAAAAGATAGAATAGGTTTTGAATTTTCAGCCCCATCTCCCTACTGGTATCTGCTTTCTTTTCTCTGCAGTCAGACATTTGTAGTGGCAGATTAAGGGGGTAGGTTCGCATGTAGGACATTATTTAAGCACAAACTAATCCCCATAATTATATATTTCTATGAGTCAAATTAAAAATTTCATTGGAATAAATTACATATCATATAGTACTAGTGACCTGGTTGATTGTTTTTGAAATATTTACACAGTTGTATCCAAGAAGGATAAAGTTATCTTTCATCTGTAGGGCTCAATGACCCCCACCACGCTATTGAAATCCCATTGTCTTTAAAATCACTGCTTGCTAAAAAAAAATTATTCAATAATATTTATTTCAGTATGCAGATGGAGTCAGTTGACCACATAAAGAGAGAAGAAATGGACTCAGATGAATCAGAGTCAGATTGGTTTGGATACGGGTGTAAATCAGGAGAGATTTTGTTTTATTACAATGTTAAGACTGGAGAACACAAATGGCGTACAAATTCTTCTTGCTCTGAGGTAACTTTCTTCTTTAACTAATTGTTTAAACTGCCTGGCCCTACCCTGCCCTATCCAGAACAGCCCTTCTTTACCCTACCCTAAACTCTCAACTTTGTTTTCCTCTTACTGCATTTTTATTTTTGTCAATTTGCCAAAGGCAGGTGATTACATAATAGAACATTAAGTCCCCTACAAGGTGTATCACCCTTACTCAACCCATGTAAAATATACTAACCATCCCTCAAAGAAACCCTTAAGAAAAATATAATTAATGAATAAGTTAATATAAGAGAAACAATTTGCAAAACTTATATTAAAGCTGTGTGAAAAGAGTTAAACTATAATTTATTAATCTACTGATAGACCCTTCCCAAACTCAGTTGCAGTTTACATAATCATTGTACTGTCATACAGTAAGTAAGAACTCTCTTTTAGAAACTGAGATTAGAATAAACAGGGAGGGTTCTAATATTTTTATTTTGTGTTAATCTAGAACACCATACACAGAGTACAGACCAGTGATGTGCCAGATGTACCTAATGAACTGTGCAGTGTGGCTACACAGACTGAAGACTACGGCTGTGTCAATCATTGTACCTCAATGTATGTTGACAATGAAAGACAAATGGAAAATAGAGAGAGCCAAAGCAGTGAAATAATAGAAGAAGTAAGTGATGAAGATACAACTGATGTCAATGAAATAGAAGAAGAAGTAAGTGATGAAGATACAACTGATGTCAATGAAATAGAAGAAGAAGTAAGTGATGAAGATACAACTGATCTCAATGAAATAGAAGAAGAAGTAAGCAATGAAGATACAAATGATGTCAATGAAATAGAAGAAGAAGTAAGCGATGAAGATACAACTGATGTCAATGAAATAGAAGAAGAAGTAAGCGATGAAGATACAACTGATGTCAATAAAATAAAAGAAGAAGTAAGCGATGAAGATACAAATGATGTCAATGAAATAGAAGAAGTAAGCGATGAAGATACCATTGATGTCAATGAAATAAAACAAGAAGTAAGCGATGAAGATACAACTGATGTCAATGAAATAGAAGAAGAAGTAAGCGATGAAGATACAACTGATGTCAATGAAATAGAAGAAGTAAGCGATGAAGATACAACTGATGTCAATGAAATAGAAGAAGTAAGCGATGAAGATACAACTGATGTCAATGAAGTAGAAAAAGAAGTAAGCAATGAAGATACAAATGATGTCAATGAAATAGAAGAAGTAAGCGATGAAGATACCATTGATGTCAATGAAATAAAACAAGAAGTAAGCGATGAAGATACAACTGATGTCAATGAAATAGAAGAAGAAGTAATCGATGAAGATACAACTGATGTCAATGAAATAGAAGAAGTAAGCGATGAAGATACAACTGATGTCAATGAAATAGAAGAAGTAAGCAATGAAGATACAACTGATGTCAATGAAGTAGAAGAAGTAAGCAATGAAGATACAAATGATGTCAATGAAATAGAAGAAGAAGTAAGCGATGAAGATACCATTGATGTCAATAAAATAAGAGAAGAAGTAAGCGATGAAGATACCATTGATGTCAATGAGCAGAACACATTGAATAACACTGATGTTGACAATAACCTTGATGAAATTAGTGAAAACTTTGAGATGGATGAGCCATTGAGTGCCATAGTTACTAAGATGAAAAGAAGGAAGAATCATGTACAAAATGTACCCTCTAAGCACAAAAGGAATACCAACTGTCATAACTGCCCTTATTGCAGTAGGAAATATAAGCATAAAAGTCGTCTTAAAGTTCATGTAAGAACACATACCGGTGAAAAACCATATGAATGTTCGTATTGTGACAAGGCATTTGCAAGGAAAGGTGCTCTTGATGATCATCAACGAACACATACTGGTGAAAAACCATTTAAATGTTCATATTGTGACAAGGCATTTGCACGGAAAAGTAATGTCAATGTTCATTTACGAACACATACCGGTGAAAAGCCATATGACTGTTCATTTTGTTATAAGGAATTTAACCAGAAAAGTCATCTCCGTCGCCATCTACGAATACATACTGGTGAAAAGCCATTTGAATGTTCTTATTGTGACAAGGCATTTGCTCACAAGAGCAATTTCAATGTACATCTGCGAACACATACCAGAGAAAAGCCATATATATGTTCGTATTGTGATAAAGCAAATACTACAAAGACAAAACTGGTTATCCATTTACGAATACATACCGGTGAAAAGCCATATGAATGTTTGTATTGTGATAAAGCATTTTCTAGAAGAACAAAACTGAATATCCATCTGCAAACTCATACTGTTGAAAAACCGTATGAATGTTCGTATTGTGACAAGGCAGTTTGATGGAAAGGTGCCCTAGATCGTCATCAACTAACACATACTGGTGAAAAGCCATTTGAATGTTCATATTGCAACAAGGCATTTACACAGAAATATAATCTCAAAGTCCACCTTCGAATACATACCGGTGAAAAACCAAATGAATGATGTTTACATCGTCAAGGGGCATTTGCAAAGAGAATTATTCTGAAAGTCTATATTGGAAGATAGACTTTGAGGTTATCATTGGTAAAAAGCGATGATATTTGCTTCCTATAAGTAATTAGTCCTACTATCAACATCAAATAACAAATACTAATACAACTAGTATCTACAAGTTATATTTCATTGATTTTATAGTTTTTAATATTTTAACAAAAATTTGATATTCAAGACGTTATTAGCTCTTGGAATCTTATTTTAAATAAAGTCAATAAACTTCCTGTAATTCAAGAGGAATTAATAAACCAGATATTATTCTTATTCTTATTCTTATTCTTATTCTTATTCTTATTCTTATTCTTATTCTTATTCTTATTCTTCTTCTTCTTATTATTATTAGAGTGCATTCAGTAAAAGCATGAAACATTAGTACAACTATTTTGTACTATTTTATGCTAATTCTTTTGTTTTCTTTTGTTCAACTAGCACTATTTTGCACAATTTAGTAATTAGTGTTTCACGCTTTTACTGAATGCACTCTATTACTATAATTATTATTATTATTATTAGGGGAATTCAGTGCTCAGTCAGAAGGTAAAGCAGGTGGGCCGTCAAAGCCAGAAATGAATTGAATTAGCATTTTTTAATGCTTTTTTATTATTCTTATAGCAAAATTGTAGACGTTAAATGTTGGATGGTCCATTTTATAGATAGCCCTCCCCTTTCAAATTACTCAAAATTATGTGTCCCACCCCCTGCAGGGCTCAAAATAGGAAACAATTATAGCCTGCCAGTCCATTAAATTTTGCCTGCCTGTTTATTATTTTTATTTTCGATTTGGCAGTTCACCGTTATTTTTGCCTGCCAAACCTTAAGTTTTGCCTGGCTTTTGGCCATTGGCAGGCCGCTATTTCGAGCCCTAGCTGCCCTGTTTTTGCTGGCCAACCCCCTTTACTTTATGACCAGCCCATTAGCTTGTATTCAGTTCTCAATGCATGTGAGCAATTGATAAGCAGGAAATTAGAAAAAGATCTGCACGAGGCATAACCTTGGTTCCAGGCATTTCCTTGGTTGGTTCTGCTCATGAACTGGGATATCGATATTGACCAAACCCCAACATCTGCATCGCAGGCAACAATATGTGAAGCATGTGCTACTTCCTCTTCCAGTAGAAGTTGTCCTAAGCGACATGGTAGTAGTGAGTGGATGAAAGGGAGGCAAATTGAACTTTAGTATTTGAATACTGGGATACCTGTGGCTAATAATTGTTGTGCCTGGTATCCACTGTATTTAGAGCTGGGGCAAATTGTGTAACTTTGAGTGACATATTTTGAATTCGAACGATAGAAATTTGGAAATGACCACTTATGGATTCAAATTTACTTTCGGTAGCAGTATTCTGAGCTAGCTTCCAGGGTTGATGCAACTCCCTTAAATATATTGAATGTAAAGGTAGTGCGTGTAAATGAAAGTGAGTCTAATAGACCATTTTCGAGATGCATGAGCGCTTTCAAAAATATCGCAGGCGCAGGCATGAAAAAGAGGCATTTTCGGGCAAGATCACGCGCGCTATTGACTCTGCCCGAAAATGCCTCCAGATCATGTACGCGCCTGCAATATTTTTTAAAGCGCTCGCGCATCTCGAAAATGGTCTATTGAAAACCAGTATTGAAATTTTAATTTTACATTTTAAAAATTTCAACAACTTTTTTTAACAAGAACATTATAATATTCATATCAATATTGTTATCATCTTCAATCACGGATAAATGGAAAGACGATGCACTTATTCCCCCTTTCCCCCCCCCCCCCCCCCAAAAAAAAAAAAAAAACCAAGTCCAAAATAACCCATATTATTGGGATCCCTGTGGTGTGTTTGTTCCCCAGTCCTTCTCTGTCTCACCTTGTGTTGGTCAAATCGTGCTTGGTTTTCTTGTTATTTGGGTTGATTTTCCTGACTGTTTTCTGGTCAACTGATACGTCAGGTAAGTCAGGAATGATGTATTGGGTTGTTTAGTAGATATTTGTGGATATATAATGGAGATTTAGTGGATATATTTCGAGTCATTTGTATGTGCTGCAAGTCAGTACCGTATGTTTCCCACTCATACGAAAACCGCTCTAAATATGCAAGGATAATTCAAAGTACAGTATAAGAGCCCAGTTTTATCGGTTAGTTTGGTATTATTTTAGGTTCATGGATGGTATACTCCCCTCATGATTCAAATAGCTCGACAAAGCTGCAAGAAGGAAGCCATTTTGTTTTATCCACAGGGATCCCAACATAAAAAAGATAGAATAGGTTTTGAATTTTCAGCCCCATCTCCCTACTGGTATCTGCTTTCTTTTCTCTGCAGTCAGACATTTGCAGTGGCAGATTAAGGGGGTAGGTTCACATGTAGGACATTATTTAAGCACAAACTAATCCCCATAATTATATACTTCTATGAGTGAAATTAAAAATTTCATTGGAATAAATTACATAATTTTCATATAGTACTAGTGACCTGGTTGATTGTTTTTGAAATATTTACACAGTTGTATCCAATAAGGATGAAATTATCTTTTGTCTGTAGGGGTCAATGACCCTTACCACTCTATTGAAATCCCATTGTCTTTCTGCTTTCTGCTTTCTAAAAAAAATGATTTAATATTTATTTCAGTATGCAGATGGAGTCAGTTGACCACATAAAGAGCGAAGAAATGGACTCAGATGAATCAGAGTCAGATTGGTTTGGATACGGGTGTAAATCAGGAGAGATTTTGTTTTATTACAACGTTAAGACTGGAGAACACAAATGGCGTACAAATTCTTCTTGCTCTGAGGTAACTTTCTTTGTTTAAACTGCCTGGCCCTACCCTGCCCTATCCAGAACAGCCCTTCTTTACCCTACCCTAAACTCTCAACTTTGTTTTCCTCTTACTGTATTTTTATTTTTGTCAATTTGCCAAAGGCAGGTGATATATTACACAATAGAACGTTAAGTCCCCTACAAGGTGTATCACCCGAACCCAACCCATGTAAAATATACTAACCATCCCTCAAAGAAACCCTTAAGAAAAATAAAATTAATGAATAAGTTAATATAAGAGAAAAAATTTGCGAAAATTATATTAAAGCCGTGTGAAAAGAGTTAGACTATAATCTATTAGACCCTTCCCAAACTCAGTTGCAGTTTACATAATCATTGTACTGTCATACAGTAAGTACAGTAAGGACCCTCCTTTAGAAACTGAGATTATAATAAACAGGGATGGTTCTAATATTTTTATTTTGTGTTAATCTAGAACACCATACACAGAGTACAAACCAGTGATGTGCCTAATGAACTGTGCAGTGTGGCTACACAGACTGAAGACTACGGCTGTGTCAATCATTGTACCTCAATGTATGTTGACAATCAAAGACAAATGGAAAATAGAGAGAGCCAAAGCAGTGAAATAGAAGAAGAAGTAAGCGATGAAGATACAACTGATGTCAATGAAGTAGAAGAAGAAGTAAGTGATGAAGATACAACTGATGTCAATGAAGTAGAAGAAGAAGTAAGTGATGAAGATACAACTGATGTCAATGAAGTAGAAGAAGAAGTAAGCGATGAAGATACAACTGATGTCAATGAAGTAGTAGAAGAAGTAAGCGATGAAGATACCATTGATGTCAATGAAATAGAAGAAGTAAACAAAGAAGATACCAATGATGTTAACTATGAGCAGAACACATTGAATAACACTGATGTTGATGATAACCTTGATGAAATTAGTGAGAACTTTGAGATGGATGAGCCATTGAGTGCCATAGTTACTAAGATGAAAAGAAGGAAGGGTCACATACAAAATGTACCCTCTAAGCACAAGAGTCATAACTGCCCTTATTGTAGTAGAAAATATAAGCATAAAAGTCGTCTTAACATTCATGTACGAACACATACCGGTGAAAAACCATATGAATGTTTGTATTGTGACAAGGCATTTGCAAGGAAAGGTGCTCTTGATGGTCATCTACGAACACATACTGGTGAAAAACCATTTAAATGTTCGTATTGTGACAAGGCATTTGCAGAAAACGGTGCTCTCCATCGTCATCTACGAATACATACTCGTGAAAAGCTATTTAAATGTTCGTATTGTGACGAGGCATTTGCAAGGAAAGGTGATCTCAATCGTCATCTACGAATACATACTAGTGAAAAGCTACATGAATGTTCGTATTGTGATAAGGCATTTGCATGTAAAGGTACTCTCCATCGTCATCTACGAATACATACTGGTGAAAAACCACATGAATGTTCGTATTGCTATAAGGCATTTGCCGACAAATCTCATCTTAAAGTCCACTTTCGAACACATACTGGTGAAAAGCCATATGAATGTTCATATTGTGACAAGACATTTGCTCAGAAAAGTGCTCTAGGTATTCACGTAACACAACATACAGGTAAAAAGCCGCATAAATGTTCGTATTGTGACCAGGGATTTGCGCAGAAAAGTAATTTCAAACTCCACTTACAAACACATACTGGTGAAAAGCCATATCAATGTTCATATTGTGACAAGGGATTTACACAGAAAAATAATCTCAATAGCCATGTCCGAACACATACTGGTGAAAAGCCATATCAATGTTCATATTGTGACAAGGGATTTACACAGAAAAATAATCTCAATATCCACCTTCGAATACATACTGGTGAAAAGCCATATGATTGCTCGTATTGTGGTAAAGCATTTACACAGAAAAATGAGCTTGGTGCCCATCTACGAACACATACCGGTGAAAAGCCATATGAATGTTCGTATTGTGACAAGGCATTTTCACAGAAAAGTAGTTTTGACAACCACCTTCGAACACATACCGGTGAAAAGCCATATGAATGTTCGTATTGTGACAAGGCATTTATACAGAAAAAAAGTCTTAAAGTCCACCTTCGAACACATACCAGTGAAAAGCCATACAAATGTTCTTATTGTGAGAGGGCTTTTACAAAGAAAAATAGTCTTAATGACCACCTTGGAATACATACCGGTGAAAAGCCATATGAATGTTCGTATTGTCACAAGGCATTTAGACTGAACAGTCATCTCAAAGTCCACCTTCGAACACATACCCGTGAGAAACCAGATGAATGATGTCAAAGACCATTTGCACAGGTAATTAATCACAAAATCTTTGAAGACATGCTGCCGGCAAAAAGCAATCAGTCTACTACCAGCACAAAATAATGAATATAACAAAGTATTTACAAGTTATATATCAACGATGTCATAGGTTTTGATATTTGTACAAAACGTTCACAATGATATTCAAGATATTATTTCATTAGCTCATAGAATCTTATTTTTAAAATAAAAGAATATTCATGATCAGTACTTAGCTTGTATTCATTTCTGGATGCATGCGAGTGGCTGCTAAGCAGGAAAGAAGTGAAAGAGTCGCATGGGGTGACACCTGTAATGCACACATTCATGCATGGTTATTTCTCAGGAACCACAGGTATCCCAAGCTGGGTTTCTGTGATATCCTATCGAACTTATAAGGCAATGTATGGCGATTTTTAGAAAAAATTAAAAATTAGTAAATCACAAATAAATGTTCCTACTTGTGTTTCGTGTTTTTTTTTTGAATCTCTGTGAAGTTTCAGGTCATTTGCAGCAATATTGAGTGAGTATCGTGGTGGAGTATCCAAAGATAACCCAAAGATATCCCAATTAATAATTCCCCATTTTTTCAAACTGAAAATTCAATATTTTTTCCTGTGGGATATCTTTGGGTTATCTTTGGGTTATCTTTGGGTTATCTTTGGGTTTCCTTTGGAATTTCCCAATATTGGAAAAGTGCTACATAAAACAATATTGGGAAAAAATCCCAAGAAAATCCCAGTTTAACCTACTTGGAAATTCAATATTTTTTCCTGTGCAAGTGTAGAGTTAATGGGCTGTGACATCATTAGCAAACATTCCATTGCCAAGATGTTCCTCAACTACCAAACAACATTTGTAGAGACTTTAATCGAAAGCATATAACAATTTAAGTCCTCCTGAAAGCATATTTTCAAACCATATGAAATTTGAATACTTCACTCACTGTTAGTAGCTAATGACGTCACAGCCAACTTACTCTATGCTTGGGCTACCTGTGGTGTGTGTAATTGAAAACCAGTATGTACACTGAATACTCCAGTTTCACATTCGATGGAAACCGCTGTTTTTGAAGACCACAGACTCATTTGTACAGGCTTAGCCTCGTTTATAAGTCATCTATTCAAAGGCACCATTAAAAGTCCGTGGGATTGGTATTATTCAACTTGCACATTCTTTACATTACAGTTGGCTGTTGCTAATGATTTGCTAAAGTCAACTGTAAAGAATGTGTAAGTTGAACAATACCAATGTTTTGAAATCCCACGGACTTTTAATGATGTCGTTGAATAGCTGACTTATAAGCGAGGCTAAGCCTGTACAAATGAGTCTGTGGTCTTCAAAAACAGCGGTTTCCATTGAATGTGAAACTGGAGTATTTAAATATCCATTTTGAAAAAGAGGTAGAGTGAATTTAGTCACACTGTTGAATAGTTGACGTCAACTATATTAGATAAGTTATTTACTATTTTAGCTGACATCACATAAATTTAAATCTATAAGTAAAAGGCTACTGAGATCAGGGGGGAAACAATGATAAAAGTGAATGCCTCTTTACCATTCTTTGTTACAGTAAGCCCCCGGATTTGCATGACCGTTACTTTGGCCTGCACATGTATTTACTATTTTAGGTGACGTCACCTAAATAGTTATCTAAGTTTATTTTAGTGTGACTAAATTCACTCTAACATTATAATACTCATATCCATACTATCATCATCATCTTCAATCCCGGATGATTGGAGAAGCCAATGCACTAATTTCCCCCCTCCCTCCCCCCAACAACCATCACCAAAAAAAAACATATTATTGGGATCCCTGTGGTGTGTTCCCCAGTCCTTCTCTGTCTCACCTTGTGTTGGTCAAATCGTGCTTGGTTTTTTTGTTATTTGGGTTGATTTTCTTGACTGTTTTCTGGTCAACTGATACGTCAGGTAAGTCAGGAATGATGTATTGGGTTGTTTAGTAGATATTTGTGGATATATAATGGATATATAGTGGATATATTTCGAGTCATTTGTATGTGCTGCAAGTCAGTACCGTATGTTTCCCACTCATACGAAAACCGCTCTAAATATGCAAGGATAATTCAAAGTACAGTATGAGAACCGGCCCAGTTTTATCGGTTAGTTTGGTATTATTTTAGGTTTTTGGGGTTGGTTTACTCCCCTCACAATTCAAATAGCTGGACAAAGCTGTGTAGCCACATTTCTGGCTAGGGTTTCGCGCTAGGCTTTCCCAGAGTCTCTGACATTTCGTCGGGCATGCGCAGTAAGAATGGCAGGGCTCTGGGGTCGATGGTGGGATTAACCCTTCTTTCATCCCTAGGGATCAATGTCCCCCACTCCCTATCAAAATCCTAGATCTGCCAAGTCTGACTTATTTTTAATTGTTTTGATATTTATTTTAGTATGCAAATGGAGCCAGGTGACCACATGAATAGAGAAGAATTGGACTCGGGAGAAACAGAGTCAGATTGGTTTGGATATGCATGTAAATCAGGAGAGATTTTGTTTTATTCCAATGTTAAGACTGGAGAACACAGATGGAACTCAAATTATTCTTGCTCTGAGGTAAGTTACTTCTTAATTTAAAATTATTCAATCTCTTAAAGTTATCCTGCCCTGCCCTGCCCTGCCCTGCCCTGCCCTGCCCTGCCCTGCCCTGCCCTGCCCTGCCCTGCCCTGCCCTGCCCTGCCCTGCCCTGCCCTGCCCTGCCCTGCCCTGCCCTGCCCTGCCCTGCCCTGCCCTGCCCTGCCCTGCCCTGCCCTGCCCTGCCCTGCCCTGCCCTGCCCTGCCCTGCGCCCTATTCTGCTCCTATCTTTGCTCTAACCATTTTTGCCATGATCTTATCTCTGCCCTGCTTTGCCATGCCGTAGCTTACCTGCCCTGCCCTCTCTGCTCTGCTCTTACTGTATGCCTCATTATGTACAGTAATACTACTTTATACTGAGCCTACAACTTGCAGTTTATATTACATAATCATTGTACTGTCATACAGTGAGTAAGGCCTCTCCTCTTAAAACTGAGACCACAAAGTCAAAGGGAATTGCCACTAAGCTTTCAGAGAGTGGTATAGAATAGGGATGGTTCTAATTTTTTTACTTTTTTTTTACTTGATAATCTAGAACGCCATAATGAGGGAACTAACAGGTGATGGGCCTCGAAAATCAAATGATGATACGATTTATGTCAATGAAATAAAACAAGAAGTAAATGATGAAGATACCATTGATGTCAATGAAATAAAACAAGAAGTAAGCGATGAAGATACCACTGATGTCAATGAAATAAAACAAGAAGTAAGCAAAGAAGATACCAATGATGTTAACTATGAGCAGAACACATTGAATAATATTGATGTTGATGATAACCTTGATGAAGTTAGTGAAGACTTTGAGATAGATGAGTCATTGAGTACCATAATTACTAAGATGAAAAGAAGGAAAGAGTTTGTACAATATGTACACCCTCAGCACAAGAGTAATACCAACAGTCATAACTGCCCTTATTGCAGTAGAAAATATAAGCAGCAAAGTCTTCTTGATCTCCATGTACGAACACATACCAGTGAGAAGCCCTATGAATGTTCGTATTGTGACAAGGCATTTTCCCAGAAAACTAATCTCAAAGATCACTTACAAACACATACCAGTGAAAAGCAATATGAATGTTTGTACTGTGACAAGGCATTTACAGAGAAAAATCATCTTAAAGTTCACCTTCGAACACATACCAGTGAAAAGCCATATGAGTGTTTGTATTGTGATAAAGCATTTACTACAAGAACCAAACTGAATATCCATCTACGAACACATACCGGTGAAAAGCCATATGAATGTTCGTATTGTGACAAGGCATTTGCACAGATATGTCATCTCAAAGTCCACCTTCAAAAACATACTGGTGAAAAGCCATATGAATGTTCTTACTGTGACAAGGCATTTGCACAGAAATGTAATCTCAAAGTCCACCTTCAAATACATACCGGTGAAAAGCCATATGAATGTTCATATTGTGACAAGGCATTTACCCAGCAAGGTCATCTCAAAGTCCACCTTCAAATACATACCGGTGAAAAGCCATATGAGTGTTCGTATTGTGATAAAGCATTTACTACAAGAACCAAACTGAATATCCATGTACGATCACATACCGGTGAAAAGTCACATAAATGTTCATATTGTGAAAAACCATTTTCCCAGAAAACTCATCTCAAAGATCACATACGAACACATACCGGTGAAAAGCCATATGAGTGTTCGTTTTGTGATAAATCATTTACTACAAATACGAACCTGAATATCCATTTACGAATACATACTGGTGAAAAGCCATATGAATGTTCGTATTGTCACAAGGCATTTACAGTAAAAAATCATCTCAAAGTCCACCTCCGCATACATACCGGTGAAAAGCCATATGAATGTTCATATTGTCACAAGAAATTTACCCAGAAAAGCCATTTCAAACTCCACCTTCGAATCCATAACAGGTGAAATAGGTGATGAATGATGTTCACATCATCAAATGGCATTTTTTTAAAGGGGCACTTGGATGAAAACGCCCCATATTTTGAAAGTCTGAATAGTTCAAGTATATAAGAATAATATGACTCAATCATGATTATGAAAACCAGATTGGGAAACATTTTAGCCTGGGAGCCACGCGCAGTTGAGAAATTTTGGTTTAAAAAGTAAAAGAACAATAAGGTTGAGTAAATGACGTCATTTACTCACAAGTTAGAAGCTGAAAAAAATATATCATTTTTATCCGCAAATTTGGACTGTGAAGAAAATATGTTGCTTGGCTACTATTGGGGCCATATAGATAAGTTTAACCAAGTTTCAAGGCATTTCCAATTTTCATCGATTTTCATCCAAGTGCCCCTTTAAATCTCAAAGTCTATCTTTGAAGACATGCTGCCGGCAAAAAGCAATGATATTTGCTTCCTATAGTAATCAGTCTACTATCAACACCAAATAATGAATACTAATACAACTAGTATCTACAAATTATATTTCATTGATTTTATAGTTGATATTTTTTTACAAAAAGTTGATATTAATAGATATATTATTTCATTAGCTTGTGGAATCTTATTTTCAATAAAGAAATATTAAATATTCAATGCTTAGCTTGTATACAGTTTTGAATGTATGTATGTGAGCCATTCCTATATAAGCAGGAAAGAACCTCAAAAGTTGCACAGGCAAGTTCCAGGGGTATTCCTGGTTGGTTCTCCTCAGGAACTGGAAATATTGACCCAACCCCAACATCTGCATCGCAGGCTACAATATGTGAAGCATGTGCTACTTCCTGTACCAGTAGCAGTCGTCCTAGGGACGTGGTAGAAGTGTTTGCATGTGTGTGGATGAAATGGAGGCAAATTGAACTTCAGTATTTGAATACTGGGATATCTGTGGATAATTGTGCTGTACGTATTTCAAGCTGGGGCAAATTGTGTAATTTTGAGTGACATATTTTGACTTCGAATGATAGAAATTTGGAAATGACCACATGGATTCAAATTTACTTTCGGTAGCAGTATTCTGAGCTAGCTTCCAGGGTTGATGCAACTCCCTTAAATATATTGAAGAAATAGAGGCAAATTGAACTTCATTATTTGAATACTTGGATACCTGTGTCTAATAATTATTGTGCTGTACATATTTCAAGCTGGGGCAAATTGTGTAATTTTGAGAGACATTTGAATTTAAAGTTAGCTGGCATCCAGGGTTGCTTGAGGTCCCTTAAATATTGAATGCATATATAGTTAGTGTGTGTAAATGGAAGCGAGTCCACCTAACCACCACGCCCCATAAAAATTACTTAATACAGTAGCATAATTAACAATAAGCCTCTTTATATAAAAGTGTTTTTAACTTTTTCTTAAAAGAATCCAAACTTGGACTCTTAACTCTTGTGGAAGGCATGCAACCAACACCAAAATAACCATAAGCAAACCAAGATTATCAAATAACCCATATTATTGGGATCCCTGTGGTGTGTTTGTTCCCCAGTCCTTCTCTGTCTCATCTAGTGTTGGTCAAATCGTGCTTGGCTTTCTTGTTATTTGGGTTGATTTTCCTGACTGTTTTCTGGTCAACTGATACGTCAGGTAAGTCAGGAATGATGTATTGGGTTGTTTAGTATATATTTGGGGATATATAATGGATATATAGTGGATATATTTCGAGTCATTTGTATGTGCTGCAAGTCAGTACCGTATGTTTCCCACTCATACGAAAACCGCTCTAAATATGCAAGGATAATTCAAAGTACAGTATGAGAACCCAGTTTTATCGGTTAGTTTGGTATTATTTTAGGGTTCTTAGGGTTGGTTTACTCCCCTTACAATGGACTACTTCGACGATGCGGCGGCCATCTTGAATCTGAATGAATGAAAATTACTTTTTACGAGATGCCGGGGGTATACGTAGGATCTGATGAAGAAAAAAAACAAATCCTGTGTTTCTCTGGCCCTATCATGCTGGTTAAGTGGCAAGCATTTCATTTTTCTAAGTAGTATCATTCATTATTTTCACATCTTGAATCGCAATGCATTATGGGGCGTCCAGGGGGCAAAAGAAAACAAAAATGTCGGATAAAATATAGAGTTTCGTTTACTTGTCTTTCTTTCGTGTCCATCTTCTTAATTTATCCCTTTTCAAGTTGTCTAGACGTGAAACGTTAATATTAATCAATGCCATAAGTGCAACAACAATTTTTCTGTGGGGACCTTCAAGCACAAACTATGCCCCATATTACTTCTATGATTAAACTTAGGAATTTCATAAAGTGAACTGAACAGGTTGATTCTTTTTTAAATATTTACATAGTTGTATCCATGCAAGTAGGATGAAATTATCTTTCATCTATAGGAATCAATGTCGTCCACCCCACTATTAAAATCACTGCTTGCAAAAAAATTGATTTGATATTTATTTCAGTATGCAGATGGAGTCAGGTGACCACATAAAGAGAGAAGAAATGGACTCAGATGAATCAGAGTCAGATTGGTTTGGATACGGGTGTAAATCAGGAGAGATTCATTTTTATTACAATGTTAAGACTGGAGAACACAGATGGAACACAAATTCATCTCGCTCTGAGGTATGTTTATTCATAATTACAACGCGACGAGCAAAAGTATGACCACATTAATTTCAACATATTCACATACTTCTATGCAAGGGTTTTTGCTGCAAAATGAACTTTTACTTGCCGTTTTGGTAAAACCAGCCAGCTTTGCATCGAAATGTATCAGTTTCATGTACGAAAGCCCGTGCATCGAAGTATGTCAATACCAAAACATTAAGTTGGCTCGATGATAAATAAGACAGTATTTGTTTAATTGTTAATAAAGTAATTATTAAAAAAAAAAAAAAAAAAAAAAAAAAGTTGGCTCGATGGGATAATCACGGCGCACAAATGTTCAGAAATTTTTTTAAAAAATCATCAAGGTGTTTGTGAAGTTAAGAATATGTTAGTTACCATAACAAAAAAGTCCAAAAATAGGGCTCATAGTGAACTTTAGTTGACCCAAAATTTTGGTATATCAAATAGTATGATTTTCTTTCAAATTCTTTCTCATTACTCCAAAGTAATGTACTAACAGATTTAGATAAAATTAGGAACTCAAAACAGGTAAATCGTCTCCTTATCCACAATGTTATTAAATTCTTTTTTTTTTTTTTTGTTGCAAAAATTCTATGCTTCAAAACTCCAACTTCAAATTTCTTGAAAATGCTCTCACAGATCTTTTCTTCAAATTTTCTGAACCTTGAGCAAAGTACTCGTCCTCCAAGATATCCAGCGTGATTCAAAAACTTAAGTAAAAAAAATGAGAAAATAGGCAGTAAAGAAAACGCACTACAACTTCACAGGGGTTTTATATTATTCTGATATCACTAAAAACATACTTATTCGAAAATTTCATCTTTCTCTTACAGCGCGACATGCAAAAGTATGACCAATTTTAATGTATTCGCATACTTCTATGCACAGGATTTTGATGAGAAGCTGTCTGGTTTTACCAAATAAGGCGTGTAAAGCTCATTTGGCAGCAAAAACCTTGTGCATAGAAGTATGCGAATACATTAAAAGTGGTCATACTTTTACGCGTCTCGCTGTAAAGCCTACATCAATTTTTTTCCCCAAAAAATGTTTTTGTCCGCACATTTGCAATTTGAAGTTGAAAGGTAGCGCACCATGATTATCCCATCGAGCCACCTTAAATGTGGTCATACTTTTGAGTGTCGCACTGTAACTAATCAAACTCTATTGCCCTACCCTTCTCTGCCCTGCCCTTCATCCTAAGCCTACATGCAGTTTACATAATCATACTGTGATTAGTAAGGACTCTCCTCTATAAACTAAGATTATAAATTGAACAGGGATGATTTTAATATTTTTAGTTCTTGTTAATCTAGAACACCATACACAGAGTACAGACCTGTGATGTGCCAGATGTACCAAAGGAACTGTGCATTGTGGCTACACAGACTGAAGACTACGGCTGTGTCAATCAATGTACCTCAATGTATGTTGACAATGAAAGACAAATGGAAAATAGAGAGAGTGAAGGCAATGAAATAGAAGAAGAAGTAAGCGATGAAGATACCATTGATGTCAATGAAATAGAAGAAGAAGTAAGTGATGAAGATACAACTGATGTCAATGAAATAGAAGAAGAAATAAACGATGAAGATACAACTGATGTCAATGAAATAGAAGAAGAAATAAACGATGAAGATACAACTGATGTCAATGAAATAGAAGAAGAAGTAAGCGATGAAGATACAACTGATGTCAATGAAATAAAACAAGAAGTAAGCGATGAAGATACCATTGATGCCAATGAAATAAAACAAGAAGTAAACGACAGTGATGTTGACAATAACCTTGATGAAGTTAGTGAAGACTTTGAGATGGATGAGTCATTGAGTACCATAATTACTAAGATGAAAAGAAGCAAGGAGCATGTACAAAATGTACACCCTCAGCACAAGAGGAATACCAACAGTCATAACTGCCCTTATTGCGGTAGAAAATTTAAGCATAAACATAATCTTGGTCTCCATGTACGAACACATACTGGTGAAAAGCCATTTAAATGTTCGTATTGTGATAAGGCATTTACCCAGAAAAGTAATCTCAGTGTTCATCTACGAACACATACTGGTGAAAAGCCATATGAATGTTCGTATTGTGTTAAGGCGTTTGTACGGAAAGGGGATCTCTGTCGTCATTTACGAACGCATACTGGTGAAAAGCCATTTGAATGCTCAAAATGTGGCAAGAAATTTGCACACAAAGGTGCACTCGATGGTCATCTAACAAAACATACCGGTGAAAAGCCATTTGGATGTTCACATTGTGTTAAAGCGTTTATTACTAAAACAAAACTGAATATCCATCTACGAATACATACCGGTGAAAAGCCATATGAATGTTCGTATTGTGATAAGGTATTCACTTACAAAAGTCATCTCAATGTCCACCTTCGAACACATACCGGTGAAAAGGGACATGAATGTTGGTATTGTGATAAGGCTTTTGCTTACAAAAGTTGTCTCGATGTCCACCTTCGAACACATACCGGTGAAAAGCCATATGAATGCTCGTACTGTGACAAGGCATTTATAGGGAAAGGTGCTCTAGATCGTCATCTACGGATTCATACCGGTGAAAAGCCTTATGAATGTTCGTATTGTTACAAGGCATTTGGAGGGATAAGCAATCTAAGGCTTCATCTAAGAACCCATACTGGTGAAAAGCCATATGAATGTTCAAATTGTGACAAGTCATTTTCACAGAAAGGTCACCTTGTCAGTCATCTACGAACACATACCGATGAAAAGCCATATGAATGTTCAAAATGTGGCAATGCATTTACCCAGAAAAGTGTTCTAGTTAACCACCTACGAACACATACTCATGAAAAGCCATTTGAATGTCCAAATTGTGACAAGGCGTTTACACAGAAAGGTACTCTTTTCAGTCATTTACGAACACATACCGGTGAAAAGCCAGTTAAATGATGTTCAAATTGTCAAATAATATTTGAACAGAGAATTAATTCCAATGTCTATTTCATAGACAACGGCAAACTGGCAAAAAGCTATGATATTTGCTTCTCATAGTAATCAGTCTATTACCAACAGCAATTGATAAATACTATTATTATATGAAATAGAGTGTGATATTGAGTGACATCAAAATGATAAAATTGATATCCCCACTCCCACCAGTGGCCAGTGGGGATACGATTTATATCAACACTGGTGGTGACAAATTTCGACTTTTTGCTCAGCTTCTCAAATTCTCAATTATTTTTCATTGAAGATTTCATATAATAAACAGAACATTACATGGCCGCTTGGAGATACGAATTTTATCTTCTCGTGCTGATATTATCTTTCACTCGTTCGCTGCACTCACTCGTGAGAGATAACATCAACACTCGAAGATAAAATTCGTATCTCCGCGCGACCATGTAATATCCTATATATACAACTACTATCTACAAATCTTCAAAAAAAATACTATCTACAAATTATATTATGTTGATTTTATAGTTTTTGATATTTTTGCAAAAAGTTGATACTTAGGGACTGGTCACAAAGTAAAGGGGGGGTGGGCCAGCAAAAACAGGGGGTGGGCCACATAATTTGAGCTCCTTGAAAGGGATGGGCCATCTATACACGCATCAAGAGTTCCGCGCTACTGCTTTAAGCGCATGCTCAGGGGATTAAAAAGTGGGATAATGTTTTGTAAAATATGCTATATTTTAGTTGTATCTTTCTTGTCAAGCACAATTTTCACTAAATTTTTAAAATCGCGTACCGTACCGTTAAGCGAATTCTGAATCAAATATACCGAAAAATATCATCCCACTTTTTAATCCCCTGAGCATGCGCTTAGAGCAGTAGCGCGGAGCTCTTGACGCGTGTATAAAATAGAACATCTAACATTTATGCGATTTTGCTTAAAAACTTGGGGTGGGTCATGCAGTTTTGCCGGCTCAGCCCTGCCCCCCCCCCCCCCCTACTTTATGACCTGTCCCTTAAGATATCCCTTACATCAACTCTTGGAAACTTATTTTCCATAAATTAATATAATTATGATAATGATTTAGACATATATAGCGGCCTTTAATTTCTATATGGATATAATCAAAGGCGCTTTACAATCATGAGAGGTGGTTAGTAAAGGTTCAAAGGTTTTTATTAACCACATATACACAAAAGATAAAATCGTCATTTTGGACCTTGAATTTTGTTTTGGAGATGTAGCCCTAAATCTGTGAATACAACAAGTGAAATCAGAAGAAGGAAACTTGAACACGGCGTGAAAAGGTTTGGGGCTGTACTGCTGACGTTTCGGATGTTTTAATTTAATCCGTCGTAGTAAAAGTCATTATCAGCCTCCTCTTAGGTAGCCTCCTTTGCAGACGTTCTTAGGGTCGTCACGTCGTTTTTAATCTTCTTCTTTCTTTTTGTACGTTTGCGCGAATAAATATAAATTACCCTTTTACACTCCTTTTAGCAAACATTTTGTCGCGATCACTGATAAGGGTTTGCTGGACGTCATTCAAAGAGTTGCCATGACAACAAGCCTCGGGGAAACCCATTCGATCCTCGCGTGTTGGAGTGATTTTATTTACTTTGCTCGTTAAATCATAAGTACATAATAATACACAGTAGCAGTAGTAGTAGACAATGATTATTCCAGTTTTGTTGTTATTTTTGTTTTTGTTTTTTACCTTGCATGACTTTTAGGTACTAATTGAGATTTGTCGCAAGCCAAAAAAATCCCTGAGAACAACTGGTTTTTTCGTAAGCGGAAGTCTCGATACCTTATTAGGACCTATTAAACCACGCGACACTACTCTTTATACTGTGTGCATCTCTTAACGGCTTCTATTCGGTACGAGTGGTCCTCCAAGTACGACATTCAAAACAGACTATCAACCAAGCTAAGCAAGCGTTTTTCTCGGAAGAAGGAAAGATTGAGACGATATCAAAACTGAGGTGAAAGAAGTAATCCAGTTTGAAAGGTGATATTGAGGATTGCCACTTCTTTCATGCATCCATGCACTTTGATCAAACATGATTTTTTTCTTTTCGATTTTTTTTCGTCCGTTAATTCTGAGACACTGTATTAGACATGTGTTGAATGAAAATATATACGACTAAAGTTGGGTATAAGTACCTTGTTATAGGAAATTAACGCTCCACGAAATTAAACGTATTGAAAATACTTCCAAATGAAGAAAATTATCGCGAAAAACAAGCCAAAATTTCCATTTAAATGAAATTAACGGTACTTAATCATAAGTAACGCGATTTTTTGAAATTTGTGTTAACTTCATTCCTGGAGCGTTAATTTCCTCAGTATAAGGTATTTCTCAGTTTTCCGCTTCAAGTTATTAACCATGATTAGCAAAAGTTTTTAAGAATATGAATCGAACGGGGAATCGAATAAAGCAAAATTTCTTTCTTCCTTTCTTTTTGTTTTAATTCTATCCTCATTCCCAGGGAATGCTATCTGCTATGTTTTTAAAATAAATTTATGTGAAATAACGTTCGATAATGCTGACCATAAGAATAAAAATACATTCGTTCGTTAAGGTGCTAAAATGTTTACGGTAATAGATCATAATGTCTTTCAAACTTGTTTTCGTTTCTCAGATGAATTCTTCATTTGCTCTCATCGCACTGTGCACTGTTCTGCTGTGGAGCTCGAGTCATGCTTATTGTGGACAAGAAACGGTAATATAAATAAATAAGACGAACGCACACAGAACACACAAATACAGATTTGATAAATCTGATTATATTTAAGAACCTATATGTAGCAGGAAAAAAGTCGATCACACCGACACTCCTACGACCTCCTAATCAAAAATCAAATGGTCCGTCCCTTAGTGTAAAGCGTCCATTGGCAGTGCACGTGTTGGTTTACAAGCCTGCAATATATAAACTTAAATTTAAGCTCCTTTTGCACATCTGAGTTTTCGCAGATGTCATGCATTTGAAGTAATAATCTTAACGGCTCTAAAACCTGACTGGCCATGGCCATGGGTAAAAGGCATAGCTTGCGGTAGGCTGGGGAGGGGTATGGGTAGGTGAAGGGTGAAGAGGGACCCCCTAGAGCAGCTTGCCACTGGTACAACAAAAATTAATTCAAGGTTTTGCATTAGTATCCCAGGAGTTGTGAAACTCTACCAAGGCACTCAGTAAGCGGTGTGTACAAGATCCAGCCTATTCCTGATATTGACCCCATCGAGGTGTACTGTGAGATGGCAATCCGTGGCGGTGGCTTCACCTTCCTTCCCCGCAGCCTCACCAGATCACCCCACGCCTCGCGAATAGTCAGGGCTTTATTCCTTGACAAGAAGAACGTTCTGCTCAAGTTACAGAAGAAAATCGACCGCAGTGAGGCATACACCCTGATCCAACCCCATCCGGCTTTTGCCAGAACTAATTTCAGAGTGCTGGTGAACAGTTTTTCAGGTTACACTACTCCACAGAACGCCTTCATGAAAGAGTACATCTTTCTTGGCATCATTCCAGCATCAGCCGTCAGGAACAACAAAATCCAAGGCTTTAAAGCCAACGGGCACACGATCCAGTTCAAAAACTGTGGCAGAAACCCCAACAGCTTGTTTGCGTTCATGCCAAACCACAATCTGCAGAACCCAAGTGGCTTCCATCCGAATCTGGTTTACGAGAGATCTGGTGTGGCGGTGAACTGGCGTTCCAAGGCTATCCCCATCACCAATCCTGACCGCATCATGCCCAACCAATTCTTCTTCCTGACGGAGCTGCACTTTGGAGGCTGTGGCTGCTACACCTCAAGCAACCGCTGGAACAAGTACGGCTATCACGCTACTGCTATAGGAATCCGCTAAGACCGAACTGTCTGTCTCCCTCTTGGCCTAGGTCATAGGTAGATTTGACACAGGGAGCCCATCCTCGATCTTTGTAAGCTAAAAATCATGTAAGCTAAAAGAGCGTAAAAAAGCAAACATAAGGTGATAATAAAGTTAATTCGTCTGTTGACATTAAATGTGCGTGTCTCTAGCTATTTTTAGCGGGAATGGGGTGGGTGGATAAGAGGTAAACGAGTGTCTTGCTTGGGCTTCCTGTGGTAAAACTCTTCGAAACGCATGATTACATGACATGCTGACTGACTTTTACATTTCTTTTACATCACATCTGCGTAGATCTAAATTCGGGTGGGGAAAGTCCCTACAACAAATGGGTTTCCTATTCTCAGGAGATTGAAATTCTTTTGTTTTGTCCTCCAAATGAGCTGCTTTGACGTCAGGTGCAATGTTTTATTTCAGACATACTTCCGGTATATTTGACATCCGGTCTTACTGGGAATGCATCCAAACGAGGCTCAGCATCAATAAATCGAAACACATTCATTTATTTTCGTTTTCTAGGAAAAACAAAAGATTTTTTTGAGATAAATGAATCTGTTGCTTTCGATTTGTCCGTAAAATAACTAAAAAAAAACCCAAACTTCAGTTCATCTTTGGAGCAAATTCAAACCGAGTCAAGGGTACAAAGAATATTTGTATTGAATGTCACCAACTGTTTCAGCCCAGAACTGAAGGTAAGGCTCTTTGTTTTGACATATTTACTCATTATGATTTCCGCCTAATTCTCTTATTATACTTGATATTCTACACATGAATATATGTGGCACATATTTTTTTATTCTAATGCCGTATCTCTCGACAAAAAAATCGTTCTCAAAAGATACTTTATGAATGAAATAAAGCTTGAGTTATGCTTCAATTTTGTTTCTTTTCCAATGAAATTAAGCTTTATTAACGTTTGTAATGTAAATAAATTACTCATTCCAAATATTTAGCATTTTAGGACTTTTCTATATATTATTTTCCGTCTTCCAGAATCAATACGATTCAAAGATTCTACTAAAAATATTGATTAAATGTAATAGTCAGCCCTCGTGAATATCACACGACCACCATTACTCAGGCGTATCGTATCATTCGTATTGACATACTTTAAAAACATCGAACGAGGCCAAATCGGGAAAATTACAGTTATTTAATCATTAATGCATTTATTTTGAGAGTCACATGCGTTAATAATTATACCAGCGGATGTGTTAACACCTCTTTACTGTGCAATGTTTTCCTATTTCAGACCACATGTCATTATTCCCTAGAGCATCATTTGTTTATTTAATGGTTGCACATGATGAGAAGGAGAATAAATATGAATACAACTCAAACAAAGAATCTTGTTCTTATGAATGACTTGTGAGAAAATATTATGACCAAGCTACAGTAGGTTAAGATCATGCAGGCATTACAATGGTTGAATGATTATGATATATTGTCATAAGGAAAACTGCAGACCAAGCCAAGCCTAGCATTGGCTAGTTGTATATATACCAGTGCTTCTTGAGGTTTGTCTACCATATACAGTTTTTACTCTGGTGCACATACATGAGTGTATGTACGTTCTGGTGGCATAAGTGGTCTATTTTTTATGTGAGCCCGTGCACGTGATCATTCTCTCATGATCATGACCAGTATAGATGTTGCTTGTTTGTCTTTTGTTGACTATCACAAAATGTCAGGTATATATGATACAGTCTTTTAAAAGGTCAAGTAATTTCTAAAATTCGGGGCAATTTCTATTCTCCTCTATTCTTTTATTTGAATATTTATATTATAGTCAATTTTTATAATCAGTTTTTAACTTAAATTATATACATGTATATGTGTTTATTAATACTTATTGTAGTTTAGGATTAGGAGGCAAAGAGCCATTTATGGATGTACTCTTAATAAATCATTTTAGTATAAATACAAAGGTGATTATACAAAATCGCGCGCTCTGATTGGTTTTCTATCTCGGATTATCAGCCGATAATCACCTTTTCGGACAAAATGGCTGTCAGCGTGACCGTCGCGCTTTTAAAAAATAAAATATTTTCACTTTCAATGTTGTTTCTTTCTTTCTTTTTTGAAATAATCACCTTTTTATTTATACTAAAACAATTATTCACCTCAAGCTCAGTGATTATCGATGAATATTTACCTCGCAGCTCGAAGACTCGCCGCTCGGTAAATATTCATCGATAATCACTTCGCCTTCGGCGAATAACTGCTAAATAATAATAATAATAATTATTATTATTATTATTATTATTATTATTATATTAAGTATATATATTCACCAAACTGTGTATATGTTCATATATTTTTCACTATCCATCCATCCATCCATCCATCCATCCATCCATCCATCCATCCATCCATCCATCCATCCATCCATCCATCCATCCATCCATCCATCCATCCATCCATCCATCCATCCATCCATCCATCCATCCATCCATCCATCCATCCATCCATCCATTCCATCCATCCATCCATCCATCCATCCATCCATCCATCCATCCATCCATCCATTCCATCCATCCATCCATTCCATCCATCCATCCATCCATCCATCAATTCGTCAATCTGTCAATCCATCCAGTTATGCTTCCATCCACTCATGCATCCATCCATCCATGCATCCATGCATCCATCAATCCGTCAATCCATCCATTTATGCTTCCATCCACTCATGCATCCATCCATCCATGCATCCATCCATGCATCCATCCATCCGTCAATCCATCCATTTATGCTTCCATCCACTCATGCATCCATCTATCCATGCATCCATCAATCTGTCAATCCATCCATTTATGCTTCCATCCACTCATGCACCCATCTATCCAATCATACATTCGTGGTTTTAATTCATACCTTAGGACATATATATCTTGCTTTTTTTCAGGAAAAACTTCATCCTATAAAACAATGTCACTTAGCCTAACAAAGGAGTTTGATTTGCTGTATAAAGTTATAGTAATTGGTGAAACAGCAGTTGGGAAGTCATCTCTCATAAGATGTTATGCCAATCCTAACCAACCTTTCACTACAAATATGATATCAACAGTAGGTAAGAAACTGGTGCTAGGTTGCCTGTGGTATCAACATTACAGGCTGCATATATAAGAGATATGAATGATATGCACTACTGCTACAGCACTGTCTCTCACTGCTGCAATAACCTCATAATAGACCCCTTGCAGCACGTCAAAATGCAGCTCAATTTGGAGGGCAAAACAAAAGAATTTCACACTCTCTAAAATTGGAACCTATTATATATATATACACACACAAGCCTTTAGGCGAGTGTGTATACAAAGAAAATTCAAGTGACGAGTGGGATATCCACGGTTAGCTGCGAGTAACCATTGTATAACCATTTTATCCCACACCATAGAAAATACATTAATGCATAAATTCAATGTGCAGTGCATGATGGGACGGAAGAGTGAAATACCGACGAATATACAATGGCTTTCCTGCTTTCTGATTGGCTGTATTTTCTTTGGTGTGGGATAAATAGTGGTATACGTAGCTAGTGCAGGTGGTGTGAACATCAGTGATAGAAGAGACTCCTGCTAGCTAGTGATAGTTGTAAAAATTCTAATCTTCATGTCTTTTTCAGGTATTGATTTCGTGAATGTTGATACCAAAGTAGACGATTTAACAGTAAGACTACAGATATGGTAAGTATAAGTATGGTGTTGGAGAGATATCAAAGCTCACAAAGCACTCTGGGAAAGTGAGTCTTGTAAAAATGGAACAAGGAAATCAAAGAAAATAACAGAAAAAAATTAGTTATTTTCATCAGTCGAGACTGTACGTACTGTTAAAATACTTTTATTTTCATAGAAAATGTTGAAGGAAAAATTGTCAGATGAATTTTTTGAGCCAAAAAACAAACATAAGGACTCACTTTCCCATCATGCTTTGTACTAGAATTTCAAACTCATGTATGCACATTGGCTATTTTCCATCGCAACATTCCCTAGCCTCCCCTCCCCCCTCACATATATAAACTAAAAAAGTTAAGCTACGTGCATGTAAGACACATAGGAAATTACATTTTATTTCCCAAATTCTCTGAAATTATTATTTTCTTATCTTTTAGCTTTATTTTGGGACAGATTTTCATATAAAATTGAATTTAAGTTAATGAATACATATTTGTTTTATTTTTTATACATATTTTTTAATTATTAAAAATGTATAAAATAGGTTACTACGTATTACTAAGAATATGTTTTAATAATATGCTTTTTAGGGATACTGCAGGACAAGAGAGATTTCGTACCATGACAAAGAGCCAATTTAGAGGGACAAAGGTAAAAAGAGGATATGTAAAATATGCACCCCCCCCCCCCCCCATTCTGATCTCTCTCTCTCTCTCTCTCTTCAATGAAAATCTCAAATTTCTAATGCTTTAGTGCAGTGGGATTCCAAGGGATCAAGTTTGTTTGTCAAGATTTTAAGATTTTTTCTGTAACCTCAGATATTTTGCATGTGTTCTGTCTTACAGGGTTTTCTTCTTGTGTACGATATAACCAAGGCTGTCTCCTTCGATCAGCTGCAATTCTGGATTAAAAGTATTAAAGAGGTAATCTGTATATAAATATAGCATTTTTCCTTTCTTTCCTTTCCTAGCTATATTCTGTATTCCTACATTTCAACAGGGAATATGTACCCCAGAACATCAACAAATAAACTAGGGTGCTTATAATTTCCATTTGTTCAAAAAACTGGTAATTTTGGTAGGGAAACGGTTTCAGGGAAGCTAATGAAGAAATGGTATGGCTGCATGTTATGGTGGGACAACTTTTGCTAGGTATATGAATTGTCCCATCCTATGCTTCCTTTTTTCATAATTTTTCCCCCATTTTTCTTTTTTTTTACCAGAATCAGTTAGATCACGAAGAATTCTTAATAGTTGGTAATAAATATGATCTAAATGATGAAAGAGAAGTACCAAGACAACGAGGAGAAGAGGTAATTCTACAGACAAAATAAACACATGATAGTGATGCTGAAAAAATTAAAAATTGAAAGAAAGAATTAAAATAAATCCAAGGGGGAGGGAAGAAAGATGGAATGAAAAAGAAAGATAGAAAGAAAGGGAGGAAGGAAGGAAGAAAGGAGGGATGGAAGGAAAGAAATACGGAAGGAAGTAAGGAAAGAAAGAAAGAAAAAAAGAAAGACGGCAATGAAGGAAGAAAGATGGAACGAATGAACAAATGAAGGAAGGAAGGGAACAAACAAACAAAGAAAAATAATTATTATAAAAAATAGAAAAAAGAATGAATAATATAAATCATTTAAAGAAAGAAGTAAGAAAGAAATATTCTAAACTATAATAATTCGAAGACCAATTTCCTCCAGCTGTACATCATGAGAAATTACAATTAAGACTGAAAATGTGTTTTGACTTTTTCACCACAGCTTGCCAAGAGTCTGGGTGTTAAATATATGGAAACAAGTGCAAAAACAGGAATAAATGTTAAAGAGGTAAAACAGTTATTCAAGTTTCTTTATTGTGATATTGTTTCTAATTGTGTAAAATGAATGTATGCAAGAATGGAAATATGGAGACGGTGACTGATAAATTTAGAAAAAAAAACAGTCAGACGGATGATTGGATGGATGGGCAGAATGGATGGAAGAATAGGATAGAAGATGAACTGATGCTCTAACAATTGAACTAATTTTATGGACATTTTAAAAATAAAATAATATAAAATTGTATGAAATTATTGTTTTTTTCAGGTTTTTCATTCTATTGCGACACAAATGAAAGATGCAAACGACCCCTATGTGGTAAGATAGTATTAATTATTACTCATATTAGTTACAGGCATCAGTAAAAGAGAGAGGGCCACTAATTTACAACTGTTTCCTTAAAGTGCAACCCCCAAAGTTTAAGGTCTTGTTTGCCAACTTGAATTTCAACGGCTGTCAATCAAAGAAGTAAACTAGAAAAATTGCGTTTTTGAGAGAAATTTTAAACTGAATTAAAGATTTTAGACAATCAGAGGATTAAAATCTTTGATTCTGTCTAAAATCTCAGTCAAAAAAGTAATTTTTAGTCTAGTTCTTTGATTGATGGTGGTGGTTCCAAAAAGGTTTTAAAGGGCCGGGGGTTGGATGTTACCCAGAAAGGCATAAAACAGAATCCTTTAAAATTAGGTTTTACCATATCGGTTATTCTTATTAATTTTCAACTCCAAAGGTGGACGTGGTTAGCTATGCAAGCCACCTCCTGTACCCACCTTTGGATATCTTGTCCAGTATAGCCCCCTTAGTATAGCTTGCAGCCTTCAGAATTATGCAGCTCAATTTGAAGGACAAAACAATAAGTTTCCAATTCTCAGGAGATTGAAATTCTTTTGTTTTATCGGCTCCAAATTGAGCTGCTTTGATGTGACATTATGCAAGGGGTCTATTATTTATATAAATCTTTAGCCCCACCATGCTCCCTCCCGATCTGCCCCTATCATTAATGCATCTATTGTGTCTCTACAGCATGTTAGACATGAGGATTTTAACAGGAGTTTCACTGATCGCCCAGATGGAATTATTAGACCAAAAAAAGAAGAAAGAACATCTGAGTCTAAGAAGAAAGCATATTCTTCGTACTGCTGTTCTGGATAAAATAGTTAGTTTTAAATACACAATTTTATTGTAAATAATATGGGGCAACTGTTCCTTAATTATCAGAGAGTAGATATCCTATAGGCACAGGGGCGGAGCTAGGGGAGGGATGCAGGGGGTGCAATCCACCCCTCTATATAAGGTGATATCTACTGCATTACTGTACCACCTTGCAGCACTTTGGAATGCAGCTCAATTTGGAGGAAAGAACAATAGGTTTTCAAGTCTCACAAGATTGAAATTCGTTTGTTTTGTCCTCCAAATTGAGCTGATTTGACGTCACATGAAAGGGGTCTATAGGTGCTAAAAAAAATCCTAAATTCACCCACTAGGTATTATAGACCTATCTTGCTAGGAGGGACTTGGTGTCCTATTGTCTAACCTCTGGATCCAGTGGTCATTATTTGCCTTCCAAATCAAAGAACTAGCAGACTTGAATATGACTGTCTGCTTTACAGTGGTACATGGCACAGAGCTAGTCTTAAAGATGTGAATTTTTTTAGATAGTTATAGCTTTATTTATTCATCTGTTAAGTAAGATTAGGTTTCAATTAAATAGTGGTTAATGTGGATTTGGGACTGGAAATGCCATGAAACTGATAAACAAGTGAAAACATGATTTTCTAGTCTTCTGTGTGGCTCAATAGCTTGGCCCTTTTCATTTCAGACCATGTGTCATTTTCTTGAGAAAAAGAATTTTGGTTAAAATCCACCTTTTCTCAAAATTTTAGCAAACTATCTAAATACTTTATTTTTAAAGAAGTTTTGCTAAAATTTTGAGAACAGAATATACAAATCAATAAATATATTGTGTAAAAGTTAGTACAATGGTATGGCAATTCAACAACAATGCCGAACTTTTTGGTGACTGTAAAACCATGTGAAAGCCTATCGCCGAAAAGGTGGATTAGTCAGTACAGTGATGTACCATGAATTGCTAGTCTCCTACACAGCCACTAAAAGTGTCATCACGCAACAGCTGCGGCTATAGAGGCTGCATAGGAGACTATATAACCATTAAGTAGACTTGACCCAAATTGACCTCTCTTAGTGTATCCTGCAGTTATTTATCTGAGCAAGCAAACAATATATAGGGTGACAGACCTTGTGAAAGTCTATTAAACCATGAAGTTAATAATTTTAAATTAGAGCACAATTGCAATTCCTCAAACTTGTCAAGTTTCAGATGTCTGAGTTTCTCTAAGTTTGATGGACTAAATGGAGGAAACCTTGAGAAAAAATGTTGCATCTGGAGTTGACTTGTTAAGGAATTGAAAAGCACTCTAAGGAAATATACTTTAAAATACTGTGGCATTAGTATCAAAAATGATTTTTAATAACAATAAATATTTTACAAAAGAGTTTGCAATTAAAATATGTTTTTTCATGTGGTGATTTTAGGCTTTTGTCTCTTGCAAGCAATATGTAACAAGTCTGGGTCGTCATGCAACATTTCTCTCTCTTGTTTCTCCCTCATGTACCCTGTGAGAAGAAGTTGTTTTTCTTCCCCTCTGTAGGGCTGAGTGGCAGGCTGCCAGAACTGAGGGCAGAAAAACACCTCTGCAAGCAGGTTATCTCTCTTGGGGAGAGAAATGTTGTGTGGCAATCCTAATAACATTGGGTAGAACTGCTAGATCTCTACTGGATCTATTACCAGTGCGGTCAAAATATTGGTCCCATGCAAATAGAGCACTTCTTTAAACAGCTACACCCTATTACCAACATTCCCCCTCTTGTTCTAGCATCCCCCCACACTGCTGATAGCTGTCGTCAAAGAAATGACTATTCATCAAAGTGTACATGTAGTGCAGTTATTATCTTCTTCTTTCTTGTTTCATTTTCCATTACATGCTTCTCTTTCATTCCTTCTATCTTACTCATCTTCTTGGATTTAACCTCCCCCTCCCCTCCCCCCAGCCCTTCTTGAAGGCTGGCAATAGTCATAGTGGAGTACAATTCTTATCTTCTCTTTCTTGTTTCACTTTCCACTCCTCCTTTATCTTTCATTTCTTCCATCTGCATCACATAGCTCTCCCTTATATACCTAAATGCCTGTGCATTGGCGTACGGCAGACCAGTTAAAGGGTCTCTATACTGCGCAGGTAGACCTGTCACCGGACAATACTTCTTCTGTGGATATTTAACTTTCTTGTTTGGAAAATAAGCATCTGGGAAACTCTTTGCATCCGTGAAAATAAGAAAATTTCGACTGCAGCGCTTAGACGAATCAACACTAACCTTAGAATCTTCCTCATCTTTCTCAATCTCGTCGACTTTTACAATAGGTTCATGTATTTCTACCACTGGCATTGATAGAGAACAATATCTTATCAAAGGTCCCTTATGAGTAACTTTAACAATTTTTGTCTTCTTTCTATCAGCTTCGAGTCGTTGATATGCAGCGAGAGACGCGAGGTTCTCCTCCTCCGTTATCTTGGCTTCTGCGAGTAATTCTTCTTGTGTCAGTCGTCGCATTCCTGGAGGTGCTTTGAACTTCTGTTGTTTCTGTTTATTGCGCTTTTCTTTTTCTTCGTGTTGTTTTTGTTTAAGCTCTTCTGCCTTGGACACCGTTAAAGTACGAGTTGATTTACGAAGCCCTTCTCTCGGAGCAGCAGCATTGATACCAAATTTCTTCGGTTTTGGAGCTTTTTTAGGCTTTTCCTCTTCACTCTCTGGCTTAGGCTTACGATAAGTTTTTATAATAACCTTTTTTCGTTTCCTTTTAGGCTCGTCTTCGTCTTGATCAACGACTTCATCAGTCTCCGATAAACTAAAATCTGAATCAACAATATCGACGTCTTCATCTTCATCTTTTTCAAACTCCTCGTCTCCGGATTCCTCTTCAAAGCCACCAAAAGCTGTCTTGTAGAAATCGTCGACTTCTTGTTCATCTTCGATCATCTTAGACATCCGATTACCGGCATTTTTGCGCTGAGATCTTCCTCTCGCCAAAGTTGCCTCTTCGTCCGCCATCTTGGAAAATCAAGAAAGACCACTACCACAGGAAGCCCAAACTCGTCTTTAGGGCCTTCAAGTAAATTTGGATTCTAGACTTGTACATTAGTAAAACCCGGTAAAACTTACACAGTGCCTTTTGCGTACTTCTCTCTCTTAGTTTTGCATGTTTAATCCAGAATTTTTCTTACGATTTCAGCTTTTTTTGGACTATCCACAAATGCCTAGTTTGGGTTACCTGTGGCGGTACCAGCCTTAACTCTGTCAAAATTTACCACAGAAACCCCATTGCTATAATGCGTATCAGACTTGAGAGACAATGACCAAATAGATAATAATTCCTCAGAAATTTTAAAATATATTTTCAGGAAAACTTCTCAAATTTTTAAGACTAATTTTCTTTTAACTTGTTACATTTTCCATAAATTAGAGTTGCATAATATACATATAAATAGTTCCTACAAGCTATCTTACTAATTTGCTGGATATTAATTAATATGTTGCTAAAACGTTCAAATATGTTATCAAATAGGAAGAAGTTTTCTCTCTATATCCAAAGTTCAATAAATTTTAGCGGTTTAATACCTCCCTCCCCTCCCCTCCCCTCCCCTCCCCTCCCCTAGTACTTTTTCCAGTTTCTTCTCGCATTGACACCTGGGAATGACTCAGTAAAAATCTCGAAATCCAAGATGGCGGGACAGAACTTTTCTCTTCACTCGAGTTTTCCGCAGCCTTTGTGGTCCAATGGACCCTCTCCTGGCGGGTTTTACAACTTTCCTGGAGGAAAGAGTCAAGCACAATCTGAACCGTTGAAGAGAACGCTGTAAGTATTGAAAATTTGGTACATTTTTGAGCGTTTTTCGGTGTCTTTTGTCCAAGTTGAAGAAAAACATGTCAGTTTGACAAAATGTGGAATCTTCCTTTGTGGGAGTAATGTAATTATTTCTTGACATGAAAAGCTATGTAGGATTGATATTTCTAGGGTTTTAGCAGCAAAAGAAGTGAAGATGACATGCGATCACTTGTTCTTTGTTGAAAATACTCACATGTGCTTGAAACTTTTAGTTTACTTGTCTTTCAACGTAGAACTGAAAAATACTGGCTCTCGCAATTTTATAGAAGAATTTAACAAATTCTTGTTTTGATATTTTATTTTTATTTCCATATTGTTAGTGAATGAATTGTCAAAATTCCAATAATAGTAATAATATTTATATATATAAGTTTTCTAATAGTCGTGATGACCGGCCAAATTAGTTTTAGCTTGCTCATACCCCATTTCTGGCTCAACATTACTGGTCAAATTGACCAGCAAGGCAAAGATTTGACTGGACAAGTTCCAATTCTGGCCAGACATTGTCTTTTGACCAGCTGTTATTTCAAGCCCCAGGTGATAATGATAAATACTAAAAATCACTTCTTAGCATCTTACCCACCCCTTGGAAATGCCAATCCAATTCCATGGGTGACACATGAATATTTTTTGGAACTCTGTATCCTTGCCACCATTAATTTCATTTGAAATGCCAATCCCTCTTCATGTACGTGTTAACTTATACAATTTTTTTTGTTCTAGGCATCCAACTACTCAAGGAACATCAGTTCTGGGAATAAAATTTGATGGCGGAGTTTTGATGGCTGCAGATACACTAGGTAAAACTAAAGGCCCTGTTACACACTACAATTTCTCCTGAAACTTGTCTCACGAAAAGTAATTGCAGGTTGCACAAGATTTTTTACATTTAACATCCCCTTGCACGATTTTTCATTTTTGCTGCACGAAAAATAGAACCAGCTTCTAGTTTCTGCAACAATTATCGCAAAAAAAGGATGTGTGTCATGGTCATGTAACTTGTAATAATTATTGGGGTATGTACATTAGCCAATCATTCATTCATCATTGGTTCAAATTTACATGTGCAACTTGCAGCATATTTTTCATGAGACAAATTGCAACCAAAATTGTGCGTGTGACATGGTCTCGTTTTTCTCCAGGTTCTCTGGTTTCCTCCCTCTGTTAAAAAATTATGTGTGTGTTGAGAGTTGTGTTTACAGAATATTTGAATGAATTAAGTAAAGAGTGTGTATGCAGGGTACATGAACCCATGAGCTTCTACCTTTACAGTGCAATGCGCAAAAGTATGACCACATTTAATGTATTCGCATACTTCTATGCACAGGATTTTGTATGTTAAACTGACACATTTGATGCCAAGCTGTCTGGTTTTGCCAAATAAGAAGCGTAAAAACATATTGGTCATACTTTTGCGCGTTGCACTGTAAAGCCTATCATGTATAAATATTTTTTTATGTACTTCTATTAAAGAGAACTTTTTTTTCTTCTTCTTCTCAGGATCGTATGGCTCCCTTGCAAGGTACAGATCAATATCTCGTATCATGAAAGTCAATGACAGTACCCTGTTAGGAGCCTCGGGAGATTATGCTGACTTCCAGTATATTAAAGCCCTACTTGAACAAAAAATGTGAGTACATCATGATACAGTAGACCTAATCGGCTAATGCATTGCTGCATACATTCCCAACCAATTAAAAACCCAGGCATTTCATTAAAAGCCAGCAATCGGTGAAATTCAGCATCTACTTTCCATATCTGAGCTGCCTACTTTTGCCATTCCACACCCCAATTGTACCTTTTACCTTGTCACCGCCAGTTATTTCATGATCAAATGGATAATCGTTAATATTAACCTAGTGCAAAACAGGGGTGGCACAGAGGATTCTCCACAGAAAATACTTCTCCTAAATTTTTTTTTTTTGTCAAGAGAGCCTCCTACTTTAAAAATTACTGAAACCTCTGTATAGCTCTAGATTTTGTATCCTTTAATACCTGTGTACTCTCCATAAATCAAATATATAGTATTATAGTAAAATATATGTAACAACATCTTATGTGTATTATATTTCTAGAATTGACGATGCTTGTTTAGATGATGGTCATGGCTACACACCACAATCTATCTTCTCCTGGATGACTAGAGTCATGTACCATAGGTAAAGTAAAACCATTTAATATACTACTACAGAGTACAATCACAGGGATGACAGAGCAGGGTACAAAATTCCCACAAGATAATTGGCTAAATGCGAGTTAAAAATTACAAATATTGAGTGAAAAGAAATTGAACTCACATTTTCTAGCTACAGTAGTTCTCTTTTTAGAAACAATGATTTGCAAAGAAAAATAAAGTCTTTGTGTTTGCATTCATTTAAGCATATATTTCCTTAGATATTTCTGTGACTGTAGCATATACAGTACATTTGTCACAATATACCAAAATGAACGACCTTACTCGCCATTAGAGTCTCCTGTAGCTGAGTGGCAGAGTGTCTGAGTATATGGAGGGTCGTGGGTTAGTTTCCCATCTGGGGCTCAGAATTTCTTTTCTGAGTCCATTTCACAGTATGGTATGATCATATACACATTTTATTCCATCATCAAACAGTACACATATCATGTTAAGCATTCAATCCATTTATCTTGTAGCTGCTCAATGCACAAGATAAGTTTATCTTGTCAATAAAAAAATGAAATTCTAATCAAGTAATTGTATATTAACACATTTATTTCTTTTATTAATTTTAATTGTCATTGAATACCTAATTAAAAAATCTCTCTTTCTTAGACGTACAAAATTTGACCCTTTATGGAACCAAGTGGTTGTTGGTGGATTTTATAAAGGAGAAAGGTATGCTAACAAAAGAGAAGTAATCTCTATTATTTCCCACAGTTTTCATTGTTACGAGCAGACTGAGACAACAGTTGCAAAAGGGAATTCAGGCATTAGACTACTTTCAATATTAATTTTTTTTCGAGTATTAGAGCTTGAAAAATTAACAGCCAGTCAAGGACAATGTCAACCCAGATTTTGAACTTGTCCGGTCAAATCCTTGCCAGTCATTTTGACCAGTAACGGTGAGCCAGAAACAGGGTATGTGTAGCTAAAAATGTGGTCGGCCATCATGACTAGCAACTGACCAGCCATTATTTCAAGCCCTAGAGTAATGTACATGGGATCTATTGTAATAGATTATTTGATTGATGATATTCTTTTGAAATGAAATGAAATGAAGACTTTATTTAACGAGGGTGACGTACACTTAACAGTACGAAAAAGCTGACAAATCAATGGCCCTCAAAAAAATGGCCAATATTTCCCTGTCATAGCAGTTGTCTCGATCAGTGCTTAGCAATGAAAACAGTGATAATAGTTCCTCATTCTTCTGTAAGCGCCTATGGGCTAAAGGGAATAGGCGCTATATAAATCATTAATAATAATAATAATAATAATATGAACCCAGAAAATAATCCCCAATACATCACTCCCTTTTTTTCATTTTTCATTCATTCAGTTGTTCCTTCCTTCATTCATTCATTTATTTTTCTTCTCATTTTTCATTTTTCAGTTTTCTAGGCTATGTAGACAAAATCGGGATTGCATTTGAGTCACCCACCATTGCCAGTGGTTTTGGTGCATACCTTGCACAAGTGAGTGAACCGTGACATCATACAAAGTTGTCTCACTTTTCCCTGATACAGATAGGGCTCGGTAGACCTCTTTACCTTGGGCGTAATGTTTTCCCATTTCAGACCACATGTCATTCCCTTGAGAATATGATTCTTTGTTTGAGTAGTATCCATATTCATGTTTCTTCTCATGCACAACCACTACAAAGAAATTATAATTAATGTGTCATTCTCTTGAGAATAAGATTCTTTGTTTATAAGTTGTATCCATATTCAATTGCATTTGAGGAGCACTTTGCATAAACACAATAGTTTTCATGTGCAGTAGAGGATAACAAGCTATTGTATTTATGCAAAGTGCCCTTCAAAGTCAAGAATAAGAAACCAGTGAATAAGATCTTCCTAATATGCTGAAAAATATTCTGAACTTGGTCTCCCTGTGGTGAGGTAGTTACCAGTATCATTCTGTCTCTTTTGCTTTGATATCCATTGTGAAACAGCTGTATGCAAAGAAACACAAGTAATAACTGATTATGTATGTATTTTATACAGCCCCTTCTACGTGATGCATTTGAGAAGAACCCTAATATGACCCTGGACCAAGCCAAACAAGTGGTTATTCAATGTCTAAAAGTACTGTTCTACAGAGATGCAAGATCACTCAACAAGGTAAAATAGTATGATGTAGAAAAACTATCCCTTTCTGGCTTCTTCCTTCCCTCTGTCTGTCCCTCTCTTCCTCCCTCTCTTTCTCCCTCTTTCTCTCCCTCCCTCTTTCTCTCTCTCCCTGCCTGCCTGTCTTTGTTCATTCGTTCCTTCCCGCCTTCCTTCCTGCCTTTCTTCCTTCCTTCGTTCCTTCCTTCCTTCCTTTTCTTCCTTCATTCCTTCGTTCCCTTCCTTCCTTCCTACCGTACTCCCATCCTTCCTGCCTTTCCTTTTCTCCATCCCTCCTCCTTTCCTTCCCTCTTTCCCTCCCTTCCCTACCTCTTTGCTTCTTTTCATCCTTCCTTCAACACATAAATTTTCAAAACCTTTCTTGACTAGAAATAATCATGTGTTTGAGGAAGACATGAATAATGTTGATGTTTTGTGTTTTGTGTCTTAGTTTGAGCTTGCCATAGCCACCAAAGATGGTACAGTAATCGAACCAGTACAATCAGCAGACACCAACTGGAGCATTGCTACAATGGTTAAGTGAGTACCATTTCTGATACATTTCTAATTTAGAATGAAAACAATGCATTCCAACTTTTGCTAGTTGAGCCAATCAGAGACCATCAAAAAATGATGGCATTTCAAGATTGAGTCCATCTGATGCAACAAAATTATTCCAATCACCATGAGAAAAAGATGATTGTGTAAACAACTCATGCTGTCCAGGTTTCTGGGGGCAAGTTTGAAGCGACTTTTCGTCTCCCAGTGTGCCACCCCAAACTCGTCCCCACTCCCCGTGCATCCAAGGCAGGAAAAAATCTGACCTGACTGAGTTAAGAGGGAAAAGAAGGACTGATAGCAGTCTAGATCTTGCATTTCAGTCATACAATTTTTTAATGTTTCTTTTTGTTGTTTTTTGTTTGAAGGGGTTATGAGTAGTACCACTTACTACAGAACACCAAGCTTCTCTTGTCTTCTTTTTCTCTGTGTCTTTGTACAGCAATTCTACATCAGTACAATTAAATAAGCTCAAAATAGATATGTGCTGTGTTTTCTAGATCTGCTCAAATATAGATCCCCTGTCATCAATGGACTGAATTCGGGATCAGTGTACTCCCCTTAGCCTCCTCTGCAGGCGTCTCTTTGCTCTTTCTCGTCTGTTCTTTTGGCGGGCTACCTGTCCTCTTCCCTCCTTTATCACACGGGGATCCCAAGCATGTAAGAAGAGGAAAATAAGAGAGATGCTTGCGGAGGGAGTTTATATTAGCCACTTAAAAAACGCAAGGGACCGGGGCGAAAGTATGAATTAAATTTTCATTTGTAGCGGTCACGTGTTGCTTTGTGCCCCTCCCCTCTCCTCCCCTCCCCCTCCCCCAAGTTTTTCAAGGCTTGCTCATGGCCTTGTCCAATATAACCAAGTGCTCAGTCTATGCATAAACTCCAAGCGTTTAAGAAGACAGACAGTCACTTTAGCGTCCAATGTTCATTCACCGTGAACGGCGTACACTCGCTGGCCTAACTCGGTTAAGTCTATTTAAGAAGATGTGAAATCATCAAATCGTTCGCAGTTCCCTGCGCTATCTTGAAGGATAGCCGTGCCTCTTTTCATCGATAGCTATATTGTCCAGGGGGTAAAAATAAGATATCTACAATTGCAAGGCTACAAATGTCTGATGCAAAGGTGCGGCTACCTTGCCAGATGGCGCAGGGAACTGTGAAGGGGAATATTGAATACCTTTTAATATTGACAGCAAAGAGACAAGAAAAGTGTGTGTATATATCGTTGATGTCATTCCTTTTTTTAAATTAAACTCGGTCAAATGTTATAACATTTCTTCAGGAATCCTCAATAATAATTATTCAATAAGACGTAGTTCTTAACACTTTAATAAGATCTTTAACTTTACCGCCATCTTACGCATGGCTGGACTGCAGTCTGCGAGAACATGATTTTATATCTTGGTAGATCACGCCGGCTTAGCTATACTGACTGCATAATTTTGATAGTATTAAAGCTGTTCCAGGGATGATGACGATGACTGATGATGGTGATGATGACTGATGATGATGATAATGATGATGGTATATCTTCTATCATCATGATGTTGGTAGTGATGACGATAAAGTTGGTGATGGCAGCGATGATAATGATAGTATGGAAAAGAATGATGATTGTTGATAATGGTGATGATGATGATGATGATGATGATAATGATAGTATGGAAAAGAATGATGATTGTTGATGATGGTGATGATGATTATGATGATGGTGATGATGATAGTATATCTTCCATGCTGATGATGTTGGTAGTGGTGATGATGAAGTTGGTGATGACAGCGATGATAATGATACTATGGAAAAGAATGATGATTGTTCATGATAGTGGTGGTGATGATGATGATGATGACATTGGTGACAGGGGCGGATCCAGGATTTTGTTCAGTGAGGGGTACAACCTTCAGAATCAAAGAAAGAAAACATTACGAGTTGCTACGAGGCTGGGGGGTGCGCACCCCCGCACCCTGCCCCTGGATCCGCCCCTGGGTGATGATGATATGATGATGGTGATGATGTACGTTGTTGATGATGTTGATGATGATGATGATGATGATGATGTTGATGATGATGATGATGATGACAGTGGTGATGATGATAATACTGTTGTTGAAGATATTGATGATCAAGATGACAGTGATGATGATGATGATACATGATGATGACGATGATGATAATGATGACGACTGACGATGATCCAAAAATCATATCATGATCATCTGACAAATGACTATTAGGAAACGTAACGACGATGACAATGTTGATTGATATGCATGCATTCTATTACCATACTAGCCATCCAAGTATATTGTTTGTGCGTCACAATCCTGCTCCAATTAAGATAAACCAATGAGGAGTGGCTAACTAACAGGAAAATAAGTTAAAATAATCGACAAGCTGCTTTCATAAATATCTAACCAATACATAAAGAGCTCGACAAACTGTTATTCAAAGCTTCTCTGTTCTTTTCTCGTGAATTAAGAGCTAGAGCTGTTCAGAAAATCTGTGTACAGATTTTAATCCTATGAATCACTTGGGTAATTTTCATTCTTCATTGATTCGAGAACGCTTCGCTTTTTCCAGCTCAGTAAACACAAAAAAAATTAGAAAACTCTGGCAAATACTTATCCAATATTCATTTGTAATTATACTTCACGAAAGACAAGGTTATTTTCTTAACATTTCTACAATAATAAAGGTAGAGATTCTGATTTTTTTGATTGATATTTAATATTCAAAAACGAGTGGTGAAAATTTTAAAAAACTTTTTAAATTTCCAGCTATTTTTTTATGATTATTTTATTTTGATTTTAATAATTAAAATTCTATCAATTGTTTTTGAAAATTTGTCGGCATGGTTTTTGACGAACGAAGTACAAAATATCTCAAACTATTATATCACAGTGCTTCGACTTTTTTATTCTTAAAAAAAATCATTTCTTTAAAACTTTATATTTTTATTTTATATTTCATTGTTTTGTCTTCGTTTGAGAAAAAGTAAACAATATTAATATCTATAAGAAAGCGTCTTCAAAAATTCTCAAGAACTGTTCAAGCAATAATCATATAATGCGAAAACAATAGCTTAAAACTGTATAGTCCTCTCTATTTTTCCAGCATTTTTAGGTCATATAAACTTAAAGTAATGTTTCTTTATTTTTTCGTATTTTTTTTAAGTATTCTTCGTTGTATATCCTCTCTTCTCGACTCCAAACCAACTCCATACCTTCTAAACTATACTGTACGTATTTTGTACAAAAAAAACAACTTTCGTATTCAGAAGAGTTTTCAAACAATACTGACTTAATCTTCAAATCCGCTTCCATTTTAATGCACAAAAGCATCAGTAGAGTTTCATTATCTCAATTTTCAACCCCAGCTTTGGGAAATGCTCAAAAAAGCTTTTTAAGACGTAATACAATTTCTGAATTATGATAAATATAATTGACCATTTACCTCAAATATTAAGGGTTTTTTTATATTAAAAAATTCGGATCTTAAGGACTGTCTTAATCGTGAGCTCGGAAATAGAGTTTTTCGCGGATGGCTGGGTTAACACAGAACACGCTGCCATGCTCTATTGACTGAATCTATGCATAAACCTCTTTGCAGCGTCTTATGTTAAGTTTACAGCATCAGTCTTAGATCCTCCTACATAAACAAATGGATCCAGGGACGCGAAACATTTATATTGAAGGAGTGCCTTAGAGTAACTGGTTCAATCGAGCCAACACATTCCGGCCCCTGCAAAGCTGCCAACCTCAGGACGCAATACCCAAAGAATTAACATGCGAATTTCGTATTGTAGGAGTTGTTTTAGAGTTTATTATCGTTGGTGACGAATTACGAACACACAAATCATCTTCAAGTATTAAAAACTTCAAGAATTGAGAGCGAATTTCGACGAAAAGAAGCCAAGGTAAATCCTACTGAATTACTCAAATATCTAACTGACCTTGAGTCAATCTTATAACTAGATATATGTACATAAACTTTATTTATTTTCACGTGCGTTGTGGAACTCTTTTGTATGTACACAAAGCAACGCGCTGAGATAAACCCTAAACGCGAAAATTAAAGCTAATTCGAGTTGTGCCATGTTTTTTTAATGTAGGGTATTTTTCCTTTTTTTTTTTTTTTTTTTTTGCGAATTTACTTCGAATATGATTTTGGCGCAATTTTGTAAGTGTTTTGAGGTGGAACTAAGTTCTATATGTGATTTTTAATCAGTTTTATTTTTTCTCTGGCAAAGTTTTGAGAAACTTATGATATGTCATAAAATGGCTTATACAACGATGGAAGAGTTATAAAAAAATCTCAAAAAAAACTTGAGCCTACTTGGAATTGTTGTTCAACTTATTTAAGAGCTGCTTTTGTGATTTTCAAACGTATCTTCTTAGAGAATATGAGGCCATTAATCGTTACATTTCTTAATAAATATTTAATAATATTAATCATGTCATTCGTTTTTAGATATTTTATTTATAAAATCATAAAAAATTGATAGAAACCATTGATTTGGGCTGATTTTTTAGGGAGATTTTTAATGCTATTTTAGGGTCTCAAAGGCGCGCTTTCGTCACGGTAAGAACACTGAATTCGTTCTCCTTGCATAAATGATTTCAACCAATCAGCTTTAAGCATCGTATAGCTTTTTATCTTCAAGTTTGGTTCACTGATTTGTGAGATCCGTATCGCGTCTAAACAACTAAGTAAAATTCTTCTAACTTTTACAAACTTTATTTAATTTGACTACATGTTTGAGCTGAGTCATTCCTATATGATCAAACAATTGAACAAAGTCGTTTGGGAACATTTTTATGAATTATCAGTCAAACTGTTCTTCGTTAACAGCGGAGTTTTCAATGGATGTGTTTTGGTTTGTCTCCAAATTATGCCTTGATGGAGAGCTAGGCCAATATCATGGGAAGCTTTACGAGACTTTTTTTAACTTCGTCAAGTTTAGTTCCCGTTGTAATTGAACAGGCTTAAAAATAACTTGAATTATATGATTATATAAGTTTCTGCAAATTACAAATGGATTTGCAAGTGAATAAATTCATAGAAAGAGGGATGGATGGATGGATGGGATGGGATGGGATTGAGGGAGGGAGGGAGGGAGGGATGGATGGATGGATGGATGGATGGGACGGGATGGATGGAAGGAGGAATGGGTGGGTGGGTGGGTGGGTGGGTGGGAGGACTGATGGATGGATGGATGGATGGATGGATGGATGGATGGATGGATGGATGGATGGATGGATGGATGGATGGATGGATGGATGGATGGATGGATGGATGGATGGATGGATGGATGGATGGATGGATGGATGGATGGATGGATGGATGGATGGATGGATGGATGGATGGATGGATGGATGGATGGATGGATGGATGGATGGATGGATGGATGGATGGATGGATGGATGGATGGATGGATGGATGGATGGATGGATGGATGGATGGATGGATGGATGGATGGATGGATGGATGGATGGATGGATGGATGGATGGATGGATGGATGGATGGATGGATGGATGGATGGATGGATGGATGGATGGATGGATGGATGGATGGATGGATGGATGGATGGATGGATGGATGGATGGATGGATGGATGGATGGATGGATGGATGGATGGATGGATGGATGGATGGATGGATGGATGGATGGATGGATGGATGGATGGATGGATGGATGGATGGATGGATGGATGGATGGATGGATGGATGGATGGATGGATGGATGGATGGATGGATGGATGGATGGATGGATGGATGGATGGATGGATGGATGGATGGATGGATGGATGGATGGATGGATGGATGGATGGATGGATGGATGGATGGATGGATGGATGGATGGATGGATGGATGGATGGATGGATGGATGGATGGATGGATGGATGGATGGATGGATGGATGGATGGATGGATGGATGGATGGATGGATGGATGGATGGATGGATGGATGGATGGATGGATGGATGGATGGATGGATGGATGGATGGATGGATGGATGGATGGATGGATGGATGGATGGATGGATGGATGGATGGATGGATGGATGGATGGATGGATGGATGGATGGATGGATGGATGGATGGATGGATGGATGGATGGATGGATGGATGGATGGATGGATGGATAAGTGGAATGAATACAATATCAGACGCTATTTTGAATATTACAAAAATCAAGTATTAAAAACAGATCCATTTACTTTGCATGGGTGTAATGGAGCAGATTTCGTCTGACTGTGAAAAGGCTCAGTGCCTTGTGCCTTCTTTGCCGCGACCGTGATGTTTTCTAGAATTTTGCTGATTTTTTTCTCGCGAAATGTGATTGGTCTTGCGTACTTAGTCAGTACCGTGACCTTGCCGTGGCCGGGTCCACGCCGTGTTTCGCGCATTTGATTGGATGAAGAATGCGTGCCTTGCCGCGACCGAAATGTTTTCTAGATTTTTGATTGGCTGACTTTTTGTCCCGACTGCGTTCGCTGCCTGCGCCTTTTATAGTCATACGAAATTTGCTCTATGTTTCCCATTTCAAATCTCTTAGGTCTCATCAATATCATTGAAATAAATTAAGAAATCATCCTCAGGGGAATGACACTTGGTCTGAAAATGAAAAAAAATAATAACAAGGGCAAAACGTTCCATTCTCCCATCACCTTTCATTTCTCAGGCATTATATATTTTTTTGCCCGAGAAGGGCCTGGGTAGACAAACTACCATATATGGTATATTACTTAGCGCATGCGCACTGCGTACGGATAAATTTCTTTCTGTTTTTGTAATGTTTTCATTTTTTGCTTTTTGTTGTTGTTGTTTTGGTTTTTTTCAGGTTTTGTTTTGTTTTCATGTTTGTGTTTTTGCTTGTTTCATTTTTTCATTTTTTCAAATTTTTGCTTTTTTTTTGGTGTTTTTGTTATCGTTTTCTTCATAAGATAATCCAACATTACCCATTACGTGCTGTTTATACAAAAAAAAAAATTTTAATAACACTAAAAAACTCCTAGGGTTTTAATTAATATTTACATTCTTTTTTACAATCCTATTTCGAAAAAATACAATTAGTATCAACTTCTCAAATCATATCATCACCTCCAGCCAATCAGATAGCTTTACTTCCTTCTGTTAAAGTTAGACGTCGAATGGCGAAATTTTCTAAAAGCTCCGGTAATTATCTTTGTGAATTACAATTTTTTTTCTACTTACACCCACGAAAGCATTGTGATATTTAAGGCTTGAAAAGCAGATTTTAAGTCACTAAAGTACGAAAAAATAAGAGATGAAAAGTGTCATTGAAGGAGCGAGGGAAGTAGTCGATTTAAGATGAATATTTGCCTTGAAAACTGGCGACAAAGTGAGTAATGCTCTTGATCTTTCATAATTATTCATAAATAAATTTTCGAGTAATTCGTACCAAAAAAAACGAAAGAAAAAACTAAAGCTATTTTGAAACATACTTCATGAAAATATTTTTTTAACTTTTGAACTGAGAAATATTTCAGCTACTTTTTCTTTAGATTCATAAATTCAAAATTTAAACTTCAAATTTAGATTCTAAAGGCGAAAATATTGTTCTAATAGACGTTGTAGTAGTTAGCTTGGATTTTAGTTTGTATTGTAAAATTAAGACTATTCAGTCCTATTCCCTAGCGATTTTACTAGCTCGGAACTTTCTTCTTTGAGTAGAGATTGAGAGCTTTAGTTATGTACAATGTCAGGCAGCAATGAATAATTTGCCTCAAAATGAACACTTGATTCTTCTAAGGAAGCAATAAAATTATCCATAGCAACTCAACTTCTTTAAAAGAAATTTTACAGCTTTTTGAGGACAAAATAATTCATAGACTGGCTTTCAGTGTAATTAAATTAAAGTTTTAAATTTTTATCCAAGTCTTATGATGAATATAACTCGATGGTGGTGACTGCTTTATTCTTTAAGCAGAACAGCTTCAACGCACCTGTTTCTTGTACAAAAATAATGAAACGCAATTTGAATAATCAAAAGATGGAAGCTTAACACAGAAGAATAGAAAATTATTGAACTAATGTCTTTGTTCATCACTCAAGAGTACCTGAAAATGTTATTTTTTTATGAATTACAAAGAAAACTTGATAACAACATTGGGCGCGTTTAGTTTTGAATTTCTCTTTTAAAGAAAAATAACTTCTCTCGAAAAATAAAATCTCTCGAAAAATTGAAAACGAAGAACCAAAATAATTTGTCTTCCGTTTGAGTTGCCTCGATATTTGGAACTAGTTAACTCAGTCCGATGAAGGAGTAATTCGTGTTGTACAATTTTTTTAATATTTGTAATATTTATAACATTTCCTCCAAGGTATATCATTTTAATTTTTTTAGATCGCGTGATTATTTATCATAATCCAAAGATTCAGTTCGATCCGCTGTAATCTGAATGAACAAGAACGTTTTAAAGAAGCTATTTTTGGTGACTCCAAAACTTCGGTGAAACCCAATAACGTTTGGTGTGTGTTGCAAAATAGAAATTTCTAAATTAATTTTTGAAAACTACATTTATTTAGCTTTCAGGAAATGTATACTTTTATATAATAATATTGAAAAAGCAGCGCGAAATTTGGCTCGCGCGTAAAGTGATCTCGAAGGTCTCGATGATATACCTTAAATAAAAAGGTAGCCACTTTGTGTATATTGATCTTGTGGGAACTCACAAGCAAAAATAGAAGCGATTGAATATAGTACTGTGGAGTCAAGAATCACTGAATGATATTAGCAAAAATACATATATAGTTAACGTAACGTAACATCTCGATCAATAAGATAAATAGCGAGAGCTGAGTCAGTTGTCAATCCATCTGATAGAACAGATGTCGATGTATTATACCAGTGATCAACCTGCATATTTCCCCTTCTATAAACAAGCTATCTGTCATTTTTTCTCCTCAGTTTATATGTTTTGAAATTAATAGTGAAATATCGTCGAAACTAAGTTTTTTTTCTTCAAATCTTTACATCAAAAAAGCTTCGCCCCTTTTTTGTTCACTGCTTAATCTAATCGAGTTCATCTCAATCGACAACCGGAGTTGCTTAGGGCGCCCGATCATATTGACCAATTAATCGCAATCCTTTTTGAAAATAATCAATCCATTGTCACGCAATAACTCACTTTTATTCCTATATTTTTCTCCCTTTCTTACGTCAAATTTAACCTTAAAATTTGTTTCGCTTCGGTCTGGACCACGTGTCATATCGGCGTCATTATTCTGCTTTTCATTCAGCATTCCTAATATTGACAACTCCAACAACAGCTGATTTATATTCAAAGCTCTTCAGCATTAAGGAAGAGCTAAGCTTTCGATTTTTCAAGCCGGACTCAGAGTCGTATTCATTATCCTCGTTTACTTGCTCATTTGAAAAGGCACTGGCGTTAAACTAGTCGTTTCTAAAGCATATATCATTCATGGACTGAAACTGGGAGTCGTGGACCACGCCATGGCTTTTTTAAGAGCCATGTCTCTCGATTACCAAAGCCGCGAGGAGTTTTCTTGAATTACTTCGAATTCATAATAGAATATCTGTACATGAACAGGCTATTTTGGTTATTTTGTGGTTTTTAAGGTATCTTATGGCTTCGACACTTTTAGGATGATTTACTTGGCTAAATATTCCTTAATTTTAATCTTGTTTTTTTAATTCCGCAGAAAGATTAGTCGATATACAAGGAGAAAGAGAGTGAATAATGCTGACCGACAACACGAAGGCAAGAATGAATACTAAAGACTGAAACTGGTTCTAGAAACGAGAAAAGAAAGGAGAATCGCAAACTCTGAATAATGATGAATATACCAGTGGGTGTTAGAGAAAGCAGCTGACTTTCTATCCACTTTAGAATCAAAACATCAACCAATATTCAACAAAGGAATCCGAATCAAATTAGCTAGCACAATGCCTCGAGTTATGGATCGAATCTTACGCCGTAAATCTCAAGGAACATGGTTCATCGAAGGACCACTAGTTCGTTGTATGAATCTCTTTGATTTAACAGTGCTAGGACTCGGTGGATTAATCGACGCTGGTATCTATGTGGTGATAGGGCAACTAGCGCTACAACTGGCGGGTCCAGCAGTGATCATTTCTTTTCTCATAGCAGCAATAGCAGCGGTTTTATCAGGACTTTGCTACGCTGAACTTTCGTCACGAATAACAAAGACTGGGTCGGCGTATGTCTACACATACGTTGTCCTAGGCGAGTTGTGGGCATTCCTTACTGGATGGAGTATGATAGCAGAGTATCTAGTCAATGCTGCATCTATGGCAAGGGCATTTGTCGGCTATGTAAACTCTCTTACCGGGGATACCATGCACGACTTTTTTGTAGACAAACTTGGTTGGGGAACGAATCCCTTACTAGGAGACTTTCCTAATTTTCCCGCGCTTTTTTTGGTCATCGTGGCAGTGGTCATCGTTGGTCTAGGTGTGCGCGAGTCGAAGACGTTCATGGATGGTATTACTAGTATTAATGGGACGGTGATCGTGTTTGCAATCGTTTCGGGATGTGTCTTCGCGTCTCCAGAAAACTGGTCCTCGCTGGATAAATTCGCTCCTAATGGCATCAGCGGCATCCTCATGGCTGCTCCGAGCTGTTTCTATTGCCTCTCAGGGTTTGATGCCATACCTACAGCCAGCGAAGAGGCGTTAGATCCCCGCCATGGAGTGTCTTCGGCAATATTAATATCCTTGGCGATTAGCATAGCTGCGTATTTCTGTGTTGCGACCGTACTGACACTCATGGTACCGTATAACGCGATTGTTGCTTACGCGCCTCTGGCCGAAGCGTTCCGGACCAATGGCTTTGATCCAGGGTACTACATAGTGACCATTGGCGCCTTGTGTGCTGTGTTTGGAAGTCTCCTAGCAACGACTTTTGCTGTCACTCGATTGGTCTATTCGATAGCCTATGATGGTCTAATCTCATCCTGCTTTGCTCGAGTTAGTGAACGAACCCACGTACCTGTGATTGCTGTCATTACTACGGGGGCCCTAACTGGTATCCTAGCAACCTGTATTGAAATGAAAGCATTGGTCGAGTTGGTCTCCGTGGCAACCATTACAACGTACACGATGGTCTCCCTGTGTGTGTTGCTGTCACGTTATCAGACAGACGTCGGTAGTGTCTATCTTGACGGATACCTCCACACAAGCCCAAGTGTTTCTGACTGGCTACAAAAGAGCTTATTCCCCAAATCTACACGAAAGGCTAAAACAATTGCAGCTAAGAATTACGAGAAAATCTCCCAACCAGACCAACCGCTTAACCCTGAAATCCAATCTCGTCAAAAGCTAACGAGAGACACCCAGTTCTCGGCCACTGTTGCGTTGACATTCTTCATTCTGTGTCTGCTTGGATTTTGGACATCGTTAAACGCGCTGATAGCTGAACTTAACAGAATTGACCCTGTGGCTCTGTCCTTGGCGTGTTTGTACGGATGCACTTGTATAGTGACTTTGGGCGTCCTGTTTCAGCTGCCCAAGAATAACGCAAAGTTTCCCTTCATGGTACCAATGGTTATACCCATAGTTAGTATTGTAATCAATACCTTCATGTTGGTCAGAATACACTGGATATCATATTACATGTTCTGTTCTTGGACTGCATTAGGTAAGTTAGTCGTACGCTGTTGGGACCGAAGTTGGGTGTTTGGTTAATGCCTGGTTGGTTGGTTGAGTCGGTAAGTGCTTGGGTGCTTTGCTAGGAAGGTTGGTTAAAGGAAAAGGTAGATTTGTTTGGTTTTTTGGTTGTTTGGTTGTTTGGTTGTTTGGTTGTTTGGTTGTTTGGTTGTTTGGTTGTTTGGTTGTTTGGTTGTTTGGTTGTTTGGTTGTTTGGTTGTTTGGTTGTTTGGTTGTTTGGTTGTTTGGTTGTTTGGTTGTTTGGTTGTTTGGTTGTTTGGTTGTTTGGTTGTTTGGTTGTTTGGTTGTTTGGTTGTTTGGTTGTTTGGTTGTTTGGTTGTTTGGTTGTTTGGTTGTTTGGTTGTTTGGTTGTTTGGTTGTTTGGTTGTTTGGTTGTTTGGTTGTTTGGTTGTTTGGTTGTTTGGTTGTTTGGTTGTTTGGTTGTTTGGTTGTTTGGTTGTTTGGTTGTTTGGTTGGTTGGTTGGTTGGTTGGTTGGTTGGTTGTTTGGTTGTTTGGTTGTTTGGTTGTTTTTTTGGTTTGGTGTTGGTTGTGGGTGGTGTATCTGATATAGTTGTCCAGTTGCTGGGTTGCCAGCATATAACATTTTCTTCATGTTTTTTTTCCCACTCTTTTCCGTAGGGTTAATAATATACTTCACATACAGCTTCACACACAGCACCGAGTCCTACGCGCAAGAAGAACCCGAGGTGTTCATGGATTACGCGGTTGTCCCCGGCCTTCCCATGGGTACTGAAGTCATACAACCCATCCAGGCCCCCCTGAAGAGGAAGAACCCATTTGAATATATGGGCTTAGATTATGATTCAGAAGAGCATGAGGATGAATTTGGACCAAATAACTAGTCTAGTATAGTGAGCATGCGCAAATGGGTGTTTTCAGCTGACCAGGAATTTTATTTCAAGTTGATCATAAATGTTTTAATAGACCTTTTTAGCCTCGTATGCAAATTGCCCATTTCAGACCACATGACATTCCCTTGAGAAATGTTCTTTTGTTAAAATATTTACACATGAAAGAATCAACTCCCAAGAGTGGCATCACATGGTCTGAAATGAGCACAACAAACATCGAAGCTGAAAAGGTCTATTTATGTTTTACCATTTCAGCTCTCGTGTTATTTCCGTCTCGGGGTTGGAGTCTCTCCATTACTTCGAGAGTTTTCTCTGGGATCACCATTTTTGCTACTTCGATCTGTGAATAAGCCGTGCCTTGACTCTGGCCCGGTGTAGACGTCGAATTTTACATGTGCCGAATCTAATGCAAATTTTTTAATAACTATTGTTTGAGTTAATTTGCATTAGATTCGGTACATGTAAAATTCGACGTCTACACCGGGCCAGAGTCAGGGCACGGCTTATTCACAGATCGAAGTAGCAAAAATTCGACGTCTAAACCGGGCCTTAGGTCAGCCCAGAGGCTTTTTGAAGAACTCGAAAAAGTTAATTGGTTTTCTTTGTCGCTTGAAAAGAAACATAAACATGGATGTAACAAAATAGGATATTTTTCCCAAAACAAATGAACTGGAAAAGCGTTATAAATATTAATGTATTCAATCAAAAAAGAAAGAAATCTAAAAATTAAGACCTGCATGGATATATTTTGGAAGGACATACTAAATTTCTCTTCAAGTGAAAATTATCGCTTGTGGTACAAAGTATCTACAAAGTATTTTGATTTAAAAAAATTAGGAATTTTACTATTTTGGCAAACAATTACTTCGCACAGCCTACAATCTTGAGCAAAATTGTTATTACATTGCCATTTTCATGAAAGAATTTCGATGCCCTTGGCAGTTTTGATTTGTTTCCTTCAACCCCCCTCTCCCTCTCCCCTGAACAATGTCATTGGTCTCGTAGCCCCTCTTAAAAAGAAGCAACATTGGATAGGGGGAGGGGGGGAGACACTTTGGAAGTACAAAGCTACAAGTGAGAAATGAAGTAATTTGTTGAAATTGCGGTTTAATTTGTAATAACTTATTTTGTCTAAGATTGTAGCTAGATTGTGAATTGCCCGTTTTAGTCATTTTAATTCAATAGACTTTTTGGGGGGGATTGAGAGGAGGGGTATATTTTAACATATGGTAAAACAGAGTAAAATAAGGGTTAGTAAGATCACTGATGGTCATCACTCACAATTTGAGGATTACAAGTATTCCCAAGAGAGTCATATAACAATAACATGGCAGCCATGTTGGTGGTGTTAACTATAGACCCATTGCACGTGACGTCAAAGCAGCTCAATTTGGAGGACAAAACAAAAGAATTTTAATCTCCTGAGAATTGGAACCTATTGTTTTGTCCTCCAAATTGAGCTGCATTCCGAAGTGCTACAAAGGGTATGATGTTTATAAAAGAGATCTTTCGTTAATTAAATCCAACATGGCCGCGATGAAGTAACGTGTAATTGAAAAACGGTTAAAATACAAATAGGGTAAAGGTATCTTATTTTTTCAATAAAAATCAATCGAAAAAAAAGTAGAAAATATATTTGTTTCTTGTGCTGCATAATGTTCCCCAGTGCCCGATGTCCTTGAGATCCTCGCACAAACAAATGAAAGGGCGTGGGCAACCGCCACGTACTTCTGTCTGATTGGTTATAATGTTCCCCAGTGCCCGATGTCCTTGAGATCCTCGCACAAACAAATGAAAGGGCGTGGGCAACCGCCACGTACTTCTGTCTGATTGGTTGTTAAAAGAATAAAAAATTGTCCAAAAAATAAAATAGAAAAAAAAGCTTGATTTGCGCATGCTCCTCAACAGTCCAAATGGTGTGCGGGCGCACTGCGCACCCTCAGTACTATGTTTACGTTTGTTTTTAACACAATATTCTATCGACCCTAGAACTGTTGTTTCCCACGTCCATTCTCGGCCAAATCCCTTCTAAAAAGTTCTTTGGATGTATTTTTGAGACCCTTGTCAAGGAACTCCTGGTTCATTTCATAGATTTCACGCCACCTCCTTAGTCTTAAAATCACTTTTTTTCTTTCAGTGTCAAATCTATGATTTTGAACAGCCGTTCTTCGCCTTTAGTAACATTATAAATTACCGTTTCAAATAATTTTTTGCCTTCCAGTTTTATTTCAAATCACACAAAATACATTTATTTTAACTAAATTATAACTTATTTCATCCAATCCATTTCGTGTACACTCTTTTTCTGATACATTGATCCTTTACAAAAAATGTATATTATATAAAACATTATGGAAATACAACAAAATCAAGGGCTATAACCCATGCTTTTTGGTTGAAAATGGCCAAAAATGACCTATTTGGCATTCTTCAGAAATAATGAATATTTTTTGAAAAGGTGTGAAAATGGTCCAGAATCGATCAAAACTATGGGCTATAACCCATGCTTTTTGGTTCAAAATGGCCAAAAATGACCTATTTTTCATTCTTCAGAAATAATGAATATTTTTTGAAAAGGTGTGAAAATGGTCCAGAATCGATCAAAACTATGGGCTATAGCCCATGCTTTTTGCTTCAAAATGGCCAAAAATCACCTATTTTTTATTCCTTAAAAATAATGAATATTTTTTGAAAAGGTGTGAAAATGGTCGAGAATCGAACAAAACTATGGGCTATAACCCATGCTTTTTGGTTGAAAATGGCCAAAAATAACCTATTTTTCATTCTTCAGAAATAATGAATATTTTTTGAAAAGGTGTGAAAATAGTCTAGAATCGTTCAAAACTATGGGCTATAGCCCATGCTTTTTGGTTCAAAATGGCCAAAAATGACCTATTTTTCATTATTCAGAAATAATGAATATTTTTTGAAAAGGTGTGAAAATGGTCCAGAATCGATCAAAACTATGGGCTATAGCCCATGCTTTTTGCTTCAAAATGGCCAAAAATCACCTATTTTTTATTCCTTAAAAATAATGAATATTTTTTGAAAAGGTGTGAAAATGGTCCAGAATCGATCAAAACTATGGGCTATAGCCCATGCTTTTTGCTTCAAAATGGCCAAAATAGACCATTTTTGATTTCTTCAGAAATAATGAATATTTTTTGAAAAGGTGTGAAAATGGTCCAGCATCGATCAAAACTATGGGCTATAACCCATGCTTTTTGCTTCAAAATGGCCAAAAATGACGTATTTTTTATTCCTTAAAAATAATAAATATTTTTTGAAAAGGTGTGAAAATGGTCAAAATTCGATCAAAACAATGGGCTATAGCCCATGCTTTTTGCTTCAAAATGGCCAAAAATGACCTATTTTTCATTATTAAGAAATAATGAATATTTTTTGAAAAGGTGTGAAAATGGTCGAGAATCGAACAAAACTATGGGCTATAACCCATGCTTTTTGGTTGAAAATGGCCAAAAATAACCTATTTTTCATTTTTCAGAAATAATGAATATTTTTTGAAAAGGTGTGAAAATAGTCTAGAATCGTTCAAAACTATGGGCTATAGCCCATGCTTTTTGGTTCAAAATGGCCAAAAATGACCTATTTTTCATTATTAAGAAATAATGAATATTTTTTGAAAAGGTGTGAAAATGGTCGAGAATCGAACAAAACTATGGGCTATAGCCCATGCTTTTTGCTTCAAAATGGCCAAAAATGACCTATTTTTCATTATTAAGAAATAATGAATATTTTTTGAAAAGGTGTGAAAATGGTCGAGAATCGAACAAAACTATGGGCTATAACCCATGCTTTTTGGTTGAAAATGGCCAAAAATGACCTATTTGGCATTCTTCAGAAATAATGAATATTTTTTGAAAAGGTGTGAAAATGGTCCAGAATCGATCAAAACTATGGGCTATAACCCATGCTTTTTGGTTCAAAATGGCCAAAAATGACCTATTTTTCATTCTTCAGAAATAATGAATATTTTTTGAAAAGGTGTGAAAATGGTCCAGAATCGATCAAAACTATGGGCTATAGCCCATGCTTTTTGCTTCAAAATGGCCAAAAATCACCTATTTTTTATTCCTTAAAAATAATGAATATTTTTTGAAAAGGTGTGAAAATGGTCGAGAATCGAACAAAACTATGGGCTATAACCCATGCTTTTTGGTTGAAAATGGCCAAAAATAACCTATTTTTCATTCTTCAGAAATAATGAATATTTTTTGAAAAGGTGTGAAAATAGTCTAGAATCGTTCAAAACTATGGGCTATAGCCCATGCTTTTTGCTTCAAAATGGCCAAAAATCACCTATTTTTTATTCCTTAAAAATAATGAATATTTTTTGAAAAGGTGTGAAAATGGTCCAGAATCGATCAAAACTATGGGCTATAGCCCATGCTTTTTGGTTCAAAATGGCCAAAATAGACCATTTTTGATTTCTTCAGAAATAATGAATATTTTTTGAAAAGGTGTGAAAATGGTCCAGAATCGATCAAAACTATGGGCTATAGCCCATGCTTTTTGGTTCAAAATGGCCAAAAATGATCTATTTTTTATTCCTTAAAAATAATGAATATTTTTTGAAAAGGTGTGAACATGGCCAAAATTCGATCAAAACTATGGGCTATAGCCCATGCTTTTTGGTTGAAAATTGCCAAAAATGACCTTTTTTGCATTCTTCAGAAATAATGAATATTTTTTGAAAAGGTGTGAAAATGGTCCAGAATCGATCAAAACTATGGGCTATAGCCCATGCTTTTTGCTTCAAAATGGCCAAAAATCACCTATTTGGCATTCTTCAGAAATAATGAATATTTTTTGAAAAGGTGTGAAAATGGTCCAGAATCGATCAAAACTATGGGCTATAGCCCATGCTTTTTGCTTCAAAATGGCCAAAAATGACGTATTTTTTATTCCTTAAAAATAATAAATATTTTTTGAAAAGGTGTGAAAATGGTCAAAATTCGATCAAAACAATGGGCTATAGCCCATGCTTTTTGCTTCAAAATGGCCAAAAATGATCTATTTTTTATTCCTTAAAAATAATGAATATTTTTTGAAAAGGTGTGAAAATGGTCAAAATTCAATCAAAACTATGGGCTATAACCCATGCTTTTTGGTTCAAAATGGCCAAAAATGACCTATTTTGAATTCTTCAGAAATAATGAATATTTTTTGAAAAGGTGTGAAAATGGTCCAGAATCGATCAAAACTATGGGCTATAACCCATGCTTTTTGCTTCAAAATGGCCAAAAATGACGTATTTTTTATTCCTTAAAAATAATAAATATTTTTTGAAAAGGTGTAAAAATGGTCAAAATTCGATCAAAACAATGGGCTATAGCCCATGCTTTTTGCTTCAAAATGGCCAAAAATGACCTATTTTTCATTATTAAGAAATAATGAATATTTTTTGAAAAGGTGTGAAAATGGACGAGAATCGAACAAAACTATGGGCTATAACCCATGCTTTTTGGTTGAAAATGGCCAAAAATAACCTATTTTTCATTCTTCAGAAATAATGAATATTTTTTGAAAAGGTGTGAAAATAGTCTAGAATCGTTCAAAACTATGGGCTATAGCCCATGCTTTTTGGTTCAAAATGGCCAAAAATGACCTATTTTTCATTCTTTAGAAATAATGAATATTTTTTGAAAAGGTGTGAAAATGGTCCAGAATCGATCAAAACTATGGGCTATAGCCCATGCTTTTTGCTTCAAAATGGCCAAAAATCACTTATTTTTTATTCCTTAAAAATAATGAATATTTTTTGAAAAGGTGTGAAAATGGTACAGAATCGATCAAAACTATGGGCTATAACCCATGCTTTTTGGTTCAAAATGGCCAAAAATGACCTATTTGGCATTCTTTAGAAATAATGAATATTTTTTGAAAAGGTGTGAAAATGGTCCAGAATCGATCAAAACTATGGGCTATAGCCCATGCTTTTTGCTTCAAAATGGCCAAAAATCACCTATTTTTTATTCCTTAAAAATAATGAATATTTTTTGAAAAGGTGTGAAAATGGTCAAAATTCAATCAAAACTATGGGCTATAGCCCATGCTTTTTGGTTGAAAATGGCAAAAAATGACCTATTTTGCATTCTTCAGAAATAATGAATATTTTTTGAAAAGGTGTGAAAATGGTCCAGAATCGATCAAAACTATGGGCTATAGCCCATGCTTTTTGGTTCAAAATGGCCAAAAATGACCTATTTTGCATTCTTCAGAAATAATGAATATTTTTTGAAAAGGTGTGAAAATGGTCCAGAATCGATCAAAACTATGGGCTATAGCCCATGCTTTTTGGTTGAAAATGGCCAAAAATGACCTATTTGGCATTCTTCAGAAATAATGAATATTTTTTGAAAAGGTGTGAAAATGGTCCAGAAACGATCAAAACTATGGGCTATAACCCATGCTTTTTGGTTCAAAATGGCGAAAAATGAACTATTTTTTATTCCTTAAAAATAATGAATATTTTTTGAAAAGGTGTGAAAATGGTCAAAATTCAATCAAAACTATGGGCTATAACCCATGCTTTTTGGTTCAAAATGGCCAAAAATGACCTATTTTGCATTCTTCAGAAATAATGAATATTTTTTGAAAAGGTGTGAAAATGGTACAGAATCGATCAAAACTATGGGCTATAGCCCATGCTTTTTGGTTCAAAATGGCCAAAAATAACCTATTTTTCATTCTTCAGAAATAATGAATATTTTTTGAAAAGGTGTGAAAATGGTCCAGAATCGTACAAAACTATGGGCTATAGCCCATGCTTTTTGCTTCAAACGGCCAAAATAGACCTTTTTTGCATACTTCAGAAATAATGAATATTTTTTGAAAAGGTGTGAAAATGGTCCGGAATCGATCAAAACTATGGGCTATAGCCCATGCTTTTTGGTTGAAAATGGCCAAAAATGACCTATTTTACATTCTTCAGAAATAATGAACAATTTTTGAAAAGGTGTGAAAATGGTCCAGAATTGATCAAAACTATGGGCTATAGCCCATGCTTTTTGGTTTAAAATTGCCAAAAATGACCTATTTTGCATTCTTCAGAAATAATGAATATTTTTTGAAAAGGTGTGAAAATGGTCCAGAATCGATCAAAACTATGGGCTATAGCCCATGCTTTTTGGTTTAAAATTGCCAAAAATGACCTATTTGGCATTCTTCAGAAATAATGAATATTTTTTGAAAAGGTGTGAAAATGGTCCAGAATCGATCAAAACTATGGGCTATAACCCATGCTTTTTGGTTCAAAATGGCCAAAAATGACCTATTTGGCATTCTTCAGAAATAATGAATATTTTTTGAAAAGGTGTGAAAATGGTCCAGAATCGATCAAAACTATGGGCTATAGCCCATGCTTTTTGCTTCAAAATGGCCAAAAATGACGTATTTTTTATTCCTTAAAAATAATAAATATTTTTTGAAAAGGTGTAAAAATGGTCAAAATTCGATCAAAACAATGGGCTATAGCCCATGCTTTTTGCTTCAAAATGGCCAAAAATGACCTATTTTTCATTATTAAGAAATAATGAATATTTTTTGAAAAGGTGTGAAAATGGACGAGAATCGAACAAAACTATGGGCTATAACCCATGCTTTTTGGTTGAAAATGGCCAAAAATAACCTATTTTTCATTCTTCAGAAATAATGAATATTTTTTGAAAAGGTGTGAAAATAGTCTAGAATCGTTCAAAACTATGGGCTATAGCCCATGCTTTTTGGTTCAAAATGGCCAAAAATAACCTATTTTTCATTCTTCAGAAATAATGAATATTTTTTGAAAAGGTGTGAAAATAGTCTAGAATCGTTCAAAACTATGGGCTATAGCCCATGCTTTTTGGTTCAAAATGGCCAAAAATGACCTATTTTTCATTCTTTAGAAATAATGAATATTTTTTGAAAAGGTGTGAAAATGGTCCAGAATCGAACAAAACTATGGGCTATAGCCCATGCTTTTTGCTTCAAAATGGCCAAAAATCACCTATTTTTTATTCCTTAAAAATAATGAATATTTTTTGAAAAGGTGTGAAAATGGTCCAGAATCGTTCAAAACTATGGACTATAACCCATGCTTTTTGGTTGAAAATGGCCAAAAATGACCTATTTGGCATTCTTCAGAAATAATGAATATTTTTTGAAAAGGTGTGAAAATGGTCCAGAATCGATCAAAACTATGGGCTATAGCCCATGCTTTTTGCTTCAAAATGGCCAAAAATGATCTATTTTTTATTCCTTAAAAATAATGAATATTTTTTGAAAAGGTGTGAAAATGGTCAAAATTCAATCAAAACTATGGGCTATAACCCATGCTTTTTGGTTCAAAATGGCCAAAAATGACCTATCTTGAATTCTTCAGAAATAATGATTATTTTTTGAAAAGGTGTGAAAATGGTCCAGAATCGATCAAAACTATGGGCTATAACCCATGCTTTTTGCTTCAAAATGGCCAAAAATGACGTATTTTTTATTCCTTAAAAATAATAAATATTTTTTGAAAAGGTGTAAAAATGGTCAAAATTCGATCAAAACAATGGGCTATAGCCCATGCTTTTTGCTTCAAAATGGCCAAAAATGACCTATTTTTCATTATTAAGAAATAATGAATATTTTTTGAAAAGGTGTGAAAATGGACGAGAATCGAACAAAACTATGGGCTATAACCCATGCTTTTTGGTTGAAAATGGCCAAAAATAACCTATTTTTCATTCTTCAGAAATAATGAATATTTTTTGAAAAGGTGTGAAAATAGTCTAGAATCGTTCAAAACTATGGGCTATAGCCCATGCTTTTTGGTTCAAAATGGCCAAAAATGACCTATTTTTCATTCTTTAGAAATAATGAATATTTTTTGAAAAGGTGTGAAAATGGTCCAGAATCGATCAAAACTATGGGCTATAGCCCATGCTTTTTGCTTCAAAATGGCCAAAAATCACTTATTTTTTATTCCTTAAAAATAATGAATATTTTTTGAAAAGGTGTGAAAATGGTACAGAATCGATCAAAACTATGGGCTATAACCCATGCTTTTTGGTTCAAAATGGCCAAAAATGACCTATTTGGCATTCTTTAGAAATAATGAATATTTTTTGAAAAGGTGTGAAAATGGTCCAGAATCGATCAAAACTATGGGCTATAGCCCATGCTTTTTGCTTCAAAATGGCCAAAAATCACCTATTTTTTATTCCTTAAAAATAATGAATATTTTTTGAAAAGGTGTGAAAATGGTCAAAATTCAATCAAAACTATGGGCTATAGCCCATGCTTTTTGGTTGAAAATGGCAAAAAATGACCTATTTTGCATTCTTCAGAAATAATGAATATTTTTTGAAAAGGTGTGAAAATGGTCCAGAATCGATCAAAACTATGGGCTATAGCCCATGCTTTTTGGTTCAAAATGGCCAAAAATGACCTATTTTGCATTCTTCAGAAATAATGAATATTTTTTGAAAAGGTGTGAAAATGGTCCAGAATCGATCAAAACTATGGGCTATAGCCCATGCTTTTTGGTTGAAAATGGCCAAAAATGACCTATTTGGCATTCTTCAGAAATAATGAATATTTTTTGAAAAGGTGTGAAAATGGTCCAGAAACGATCAAAACTATGGGCTATAACCCATGCTTTTTGGTTCAAAATGGCGAAAAATGAACTATTTTTTATTCCTTAAAAATAATGAATATTTTTTGAAAAGGTGTGAAAATGGTCAAAATTCAATCAAAACTATGGGCTATAACCCATGCTTTTTGGTTCAAAATGGCCAAAAATGACCTATTTTGCATTCTTCAGAAATAATGAATATTTTTTGAAAAGGTGTGAAAATGGTACAGAATCGATCAAAACTATGGGCTATAGCCCATGCTTTTTGGTTCAAAATGGCCAAAAATAACCTATTTTTCATTCTTCAGAAATAATGAATATTTTTTGAAAAGGTGTGAAAATGGTCCAGAATCGTACAAAACTATGGGCTATAGCCCATGCTTTTTGCTTCAAACGGCCAAAATAGACCTTTTTTGCATACTTCAGAAATAATGAATATTTTTTGAAAAGGTGTGAAAATGGTCCGGAATCGATCAAAACTATGGGCTATAGCCCATGCTTTTTGGTTGAAAATGGCCAAAAATGACCTATTTTACATTCTTCAGAAATAATGAACAATTTTTGAAAAGGTGTGAAAATGGTCCAGAATTGATCAAAACTATGGGCTATAGCCCATGCTTTTTGGTTTAAAATTGCCAAAAATGACCTATTTTGCATTCTTCAGAAATAATGAATATTTTTTGAAAAGGTGTGAAAATGGTCCAGAATCGATCAAAACTATGGGCTATAGCCCATGCTTTTTGGTTTAAAATTGCCAAAAATGACCTATTTGGCATTCTTCAGAAATAATGAATATTTTTTGAAAAGGTGTGAAAATGGTCCAGAATCGATCAAAACTATGGGCTATAACCCATGCTTTTTGGTTCAAAATGGCCAAAAATGACCTATTTGGCATTCTTCAGAAATAATGAATATTTTTTGAAAAGGTGTGAAAATGGTCCAGAATCGATCAAAACTATGGGCTATAGCCCATGCTTTTTGCTTCAAAATGGCCAAAAATGACGTATTTTTTATTCCTTAAAAATAATAAATATTTTTTGAAAAGGTGTAAAAATGGTCAAAATTCGATCAAAACAATGGGCTATAGCCCATGCTTTTTGCTTCAAAATGGCCAAAAATGACCTATTTTTCATTATTAAGAAATAATGAATATTTTTTGAAAAGGTGTGAAAATGGACGAGAATCGAACAAAACTATGGGCTATAACCCATGCTTTTTGGTTGAAAATGGCCAAAAATAACCTATTTTTCATTCTTCAGAAATAATGAATATTTTTTGAAAAGGTGTGAAAATAGTCTAGAATCGTTCAAAACTATGGGCTATAGCCCATGCTTTTTGGTTGAAAATGGCCAAAAATGACCTATTTTTCATTCTTTAGAAATAATGAATATTTTTTGAAAAGGTGTGAAAATGGTCCAGAATCGATCAAAACTATGGGCTATAGCCCATGCTTTTTGCTTCAAAATGGCCAAAAATCACTTATTTTTTATTCCTTAAAAATAATGAATATTTTTTGAAAAGGTGTGAAAATGGTACAGAATCGATCAAAACTATGGGCTATAACCCATGCTTTTTGGTTCAAAATGGCCAAAAATGACCTATTTGGCATTCTTTAGAAATAATGAATATTTTTTGAAAAGGTGTGAAAATGGTCCAGAATCGATCAAAACTATGGGCTATAGCCCATGCTTTTTGCTTCAAAATGGCCAAAAATCACCTATTTTTTATTCCTTAAAAATAATGAATATTTTTTGAAAAGGTGTGAAAATGGTCAAAATTCAATCAAAACTATGGGCTATAGCCCATGCTTTTTGGTTGAAAATGGCAAAAAATGACCTATTTTGCATTCTTCAGAAATAATGAATATTTTTTGAAAAGGTGTGAAAATGGTCCAGAATCGATCAAAACTATGGGCTATAGCCCATGCTTTTTGGTTCAAAATGGCCAAAAATGACCTATTTTGCATTCTTCAGAAATAATGAATATTTTTTGAAAAGGTGTGAAAATGGTCCAGAATCGATCAAAACTATGGGCTATAGCCCATGCTTTTTGGTTGAAAATGGCCAAAAATGACCTATTTGGCATTCTTCAGAAATAATGAATATTTTTTGAAAAGGTGTGAAAATGGTCCAGAAACGATCAAAACTATGGGCTATAACCCATGCTTTTTGGTTCAAAATGGCGAAAAATGAACTATTTTTTATTCCTTAAAAATAATGAATATTTTTTGAAAAGGTGTGAAAATGGTCAAAATTCAATCAAAACTATGGGCTATAACCCATGCTTTTTGGTTCAAAATGGCCAAAAATGACCTATTTTGCATTCTTCAGAAATAATGAATATTTTTTGAAAAGGTGTGAAAATGGTACAGAATCGATCAAAACTATGGGCTATAGCCCATGCTTTTTGGTTCAAAATGGCCAAAAATAACCTATTTTTCATTCTTCAGAAATAATGAATATTTTTTGAAAAGGTGTGAAAATGGTCCAGAATCGTACAAAACTATGGGCTATAGCCCATGCTTTTTGCTTCAAACGGCCAAAATAGACCTTTTTTGCATACTTCAGAAATAATGAATATTTTTTGAAAAGGTGTGAAAATGGTCCGGAATCGATCAAAACTATGGGCTATAGCCCATGCTTTTTGGTTGAAAATGGCCAAAAATGACCTATTTTACATTCTTCAGAAATAATGAACAATTTTTGAAAAGGTGTGAAAATGGTCCAGAATTGATCAAAACTATGGGCTATAGCCCATGCTTTTTGGTTTAAAATTGCCAAAAATGACCTATTTTGCATTCTTCAGAAATAATGAATATTTTTTGAAAAGGTGTGAAAATGGTCCAGAATCGATCAAAACTATGGGCTATAGCCCATGCTTTTTGGTTTAAAATTGCCAAAAATGACCTATTTGGCATTCTTCAGAAATAATGAATATTTTTTGAAAAGGTGTGAAAATGGTCCAGAATCGATCAAAACTATGGGCTATAACCCATGCTTTTTGGTTCAAAATGGCCAAAAATGACCTATTTGGCATTCTTCAGAAATAATGAATATTTTTTGAAAAGGTGTGAAAATGGTCCAGAATCGATCAAAACTATGGGCTATAGCCCATGCTTTTTGCTTCAAAATGGCCAAAAATGACGTATTTTTTATTCCTTAAAAATAATAAATATTTTTTGAAAAGGTGTAAAAATGGTCAAAATTCGATCAAAACAATGGGCTATAGCCCATGCTTTTTGCTTCAAAATGGCCAAAAATGACCTATTTTTCATTATTAAGAAATAATGAATATTTTTTGAAAAGGTGTGAAAATGGACGAGAATCGAACAAAACTATGGGCTATAACCCATGCTTTTTGGTTGAAAATGGCCAAAAATAACCTATTTTTCATTCTTCAGAAATAATGAATATTTTTTGAAAAGGTGTGAAAATAGTCTAGAATCGTTCAAAACTATGGGCTATAGCCCATGCTTTTTGGTTCAAAATGGCCAAAAATGACCTATTTTTCATTCTTTAGAAATAATGAATATTTTTTGAAAAGGTGTGAAAATGGTCCAGAATCGATCAAAACTATGGGCTATAGCCCATGCTTTTTGCTTCAAAATGGCCAAAAATCACCTATTTTTTATTCCTTAAAAATAATGAATATTTTTTGAAAAGGTGTGAAAATGGTACAGAATCGATCAAAACTATGGGCTATAACCCATGCTTTTTGGTTGAAAATGGCCAAAAATGACCTATTTGGCATTCTTTAGAAATAATGAATATTTTTTGAAAAGGTGTGAAAATGGTCCAGAATCGATCAAAACTATGGGCTATAGCCCATGCTTTTTGCTTCAAAATGGCCAAAAATCACCTATTTTTTATTCCTTAAAAATAATGAATATTTTTTGAAAAGGTGTGAAAATGGTCAAAATTCAATCAAAACTATGGGCTATAGCCCATGCTTTTTGGTTGAAAATGGCAAAAAATGACCTATTTTGCATTCTTCAGAAATAATGAATATTTTTTGAAAAGGTGTGAAAATGGTCCAGAATCGATCAAAACTATGGGCTATAGCCCATGCTTTTTGGTTCAAAATGGCCAAAAATGACCTATTTGGCATTCTTCAGAAATAATGAATATTTTTTGAAAAGGTGTGAAAATGGTCCAGAATCGATCAAAACTATGGGCTATAGCCCATGCTTTTTGGTTGAAAATGGCCAAAAATGACCTATTTGGCATTCTTCAGAAATAATGAATATTTTTTGAAAAGGTGTGAAAATGGTCCAGAAACGATCAAAACTATGGGCTATAACCCATGCTTTTTGGTTCAAAATGGCGAAAAATGAACTATTTTTTATTCCTTAAAAATAATGAATATTTTTTGAAAAGGTGTGAAAATGGTCAAAATTCAATCAAAACTATGGGCTATAACCCATGCTTTTTGGTTCAAAATGGCCAAAAATGACCTATTTTGCATTCTTCAGAAATAATGAATATTTTTTGAAAAGGTGTGAAAATGGTACAGAATCGATCAAAACTATGGGCTATAGCCCATGCTTTTTGGTTCAAAATGGCCAAAAATGACCTATTTTGCATTCTTCAGAAATAATGAATATTTTTTGAAAAGGTGTGAAAATGGTACAGAATCGATCAAAACTATGGGCTATAGCCCATGCTTTTTGGTTCAAAATGGCCAAAAATGACCTATTTGGCATTCTTCAGAAATAATGAATATTTTTTGAAAAGGTGTGAAAATGGTCCAGAAACGATCAAAACTATGGGCTATAACCCATGCTTTTTGGTTCAAAATGGCGAAAAATGAACTATTTTTTATTCCTTAAAAATAATGAATATTTTTTGAAAAGGTGTGAAAATGGTCAAAATTCAATCAAAACTATGGGCTATAACCCATGCTTTTTGGTTCAAAATGGCCAAAAATAACCTATTTTTCATTATTAAGAAATAATGAATATTTTTTGAAAAGGTGTGAAAATGGACGAGAATCGAACAAAACTATGGGCTATAACCCATGCTTTTTGGTTGAAAATGGCCAAAAATAACCTATTTTTCATTCTTCAGAAATAATGAATATTTTTTGAAAAGGTGTGAAAATAGTCTAGAATCGTTCAAAACTATGGGCTATAGCCCATGCTTTTTGGTTCAAAATGGCCAAAAATGACCTATTTTTCATTCTTTAGAAATAATGAATATTTTTTGAAAAGGTGTGAAAATGGTCCAGAATCGATCAAAACTATGGGCTATAGCCCATGCTTTTTGCTTCAAAATGGCCAAAAATCACCTATTTTTTATTCCTTAAAAATAATGAATATTTTTTGAAAAGGTGTGAAAATGGTACAGAATCGATCAAAACTATGGGCTATAACCCATGCTTTTTGGTTGAAAATGGCCAAAAATGACCTATTTGGCATTCTTTAGAAATAATGAATATTTTTTGAAAAGGTGTGAAAATGGTCCAGAATCGATCAAAACTATGGGCTATAGCCCATGCTTTTTGCTTCAAAATGGCCAAAAATCACCTATTTTTTATTCCTTAAAAATAATGAATATTTTTTGAAAAGGTGTGAAAATGGTCAAAATTCAATCAAAACTATGGGCTATAGCCCATGCTTTTTGGTTGAAAATGGCAAAAAATGACCTATTTTGCATTCTTCAGAAATAATGAATATTTTTTGAAAAGGTGTGAAAATGGTCCAGAATCGATCAAAACTATGGGCTATAGCCCATGCTTTTTGGTTCAAAATGGCCAAAAATGACCTATTTGGCATTCTTCAGAAATAATGAATATTTTTTGAAAAGGTGTGAAAATGGTCCAGAATCGATCAAAACTATGGGCTATAGCCCATGCTTTTTGGTTGAAAATGGCCAAAAATGACCTATTTGGCATTCTTCAGAAATAATGAATATTTTTTGAAAAGGTGTGAAAATGGTCCAGAAACGATCAAAACTATGGGCTATAACCCATGCTTTTTGGTTCAAAATGGCGAAAAATGAACTATTTTTTATTCCTTAAAAATAATGAATATTTTTTGAAAAGGTGTGAAAATGGTCAAAATTCAATCAAAACTATGGGCTATAACCCATGCTTTTTGGTTCAAAATGGCCAAAAATGACCTATTTTGCATTCTTCAGAAATAATGAATATTTTTTGAAAAGGTGTGAAAATGGTACAGAATCGATCAAAACTATGGGCTATAGCCCATGCTTTTTGGTTCAAAATGGCCAAAAATGACCTATTTTGCATTCTTCAGAAATAATGAATATTTTTTGAAAAGGTGTGAAAATGGTACAGAATCGATCAAAACTATGGGCTATAGCCCATGCTTTTTGGTTCAAAATGGCCAAAAATGACCTATTTGGCATTCTTCAGAAATAATGAATATTTTTTGAAAAGGTGTGAAAATGGTCCAGAAACGATCAAAACTATGGGCTATAACCCATGCTTTTTGGTTCAAAATGGCGAAAAATGAACTATTTTTTATTCCTTAAAAATAATGAATATTTTTTGAAAAGGTGTGAAAATGGTCAAAATTCAATCAAAACTATGGGCTATAACCCATGCTTTTTGGTTCAAAATGGCCAAAAATGACCTATTTTGCATTCTTCAGAAATAATGAATATTTTTTGAAAAGGTGTGAAAATGGTACAGAATCGATCAAAACTATGGGCTATAGCCCATGCTTTTTGGTTCAAAATGGCCAAAAATGACCTATTTTTCATTCTTTAGAAATAATGAATATTTTTTGAAAAGGTGTGAAAATGGTCCAGAATCGTACAAAACTATGGGCTATAGCCCATGCTTTTTGCTTCAAACGGCCAAAATAGACCTTTTTTGCATACTTCAGAAATAATGAATATTTTTTGAAAAGGTGTGAAAATGGTCCGGAATCGATCAAAACTATGGGCTATAGCCCATGCTTTTTGGTTGAAAATGGCCAAAAATGACCTATTTTACATTCTTCAGAAATAATGAATATTTTTTGAAAAGGTGTGAAAATGGTCCAGAATCGATCAAAACTATGGGCTATAACCCATGCTTTTTGGTTCAAAATGGCCAAAAATGACCTATTTTGCATTCTTCAGAAATAATGAATATTTTTTGAAAAGGTGTGAAAATGGTCCAGAATCGATCAAAACTATGGGCTATAGCCCATGCTTTTTGCTTCAAAATGGCCAAAAATGATCTATTTTTCATTATTAAGAAATAATGAATATTTTTTGAAAAGGTGTGAAAATGGACGAGAATCGAACAAAACTATGGGCTATAACCCATGCTTTTTGGTTGAAAATGGCCAAAAATAACCTATTTTTCATTCTTCAGAAATAATGAATATTTTTTGAAAAGGTGTGAAAATAGTCTAGAATCGTTCAAAACTATGGGCTATAGCCCATGCTTTTTGGTTCAAAATGGCCAAAAATGACCTATTTTTCATTCTTTAGAAATAATGAATATTTTTTGAAAAGGTGTGAAAATGGTCCAGAATCGATCAAAACTATGGGCTATAGCCCATGCTTTTTGCTTCAAAATGGCCAAAAATCACCTATTTTTTATTCCTTAAAAATAATGAATATTTTTTGAAAAGGTGTGAAAATGGTACAGAATCGATCAAAACTATGGGCTATAACCCATGCTTTTTGGTTGAAAATGGCCAAAAATGACCTATTTGGCATTCTTTAGAAATAATGAATATTTTTTGAAAAGGTGTGAAAATGGTCCAGAATCGATCAAAACTATGGGCTATAGCCCATGCTTTTTGCTTCAAAATGGCCAAAAATCACCTATTTTTTATTCCTTAAAAATAATGAATATTTTTTGAAAAGGTGTGAAAATGGTCAAAATTCAATCAAAACTATGGGCTATAGCCCATGCTTTTTGGTTGAAAATGGCAAAAAATGACCTATTTTGCATTCTTCAGAAATAATGAATATTTTTTGAAAAGGTGTGAAAATGGTCCAGAATCGATCAAAACTATGGGCTATAGCCCATGCTTTTTGGTTCAAAATGGCCAAAAATGACCTATTTGGCATTCTTCAGAAATAATGAATATTTTTTGAAAAGGTGTGAAAATGGTCCAGAATCGATCAAAACTATGGGCTATAGCCCATGCTTTTTGGTTGAAAATGGCCAAAAATGACCTATTTGGCATTCTTCAGAAATAATGAATATTTTTTGAAAAGGTGTGAAAATGGTCCAGAAACGATCAAAACTATGGGCTATAACCCATGCTTTTTGGTTCAAAATGGCGAAAAATGAACTATTTTTTATTCCTTAAAAATAATGAATATTTTTTGAAAAGGTGTGAAAATGGTCAAAATTCAATCAAAACTATGGGCTATAACCCATGCTTTTTGGTTCAAAATGGCCAAAAATGACCTATTTTGCATTCTTCAGAAATAATGAATATTTTTTGAAAAGGTGTGAAAATGGTACAGAATCGATCAAAACTATGGGCTATAGCCCATGCTTTTTGGTTCAAAATGGCCAAAAATGACCTATTTTGCATTCTTCAGAAATAATGAATATTTTTTGAAAAGGTGTGAAAATGGTACAGAATCGATCAAAACTATGGGCTATAGCCCATGCTTTTTGGTTCAAAATGGCCAAAAATGACCTATTTTGCATTCTTCAGAAATAATGAATATTTTTTGAAAAGGTGTGAAAATGGTACAGAATCGATCAAAACTATGGGCTATAGCCCATGCTTTTTGGTTCAAAATGGCCAAAAATGACCTATTTGGCATTCTTCAGAAATAATGAATATTTTTTGAAAAGGTGTGAAAATGGTCCAGAAACGATCAAAACTATGGGCTATAACCCATGCTTTTTGGTTCAAAATGGCGAAAAATGAACTATTTTTTATTCCTTAAAAATAATGAATATTTTTTGAAAAGGTGTGAAAATGGTCAAAATTCAATCAAAACTATGGGCTATAACCCATGCTTTTTGGTTCAAAATGGCCAAAAATAACCTATTTTTCATTATTAAGAAATAATGAATATTTTTTGAAAAGGTGTGAAAATGGACGAGAATCGAACAAAACTATGGGCTATAACCCATGCTTTTTGGTTGAAAATGGCCAAAAATAACCTATTTTTCATTCTTCAGAAATAATGAATATTTTTTGAAAAGGTGTGAAAATAGTCTAGAATCGTTCAAAACTATGGGCTATAGCCCATGCTTTTTGGTTCAAAATGGCCAAAAATGACCTATTTTTCATTCTTTAGAAATAATGAATATTTTTTGAAAAGGTGTGAAAATGGTCCAGAATCGATCAAAACTATGGGCTATAGCCCATGCTTTTTGCTTCAAAATGGCCAAAAATCACCTATTTTTTATTCCTTAAAAATAATGAATATTTTTTGAAAAGGTGTGAAAATGGTACAGAATCGATCAAAACTATGGGCTATAACCCATGCTTTTTGGTTGAAAATGGCCAAAAATGACCTATTTGGCATTCTTTAGAAATAATGAATATTTTTTGAAAAGGTGTGAAAATGGTCCAGAATCGATCAAAACTATGGGCTATAGCCCATGCTTTTTGCTTCAAAATGGCCAAAAATCACCTATTTTTTATTCCTTAAAAATAATGAATATTTTTTGAAAAGGTGTGAAAATGGTCAAAATTCAATCAAAACTATGGGCTATAGCCCATGCTTTTTGGTTGAAAATGGCAAAAAATGACCTATTTTGCATTCTTCAGAAATAATGAATATTTTTTGAAAAGGTGTGAAAATGGTCCAGAATCGATCAAAACTATGGGCTATAGCCCATGCTTTTTGGTTCAAAATGGCCAAAAATGACCTATTTGGCATTCTTCAGAAATAATGAATATTTTTTGAAAAGGTGTGAAAATGGTCCAGAATCGATCAAAACTATGGGCTATAGCCCATGCTTTTTGGTTGAAAATGGCCAAAAATGACCTATTTGGCATTCTTCAGAAATAATGAATATTTTTTGAAAAGGTGTGAAAATGGTCCAGAAACGATCAAAACTATGGGCTATAACCCATGCTTTTTGGTTCAAAATGGCGAAAAATGAACTATTTTTTATTCCTTAAAAATAATGAATATTTTTTGAAAAGGTGTGAAAATGGTCAAAATTCAATCAAAACTATGGGCTATAACCCATGCTTTTTGGTTCAAAATGGCCAAAAATGACCTATTTTGCATTCTTCAGAAATAATGAATATTTTTTGAAAAGGTGTGAAAATGGTACAGAATCGATCAAAACTATGGGCTATAGCCCATGCTTTTTGGTTCAAAATGGCCAAAAATGACCTATTTTGCATTCTTCAGAAATAATGAATATTTTTTGAAAAGGTGTGAAAATGGTACAGAATCGATCAAAACTATGGGCTATAGCCCATGCTTTTTGGTTCAAAATGGCCAAAAATGACCTATTTGGCATTCTTCAGAAATAATGAATATTTTTTGAAAAGGTGTGAAAATGGTCCAGAAACGATCAAAACTATGGGCTATAACCCATGCTTTTTGGTTCAAAATGGCGAAAAATGAACTATTTTTTATTCCTTAAAAATAATGAATATTTTTTGAAAAGGTGTGAAAATGGTCAAAATTCAATCAAAACTATGGGCTATAACCCATGCTTTTTGGTTCAAAATGGCCAAAAATGACCTATTTTGCATTCTTCAGAAATAATGAATATTTTTTGAAAAGGTGTGAAAATGGTACAGAATCGATCAAAACTATGGGCTATAGCCCATGCTTTTTGGTTCAAAATGGCCAAAAATGACCTATTTTTCATTCTTTAGAAATAATGAATATTTTTTGAAAAGGTGTGAAAATGGTCCAGAATCGTACAAAACTATGGGCTATAGCCCATGCTTTTTGCTTCAAACGGCCAAAATAGACCTTTTTTGCATACTTCAGAAATAATGAATATTTTTTGAAAAGGTGTGAAAATGGTCCGGAATCGATCAAAACTATGGGCTATAGCCCATGCTTTTTGGTTGAAAATGGCCAAAAATGACCTATTTTACATTCTTCAGAAATAATGAATATTTTTTGAAAAGGTGTGAAAATGGTCCAGAATCGATCAAAACTATGGGCTATAACCCATGCTTTTTGGTTCAAAATGGCCAAAAATGACCTATTTTGCATTCTTCAGAAATAATGAATATTTTTTGAAAAGGTGTGAAAATGGTCCAGAATCGATCAAAACTATGGGCTATAGCCCATGCTTTTTGCTTCAAAATGGCCAAAAATGATCTATTTTTCATTATTAAGAAATAATGAATATTTTTTGAAAAGGTGTGAAAATGGACGAGAATCGAACAAAACTATGGGCTATAACCCATGCTTTTTGGTTGAAAATGGCCAAAAATAACCTATTTTTCATTCTTCAGAAATAATGAATATTTTTTGAAAAGGTGTGAAAATAGTCTAGAATCGTTCAAAACTATGGGCTATAGCCCATGCTTTTTGGTTCAAAATGGCCAAAAATGACCTATTTTTCATTCTTTAGAAATAATGAATATTTTTTGAAAAGGTGTGAAAATGGTCCAGAATCGATCAAAACTATGGGCTATAGCCCATGCTTTTTGCTTCAAAATGGCCAAAAATCACCTATTTTTTATTCCTTAAAAATAATGAATATTTTTTGAAAAGGTGTGAAAATGGTACAGAATCGATCAAAACTATGGGCTATAACCCATGCTTTTTGGTTGAAAATGGCCAAAAATGACCTATTTGGCATTCTTTAGAAATAATGAATATTTTTTGAAAAGGTGTGAAAATGGTCCAGAATCGATCAAAACTATGGGCTATAGCCCATGCTTTTTGCTTCAAAATGGCCAAAAATCACCTATTTTTTATTCCTTAAAAATAATGAATATTTTTTGAAAAGGTGTGAAAATGGTCAAAATTCAATCAAAACTATGGGCTATAGCCCATGCTTTTTGGTTGAAAATGGCAAAAAATGACCTATTTTGCATTCTTCAGAAATAATGAATATTTTTTGAAAAGGTGTGAAAATGGTCCAGAATCGATCAAAACTATGGGCTATAGCCCATGCTTTTTGGTTCAAAATGGCCAAAAATGACCTATTTGGCATTCTTCAGAAATAATGAATATTTTTTGAAAAGGTGTGAAAATGGTCCAGAATCGATCAAAACTATGGGCTATAGCCCATGCTTTTTGGTTCAAAATGGCCAAAAATGACCTATTTGGCATTCTTCAGAAATAATGAATATTTTTTGAAAAGGTGTGAAAATGGTCCAGAAACGATCAAAACTATGGGCTATAACCCATGCTTTTTGGTTCAAAATGGCGAAAAATGAACTATTTTTTATTCCTTAAAAATAATGAATATTTTTTGAAAAGGTGTGAAAATGGTCAAAATTCAATCAAAACTATGGGCTATAACCCATGCTTTTTGGTTCAAAATGGCCAAAAATGACCTATTTTGCATTCTTCAGAAATAATGAATATTTTTTGAAAAGGTGTGAAAATGGTACAGAATCGATCAAAACTATGGGCTATAGCCCATGCTTTTTGGTTCAAAATGGCCAAAAATGACCTATTTTGCATTCTTCAGAAATAATGAATATTTTTTGAAAAGGTGTGAAAATGGTACAGAATCGATCAAAACTATGGGCTATAGCCCATGCTTTTTGGTTCAAAATGGCCAAAAATGACCTATTTGGCATTCTTCAGAAATAATGAATATTTTTTGAAAAGGTGTGAAAATGGTCCAGAAACGATCAAAACTATGGGCTATAACCCATGCTTTTTGGTTCAAAATGGCGAAAAATGAACTATTTTTTATTCCTTAAAAATAATGAATATTTTTTGAAAAGGTGTGAAAATGGTCAAAATTCAATCAAAACTATGGGCTATAACCCATGCTTTTTGGTTCAAAATGGCCAAAAATAACCTATTTTTCATTATTAAGAAATAATGAATATTTTTTGAAAAGGTGTGAAAATGGACGAGAATCGAACAAAACTATGGGCTATAACCCATGCTTTTTGGTTGAAAATGGCCAAAAATAACCTATTTTTCATTCTTCAGAAATAATGAATATTTTTTGAAAAGGTGTGAAAATAGTCTAGAATCGTTCAAAACTATGGGCTATAGCCCATGCTTTTTGGTTCAAAATGGCCAAAAATGACCTATTTTTCATTCTTTAGAAATAATGAATATTTTTTGAAAAGGTGTGAAAATGGTCCAGAATCGATCAAAACTATGGGCTATAGCCCATGCTTTTTGCTTCAAAATGGCCAAAAATCACCTATTTTTTATTCCTTAAAAATAATGAATATTTTTTGAAAAGGTGTGAAAATGGTACAGAATCGATCAAAACTATGGGCTATAACCCATGCTTTTTGGTTGAAAATGGCCAAAAATGACCTATTTGGCATTCTTTAGAAATAATGAATATTTTTTGAAAAGGTGTGAAAATGGTCCAGAATCGATCAAAACTATGGGCTATAGCCCATGCTTTTTGCTTCAAAATGGCCAAAAATCACCTATTTTTTATTCCTTAAAAATAATGAATATTTTTTGAAAAGGTGTGAAAATGGTCAAAATTCAATCAAAACTATGGGCTATAGCCCATGCTTTTTGGTTGAAAATGGCAAAAAATGACCTATTTTGCATTCTTCAGAAATAATGAATATTTTTTGAAAAGGTGTGAAAATGGTCCAGAATCGATCAAAACTATGGGCTATAGCCCATGCTTTTTGGTTCAAAATGGCCAAAAATGACCTATTTGGCATTCTTCAGAAATAATGAATATTTTTTGAAAAGGTGTGAAAATGGTCCAGAATCGATCAAAACTATGGGCTATAGCCCATGCTTTTTGGTTGAAAATGGCCAAAAATGACCTATTTGGCATTCTTCAGAAATAATGAATATTTTTTGAAAAGGTGTGAAAATGGTCCAGAAACGATCAAAACTATGGGCTATAACCCATGCTTTTTGGTTCAAAATGGCGAAAAATGAACTATTTTTTATTCCTTAAAAATAATGAATATTTTTTGAAAAGGTGTGAAAATGGTCAAAATTCAATCAAAACTATGGGCTATAACCCATGCTTTTTGGTTCAAAATGGCCAAAAATGACCTATTTTGCATTCTTCAGAAATAATGAATATTTTTTGAAAAGGTGTGAAAATGGTACAGAATCGATCAAAACTATGGGCTATAGCCCATGCTTTTTGGTTCAAAATGGCCAAAAATGACCTATTTTGCATTCTTCAGAAATAATGAATATTTTTTGAAAAGGTGTGAAAATGGTACAGAATCGATCAAAACTATGGGCTATAGCCCATGCTTTTTGGTTCAAAATGGCCAAAAATGACCTATTTGGCATTCTTCAGAAATAATGAATATTTTTTGAAAAGGTGTGAAAATGGTCCAGAAACGATCAAAACTATGGGCTATAACCCATGCTTTTTGGTTCAAAATGGCGAAAAATGAACTATTTTTTATTCCTTAAAAATAATGAATATTTTTTGAAAAGGTGTGAAAATGGTCAAAATTCAATCAAAACTATGGGCTATAACCCATGCTTTTTGGTTCAAAATGGCCAAAAATGACCTATTTTGCATTCTTCAGAAATAATGAATATTTTTTGAAAAGGTGTGAAAATGGTACAGAATCGATCAAAACTATGGGCTATAGCCCATGCTTTTTGGTTCAAAATGGCCAAAAATGACCTATTTTTCATTCTTTAGAAATAATGAATATTTTTTGAAAAGGTGTGAAAATGGTCCAGAATCGTACAAAACTATGGGCTATAGCCCATGCTTTTTGCTTCAAACGGCCAAAATAGACCTTTTTTGCATACTTCAGAAATAATGAATATTTTTTGAAAAGGTGTGAAAATGGTCCGGAATCGATCAAAACTATGGGCTATAGCCCATGCTTTTTGGTTGAAAATGGCCAAAAATGACCTATTTTACATTCTTCAGAAATAATGAATATTTTTTGAAAAGGTGTGAAAATGGTCCAGAATCGATCAAAACTATGGGCTATAACCCATGCTTTTTGGTTCAAAATGGCCAAAAATGACCTATTTTGCATTCTTCAGAAATAATGAATATTTTTTGAAAAGGTGTGAAAATGGTCCAGAATCGATCAAAACTATGGGCTATAGCCCATGCTTTTTGCTTCAAAATGGCCAAAAATGATCTATTTTTCATTATTAAGAAATAATGAATATTTTTTGAAAAGGTGTGAAAATGGACGAGAATCGAACAAAACTATGGGCTATAACCCATGCTTTTTGGTTGAAAATGGCCAAAAATAACTTATTTTTCATTCTTCAGAAATAATGAATATTTTTTGAAAAGGTGTGAAAATAGTCTAGAATCGTTCAAAACTATGGGCTATAGCCCATGCTTTTTGGTTCAAAATGGCCAAAAATGACCTATTTTTCATTCTTTAGAAATAATGAATATTTTTTGAAAAGGTGTGAAAATGGTCCAGAATCGTACAAAACTATGGGCTATAACCCATGCTTTTTGGTTCAAAATGGCCAAAAATGACCTATTTTGCATTCTTCAGAAATAATGAATATTTTTTGAAAAGGTGTGAAAATGGTACAGAATCGATCAAAACTATGGGCTATAGCCCATGCTTTTTGGTTCAAAATGGCCAAAAATGACCTATTTTTCATTCTTTAGAAATAATGAATATTTTTTGAAAAGGTGTGAAAATGGTCCAGAATCGTACAAAACTATGGGCTATAGCCCATGCTTTTTGCTTCAAACGGCCAAAATAGACCTTTTTTGCATACTTCAGAAATAATGAATATTTTTTGAAAAGGTGTGAAAATGGTCCGGAATCGATCAAAACTATGGGCTATAGCCCATGCTTTTTGGTTGAAAATGGCCAAAAATGACCTATTTTACATTCTTCAGAAATAATGAATATTTTTTGAAAAGGTGTGAAAATGGTCCAGAATCGATCAAAACTATGGGCTATAACCCATGCTTTTTGGTTCAAAATGGCCAAAAATGACCTATTTTGCATTCTTCAGAAATAATGAATATTTTTTGAAAAGGTGTGAAAATGGTCCAGAATCGATCAAAACTATGGGCTATAGCCCATGCTTTTTGCTTCAAAATGGCCAAAAATGATCTATTTTTCATTATTAAGAAATAATGAATATTTTTTGAAAAGGTGTGAAAATGGACGAGAATCGAACAAAACTATGGGCTATAACCCATGCTTTTTGGTTGAAAATGGCCAAAAATAACTTATTTTTCATTCTTCAGAAATAATGAATATTTTTTGAAAAGGTGTGAAAATAGTCTAGAATCGTTCAAAACTATGGGCTATAGCCCATGCTTTTTGGTTCAAAATGGCCAAAAATGACCTATTTTTCATTCTTTAGAAATAATGAATATTTTTTGAAAAGGTGTGAAAATGGTCCAGAATCGTACAAAACTATGGGCTATAGCCCATGCTTTTTGCTTCAAACGGCCAAAATAGACCTTTTTTGCATACTTCAGAAATAATGAATATTTTTTGAAAAGGTGTGAAAATGGTCCGGAATCGATCAAAACTATGGGCTATAGCCCATGCTTTTTGGTTGAAAATGGCCAAAAATGACCTATTTTACATTCTTCAGAAATAATGAATATTTTTTGAAAAGGTGTGAAAATGGTCCAGAATCGATCAAAACTATGGGCTATAACCCATGCTTTTTGGTTCAAAATGGCCAAAAATGACCTATTTTGCATTCTTCAGAAATAATGAATATTTTTTGAAAAGGTGTGAAAATGGTCCAGAATCGATCAAAACTATGGGCTATAGCCCATGCTTTTTGCTTCAAAATGGCCAAAAATGATCTATTTTTTATTCCTTAAAAATAATGAATATTTTTTGAAAAGGTGTGAAAATGGTCAAAATTCAATCAAAACTATGGGCTATCGCCCATGCTTTTTGGTTGAAAATGGCCAAAAATGACCTATTTGGCATTCTTCAGAAATAATGAATATTTTTTGAAAAGGTGTGAAAATGGTCCAGAATCGTACAAAACTATGGGCTATAGCCCATGCTTTTTGGTTCAAAATGGCCAAAAATGACCTATTTTGCATTCTTCAGAAATAATGAATATTTTTTGAAAAGGTGTGAAAATGGTCCAGAATCGTTCAAAACTATGGGCTATAACCCATGCTTTTTGGTTGAAAATGGCCAAAAATGACCTATTTTGCATTCTTCAGAAATAATGAATATTTTTTGAAAAGGTGTGAAAATGGTCCAGAATCGATCAAAACTATGGGCTATAGCCCATGCTTTTTGCTTCAAAATGGCGAAAAATGATCTATTTTTTATTCCTTAAAAATAATGAATATTTTTTGAAAAGGTGTGAAAATGGTCAAAATTCAATCAAAACTATGGGCTATAACCCATGCTTTTTGGTTGAAAATGGCCAAAAATGACCTATTTTGCATTCTTCAGAAATAATGAATATTTTTTGAAAAGGTGTGAAAATGGTCCAGAATCGATCAAAACTATGGGCTATAGCCCATGCTTTTTGGTTCAAAATGGCCAAAAATGACCTATTTTGCATTCTTCAGAAATAATGAATATTTTTTGAAAAGGTGTGAAAATGGTACAGAATCGATCAAAACTATGGGCTATAGCCCATGCTTTTTGGTTAAAATGGCCAAAAATGACCTATTTTGCATTCTTCAGAAATAATGAATATTTTTAAAAAAGGTGTGAAAATGATCCAGTGTTTCCTCTAGTTTTCTTTGCATTTTTTTACGTTTGCTTTTTTTTTTCTTTTTTTCTTTTCCTTTTTATTCTTTTCATTTCCTTTCGTTTTGTTAGCTTCTTTTTCCTTGTCTTTCGTTACTTTACCTTACCTTTCATTTTTTTCCTCTTCCTTTCCATCTGTTAGTTTCTTTTCATTTCCATAGCATCTATAGTTTCTAGACATTGAACCCAGGGGATACATTATATGTGTATGTTTTTGTTAGTTAGATTTAATAACAAAAATATCAAAGTGAATAAATAAAGAAAATAAAACTATTTTTTTAAGCCAGGGCTTCATTCTCGTCTCCTTGCCCTTCCCCTACACTTTACCCCCTCCCCCTCCTCCCTCCTCTTTTCCCACTCATCCCTCCCCCTTCCCCTTTCCCCCCTGTTCCCTACCTTTCTTCCCCTTTCCCCCCTCCTCCCTCCCCCTTCCCCTTCCCCCTCTTCTCCCTTCCCCTCCCCCCTCCCCCGTTCTCCCTCTCCCCTCCCCCTCCCCTTTCCCCTCCCACCTCCCTTTCCCTTCGTAATTTTATTTCGACATTCATCACACTATATTGTTTGCTTTAAAAAATACAAATAAAAATATCCCCTTATACATCGGGCGTAATTAATTTTTTCATATTTGATATCAAAGGGGCGGATCCAGAAATTTGCAGGAGAGTGTACGACGAACAAGGTGACGACATAGTGACGTCATTGATAATCCTGATCTGACTTTTCTATTTTGTACTTAGATCTTATTTGGAGGAATCAGCTCAGGAGCACCAATGGACATGCACCCCCTGGATCCGCCTCTATATCGCTCCACTCCCTCTCTGTATATTACTTTGTTTCCACACTCATCACACTACATGGCTGACTTTCATAAATTATTAAAAACAACAGACCCTTTTACATCCGTTGTAATTCATGTTTTCACATTTTATATCGAGTCGCATTCTCTCTCGTCTTGCACGTGACGTCAGAGCAGCTCAATTTGGAGGGCAAGACAAAAGAATTTCAATCTCTCGAGAATTGGAACCTATTGTTTTGCCCTTCAAACTGAGCTGCATTCCGACGTGCTGCAAGGGGTCTATTATCATTGATTTTTGGTTTGACTCTTGTTTTAATACACCAGTTTCGCATTCGATGCAAACCGCTGTTTTTTTAATACCACAGATTCATTTGCACAGGGATAGCTTCGTTTATAAGTTCGCTATTCAAAGACAACATTAAAAGTCCGTGGAGTTGGTATTAATCAACTTGCACATTCTCTACATGACAGTTGGCTGTTGCAAATCATTTGCAAAAATAAATGATTGGAAAAGTTAATGGTACCAGTTGATAGCTGGCTGTAACTTATAAACGAGGCTAAGTCTGTGCAAATGAGTCTGCGTTCTTCGAAAACAGCGGTTTGCATGGAATGCGAAAGTGGTAGTGTAATTGTAAAGGCTAGACGTTTGAACCATTACCAATTCATTTCATCAATAAAACAATAGCATGAATTGCGCAAGGATTTTGAATGATTTTATACCGTTAGCTGTAGCTTGCGCTCGACGCCCTTGTGCGCGAGGTCGTTCTAACCAAATATCATTAATATTATGAATCCTGATTGCAAATTTAAGATATTTTCTTGAGTATTATTTGCTTAATTACTATCAGTGTCTTTCTTTTTTAGTCCATTCTCTTGTACATGGTTTTTTTTCTTTTTCCACTTTAGTGTAATGTTCTTCATTTTCAATCCGCATGTCATTCCCTTGAGTATTATTCTTTTTATAGACCCCTTTGCAGCACGTCGGAATGCAGCTCAATTGTGAAGACAAAACAATAGGTTTCAATTCACAGGAGATTGAAATTCTTTTTTTTTTTTTGTCCTCCAATTCACTGATTTGACGTCAATAGACCTCTTTACCTTCGTATGCAAATTGCCCATTTCAGACCACATGTCATTCCCTTGAGAAATGTTCTTTTGTTAAAATATTTACACATGAAAGAATCAACTCCCAAGAGTGGCATCACGTGGTCTGAAATGGTCAAATAGGTCTATTGAAAGGGGTCTATATCAGTGATACTGGAATCCCTATTTAGTAATCACAATATCCTTCTGTTCAAAGTCACATGTAGCTACCAGTGATACTCAAAATCGTGCTCGGTTTCAAACCACATTCAATTTCATTGAGTATGATTTCTTTCCCAATTTGTATATTTTAAGGCGTCATTGATTGCTTTGTACATACTCACTTCTGCCTGCTTAGCCTCGCTTACAAGTCAGCTAATAAATCCATAAATACCATAAAAAGTCTGCACGCCAGATTTCAAAACATTGGTATTGTCCAAGTTCCACATTCCTTATACAGTACATTACAGTTGACATTAGTGAATGATCGAGGCTCGCTGAACATATGAGCCTGCAGTCAAGGATCACAGCGGTGTTTACCGAGGGAGTAGGTCAAAAGGTCAAATATTTTTCATTTAAATAAGTCCAGTTTCGATGGGTCTCATTCTAACGAGAGTTGCAAAGACCTCCATGGTATAGAACGCATCATTCCCAGCATTATGCAAGACATCGTCGGCTCGGATATTATTATTCATGTCCAGCGGTATTTCCAAATCGTTCATGACCCATCTCAAGTCTCTCTGCACGTGATCACCTACAAAGGGAGAAACCGCTGTGTGTAGTAACTTCGTATCGATGACTTTAACTCCCCGGATGTCAATACCGCGTTCCTTGAGGTAAGCGGTAAGGTTCTCAGCAGCATGCGCAGTAATGTATTCAACTCTAAGTGACAAATCTTCTATGATTTTTTTGGCCTCCGATATCGAAATCTCATGGCTCACTCCGAACCGAAAACGATCTCGGTTATCCGGCATAAGGCATTCGTTTTTAAGATGCTTATTATCTCGAATAATATAATGATTACATGCTAACACTTGCGACCTGGTTTCCAAGGAAACCATTCGAAACAAAACGCAACCAATTTCAAGAATTTCTGATGGATTTTCTTCGTAAACCTCCAAGTCCAAAGCCAGTATTTTGCAGCTTTTTTCCGAGATGTGATCTCGAAGTTGATCCAAAAGGCGAATTCCACGCACGTTTTTTTGGAAAAGTATTTCGTCATTTTTTCGTCGCAGATTTTCAAGACAGCGATTTAAATCTCCTTCGGAAGCAAATATATGTTTTCGACATGGTAGCCTTCTCTTTGAAAGTCTTGTAGGTGCGAGGTGTGGTACTTTGAACCCAACATTCCTCTGTAGCTTCGCTTTAATACGGTTGTACAAGATAAAATCAACGAAGAGCTTCACTGAGTCGTGACAATCAAACGCGGTCACGAAAACAGACTTACTAAGATGGCGGTTATAGACACGTTTGAAAAACTTTGTCGCTTCAACTCCACAGTCGCTGCTTTTTTGGCTACAACATGATATCCATGATTCTTTGATCTTGTTATACTCGTACATATACTCGGGGCATTCCTCTCCACACGCCTGGCTGTAGCTCGTTGCCATGGTGTTGTCTCTCTCAAAGTTTTCCTGGTAGGTTATTATCTTTATCCCGAAGAGTTTTTTGAATTTAGTTTTGATGTCGTGGAAGGAGTTGCATGGTGTGTTGAGGTTAGATGCAGTGGATGAGTTGCAGTAAAACTGCTCTGAGTATGAGCGCTGTTGAATGAAAAAAATTGTCAGCAAAAAGATGGCATCGCCAGAAAACCGCGACATGCAAGTGCGGTCAGCGGTATTCAATGGGCGCATTGCGCATGCGTTTAATAAGTGGAAACAGAAAAAACCTACTCTATCGAAGATATTTAAACAAGGGAATCAATATTAAGGCCCATCTCGACTATATCTTAGAATTTTTTTAGTAGAAACTCGCGCTTTTTTCAAAAGTTCCCGCAAGTTTAGTAAAGACCGCTGACATTTCTGATTTATTCGCGGGCTAACGGACCTTCATGCGATGGTACATACATTTGGGCGCTATTTTCTGGGAGTCCCACTGGATATTCGGACCAAATATGCTATTGTGTGCCCCGATCGAGAGTTGCTCTTCAAAATGGCGTTTCAACTATGAGATTTGGCTTATTCTTTGCGAAGATATCAAGCCCCGAAGTCAGGGCATTTTGCGAACTTTAACGGGGAAACATGGAGGTATTTTTAAGCTGTTTAACTGCTGTTATTGTTCAGCAATCGAAAGGAAACCTCGGATTTTATCCTAGAGCCGAGACTTAGTTTCGAGCTGGTGCTCAAATAATTAAACAATATTTCTGAATGCAGACATTTGTTTCTTTTGTCGTCTATTCTCTGTTTCGGCGAATTACAAACTAATTTAACTTTCGTTTATTTTTCCGTTCTCATACAAACCTCTGCTTTCAGTGCGATTTCTCTAGGAGTCATTTTGAAATTTAAAAAGGAAACCTCAAATTTAGATTAAAGTAATATTTTTCTTGCAGGTTATAATGTCCTATAAATGAATTACAAATTGTGATGCAGACATTTTTGATCCGCCAACACACAGGCTATATTTTAGACACTTTTTGTTTTAAACCCATACATTTCTCATAACTTTTCGCCGGCCGTATTTTCTTCTGAGCCGGGTTAACCATGCGTGACATGGGTAGCGGCGCGGTTTTCTGGCGATGGTTGGGAATATTTCAGAACACATGAAATTCCCTTAAGAAATGTTCTTTTATTAAAATATTTACACATGAAAGAATCAACTCCCAAGAGTGGCATCACATGGTCTGAAATAGGCACAACAAACAACGAAGATAAAGAGGTCTAACTTCTAATTCTTAATTCGAATGCGATTTTAGGACTTTCTCTTCCAGTGCTTTTTTTTCGGAGGGAGGAAAACTGGAGAACCCGCGGAGGAAAACCCTAAAATCACAGGAGAGAACACCAATACAACAAGAAACTCTACTCATATATAATGGTAACATTAGCAGCGCTCGCCACCGGTGCTTCTCAGGTTGCTATATGAGCGCGAAAATTCAACTTATCCGTAAAACTAAACGCGCCTACCAGACAAAAAGAGCACGAAATTTCTATTTTCGTTGTAATAATACACATGAAAAAATTTCTCGATTCTGATTGGCTGAGAGCAGTGCAGAAAAAAGGAAATCAAGTGCAGAAAAAAGGAAATCAAGTGCAGAAAAAAGGAAATCAAGTGCAGAAAAAAGGAAATCAAAATTTTTTTTCCATGTGTATTATTAATTGGAAATCATATGGTTTTTCTCGTGCAATTTTGGAATAACTCGTTCAAATTTATTCCAAATTGCACTCAAAACCATATGATTTCCTGTACAAAATGAACGACTTATGCATTTACCAAACACATGCATAATGTCATTGATTAAAACAAAAAAACAAGAATCTACTTTGAGCGGGAAACTTTGGTGGCTTCCGGTATTTAAAGTAAACGCGTCTACCAGATAAAAAGAGCGGGAAATTTCTATTTCCGTTGAAAATGAACGAATTATGCATTTACCAAAAACATAATGTCAAAGAAAGTGAATAAAACAAGAATCTACTTCGAGCGAATTTAGTGGCTTCCGGTAAAGTAAACGCGTCTATCGGATAAAAAGAGCGGGAAATTTCTATTTCCGGTGGAAATGAACGTAACTATCACCCAGTAACAAACATGCACCAAATGTTATTGATTAAAGAAACAAGAACTCACTTTGCTAATAGTTTTACTTTATAAATGTTAAAAATATTCCTAGCTAGAACTACTTCAAATGATTATGTTTAAAACTCCTAAAATGTTTTTAAAAAAAGAATCAAATTAAAAAATTAAAAAAAAGAAAGAAAAAAAGATTCGAATACTATCATCATGAATATATATTTATAAATTTGTTCCTACGTATAATATAGTTTCAGCATTTTTGAGAGATACATTATGTATTTTCCTAGTAGTGAGAGATTTCCACTGAGTATTACCTGTAAATTCCCCAATGTTAAAAACAGAGTTTCAATTCATTAATCTTTAAGTCGTTTTCTAACTGCTCGAGTCGTTTATACACTAGGCTGTTTTCGAGTTCTAATGCGTTGAAAATGTTCCAGTCGCTTTATACCATGTAGATGTTGAAAATTAATGATGTTTTTCCACTATAAAATCCTTGAGATAAGAGTTAGGAGACACGTCTAAGGATTCAATCAAGCAAACGCCAAAAAAAATTCACTTGGTACTAAACAAGAGGTCATTTTGGAGTTCTTCTAAAGACATTATCGTTGATAAAAACAAGTCTCGAAATAGCAAATGTTTGTACGAAAAGACCAATTAATAGATAGTCTCTTGTTTCGAGATCATTATTCTCATCATTGCACAGAAAAAGCTCTTGTAAAAAAAGAGGAACTAAAAAGATTGGCCTTCTTCTAAAGACATTATCGTCGGTAAAAACATGACTCAAAATAGTAAATGTTTGTAGAAAAGGCCAATTAATAGATAGTCTCTTGTTTCGAGATCATTATTCTCATCATTGCACAGAAAAAGCTCTTGTAAAAAAAGGGGAACTAAAAAGATTGGTCTCCTTCTAAAGACATTATCGTTGATAAAAACAAGCCTCGAAATAAATGTTTGTACGAAAAGACCAATTAATAGATAGTCTCTTGTTTCGAGATCATTTTTCTCATCATTGCACAGAAAAAGCTCTTGTAAGAAAAGAGGAACTAAAAAGATTCGTCTCCTTCTAAAGTTATTATCGTTGATAAAACATAATTCAAAATAGCCCATGTGTAGGAAAAGGTCAATAAATAGATACTCTCTTGTTTCGAGATGATTATTCTCTCCATTCAATGAATACAGCTCTTGTAAGAAAAGAGGAACTTAAAATATTGGTCTCCTTCTAAAGACATTAGCGTTGAAAAAAACATAACTCAAAATAGCACATGTGAACGAAAAGGTCAATAAATAGATACTCTCTTGTTTCGAGATCATTATTCTCATCATTGCACAGAAAAAGCTCTTGTAAGAAAAGAGGAACTAAAAAGATTTGTCTCCTTCTAAAGTTATTATCGTTGATAAAACATAATTCAAAATAGCCCATGTGTAGGAAAAGGTCAATAAATAGATACTCTCTTGTTTCGAGATGATTATTCTCTCCATTCAATGAATACAGCTCTTGTAAGAAAAGAGGAACTTAAAATATTGGTCTCCTTCTAAAGACATTAGCGTTGAAAAAAACATAACTCAAAATAGCACATGTGAACGAAAAGGTCAATAAATAGATACTCTCTTGTTTCGAGATCATTATTCTCATCATTGCACAGAAAAAGCTCTTGTAAGAAAAGAGGAACTAAAAAGATTGGTCTCCTTGTAAAGACATTATCGTTGGTAAAAACATAACTTAAAATAGCACATGTGCACGAAAAGGCCAATAAATAGATACTCTCTTCTTCCGAGCCGTCATTATTTACTGCATTCATAATGAAAAAAAGCTCTTGTACTAAACGCAAGGAGTAGTGAATTTTGGTCTCCTTGTAAAGCCATTATCGTTGGTAAAAACATGACTCAAAATAGCACTTGTGTACGAAAAGGCCAATAATAGATAGTCTCTTCTTCTGAGCTCATTATTTACTGCATTTAATGAAAAACGCTCAATAAAGAGAAATTATTTTGTTATTTGCTTGCTTTCCTCTACACTTAGCTTAATGAAAAAAGCTCTTGTACCAAATGAGACCCAGAAACTTTTAGTCTCATTCTCAAGGTAGTATAATTGAAAAACATGCTTCAAAATAGCTATGTTTGTATGTAAAGAGCTAATAGGTGACCAGAGTCCTTTAGTTTTTAGCTCGCTATCGCCTACATCTGATGAAAACAAGCTCTTGAGCAGCAGAAAATCCATTTTCCAAACGCATAACCATACGTTACTTTACACTATAGAGCTAGTATTAATTATCAATAATCATGGTGTTAGTTGTTAGGAGTGGCTGTGTGAATACAGCTATTTCAAAAAAGGTTGGTGAAGGTATTGTTGCATGCTGCATTCTGCTTACAGAGCTCGAATATTAAGTAAATAAAGCCCTGGTTAAACGACTGAGAAGACAAGTTTCCAGAAACGTGTTTTGTTAAATGTTAAATGTTTCCAAAGGTTGCTAAACTGTCAGGAAACATTGGGAAACAAGTGTAACATTGTTCCCATGCGGCGAGGAAACACGACATTTTTCTACCGTACTTAACAAAGATATTTGGCTTCTAGGAAGCAAAGTTTGCCACGCCTTGCAATGTTTTGCACGTGGTTAAGCTGGGAAACATCGAAGAAGCATACGCGTTAAAGAAAACATGTTCTAGACATTTTCGGCTTGGGCGTAATGTTTTCCCATTTCAGTCCACGTGTAATTCTCTTGAGAATAAGATTCTTTGTTTGAGTTGTATCCATATTCATGTGTCTTCTCATGCACAACCGTTAAACAAAGAAATGATACTCTAGGAAATGACATGTGGTCTGAAATGGGAAAACATTTTGCCAAGATAAAGAGGGCTATTTGCTCCTAAAGTTCTATTTGATAACATTTTTTTTCGAAAAAAATTTTTTTTTTTTAATTTATGCGTTTTTAGAATTAACTTGTCATTTTAGTATTTTTTCTTGATTAATGGATGAACAAATTTTCAATAATGACTTGAAAAGTTACTTTATGCAAACCAATTTCAATGTAATGACTTAAGTGCTGACTGACCATCAATTATTTACAGTTGGTACACAATGTACCACTGAAGACATGATACATGATAAGAACTGAATTGACGGGGAAATCTTAGGAATTCGTAGGGTTCATTATCAATAGTTTTGTTTTGTTCACTAATACACTTGCTTTGATGTGGGTATGAGCTAAAATTTTATTTAACCCTGAAACCGGTTGAACCTCTGGGTAATCCAAGTCAGGGCATGGCTAACTCACAGATCAAACCCTGAAACAACCTCTGGGCTGATCTAAGTCAGGGCATGGCTAACTCACAGATCGAACCTTGAAACAACCTCTGGGCTGATCAAAGTCAGGGCACGGCTTACTCACAGATCAAACCCTGAAACAACCTCTGGGCTGATCTAAGTCAGGGCACGGCTTACTCACAGATCAAACCCTGAAACAACCTCTGGGCTGATCTAAGTCAGGGCATGGCTAACTCACAGATCGAACCTTGAAACAACCTCTGGGCTGATCAAAGTCAGGGCATGGCTAACTCACAGATCAAACCCTGAAACAACCTCTGGGCTGATCTAAGTCAGGGCATGGCTAACTCACAGATAGAACCCTGAAACAACCTCTGGGCTGATCAAAGTCAGGGCACGGCTTACTCACAGATCAAACCCTGAAACAACCTCTGGGCTGATCTAAGTCAGGGCACGGCTTACTCACAGATCAAACCCTGAAACAACCTCTGGGCTGATCTAAGTCAGGGCATGGCTAACTCACAGATCGAAATGGAATTTATCTTGTTAGGTTTAAAATTTTGCGCAGGGAGAAAAACGTTTCAAACAAGCTGGCCAAGTTTTCCCCACTCGCGCACAAAATCTGCAAACACTTTTTTTTGTAAACACGCGAGTATTATAACGCAGAAACTCCTTTTAAAAATTACTATTCATCTATGTTCAAAGTTTTTTCATAATTGTTGAACGCATAAATGTTTCATGAAAACGGCTAAACTATTTGTTTTGAATTGTGTTCCTTTTCACTTATTATCAATTCTCTGTAAACAATCTTCGAGTAAAAGCCAAACTTCAATACTTAAAAAGCGCGGGGAAAATGTAAAGCCTGTGAGATCAAGTTCTACTAGGTTACGTAGCAATACCGCTTTGTTCTATTTGGTATTTTGTCTGTAAAGATTAAAATGAGTCGAGTATCAGTCGATGGCATCTAATTAGGAAACTCTACTATAATTTTCACTAAAAACCGTTGGAAAAATGGCTATATTTGCCGAGTCTCTTGACGAGTTTGTTTCAGATTCTAATTTGTTCTTGAAACGAGTTTCTTGAAAAGAAATCTTTAAAATAACAAATATTTCGAGTTCTAACTGCTAGAAATTTAGTTGTAACTGGTTAATGTTGAATTAGAGTTTTAAATAAATTAAATTTACGTTCTAATACTAATGACCAATAGCTCGAGGACAGCAACCAGTATTTCACACAGGAATGTTAAAAAAACTTCATCTAAAATTTAAATATTTTTTTTCCAATATGGAACAGAGAAACGCGTCACTTAGATCAAAGATTCAAAGAGACTTTTTAGGGCTTTTACGCATAAACAAAAGCTGCTAAACATATAATGGTATGGAATCCACAACAAGTCATCACAACGCTAGGATATTTCATATTTGAAGACCGGTTAGGCGAATTTTTAATTTTTAATGATATTTTCTAAATTGAATATGGGCTTTTTGATCAGTGGTAAGTATTTTTGACATTGAAAACTAGATAATATGTAAGAGCAATACGAGTTATGTAATCATTTTTCGTATTTGATTAAATCAGACTTCAAGTTAGTCCGGAATGATATGGCCAAATCAAACGGCTCTAGAATAAAGGAATTTTCCTACTTTGGCTATGAATTCTCCCTAAAAAGAAATTTTTTTTTAATCAGAAGCTAGACCATTCTTTTAAGAATTAAAATTAGAATTAAAATTGGATTTTAGAATTCACTAATTCGTATATTTCTGCATAATATACGCTCTTAGCTCAGTAAAATTCTAATCATAATTTTTCATCCTTCTTAATGCTATTAAATTGTGTTCAATATTAATGGTTAAAATCATATTTTTGTTTGTTTGTTTATTTTTCGACAGGAATGAAGAAGCGTTATACAAACTCTTTATCATTTGTGGTAGACCAACGCAGACGAATGGTCTGTACACAACTAACTGCAAAAGCTATAGGAAAAAAGGGTAGATATCGATATGTGTCCAAGAATTAAGTCAATAACTATGATTTTAGAAAAGGAAAGAATGCAGTCGTTCGTCTGATATAAGTTGAAAATGTAAACACCAAAACGTAAATAATACTGGAAGATTTCAGTTTTGCATTGTCCTCTATAATCATTTCGAACGATTTAATCCCAACAACACTAAATTGGCTTTCCTTTGTCAATAACAAACCTGTAGGTCCGAGTTCCAATATCATATGGCTGGTTGTTGCGACTTCTGTCTTTCACGATGAAGTTTGGGGAATTCTATCCACTCGTGCTGTCTGTGCCATCAGATACGATGAGTTATTTCGGTTTAAGATACCATTTGAGTTTCCACGGCAGTTGTTTTGTCCTCATAAGTCTATACAGATAAAACTGAATGCTCGCTAATAGATTCAGGTTAATGCTATAGGAAAGCCAATTGATTGTTCTTCTGGAGCCCTATTCAATACTAGGTGGTGTTATTTAATACCTAAAACCCTGGTTGCTGACAGTTGATTGGTTGCCAGAACCCATTTAAATGTTCATCCGCCTGTGTAAGCTATTCAAGTGCTAGAGTCGAAAACCATTTAAATGCAAAAATAAACTGGTTGCAGTTCAGACGAATATACAACAAGGTGAAACAGCAAAAAATAAATAGGAATCCAAACATCAGCTCACATTAGCATAGAAAGTGATTGAGCTCCTGTGGTTCTCGTAAATTAATATTTTTGATACGACAAGAAAAAGAGTGGCTCTCACGGTAAATCTTTTCGTTACCCGCCGGAAATGCTCAGCGTGACTGTTTATATTCCAATAAGTCGTCCAACGACACTTAAAAATTATTAGTTAGCACAAAATAACGAGAATAAAAATATATCAATCATTTTCTGACCCTCTTAAAAATGATTTAAAAAATCATAGCAGGTTCTTGTTTCAACATACAAGTGGCTTCTCAATATTTATATTTGTAGAACAAGAAAAAACGGTTTCATTGTCTTTCTCTCGACATGAACAGAAATTTCACAGTGATATGGCTTTTTTCCATACAAAGCACTATATTGGTTTTCCAAGAGCCACCTCTAAGGTTTTCAGACAGTTGTGCACTTGAAAGCCTTCAAATTAAGCATGGACGCTTTTGTTCTTTTAGTGTCGAATGCACTTTATTAATTTTCAGACGAAATTATTTTCTCAAAAACACTGAAATGGCTTCTTTTTAAAAGACTCAACAGTCGCAATTTGAATTCACAACGTCACTTTGAATCCCCATATATATATTTTCGTAAACACTGCTCCTAAGAGAAATTGAAATGACTTCATTTAACCATGACCTTCTCGACATTGCACTATAGTGGCTTCCCCCCAAGGCCTGTTTTTTATCTTGGCACTTAATGGCTTTAATACCTGGGATAAATTGGCACTTAAATGACTTGCTTTACTCCATCTGGTATTTTTGGCTATTCATACCAAGAATGCTCGTGCTAAATAAAATTATTCAATAATAGTAATAATGATGATGATGATAATAATAATAATAATAATAATAATAATAATAATAATGATAATAATAATAATGATAATAATAATAATGATATTAATAATAATACATTAATAATAATATAATAATAATAATAATAATAATAATAATAATAATAATCACAATAATAATAATAACAATAATAATAATAACAATAATAATAATAATAATAATAATAATAATAATAGGTTTTGAAATGTCAGTTTGAAATCTTAGGTCTTGGGAAAAGACCCGACTAGTAATTTTACCAGGGAAAAATCATATTGTATCAAATTTTTCTGAGGTCAAAATAAAATAATAATAATAATAATAAATTTAAATAGATTTAAATAAGTTTAGCCTTTTTGTTTAAAATATTGTTCTTTCTTTTACAGTCATGATTTTTAAAGCCCATAGGTTACGCCTGTTTGCCCTATATGGAGCTCATTTTTAATTTAAATTTGAATATACACGTTTTAGAACTGTTATGATAATAAAAATGATAATAATAATAATAATAATAATAGTAATAATAATAATAATAATAATAATAATAATAGTAATAATAATAATAATAATAATAGTAATAATATAGAATCTAAAAAAAAGAATTAATACTAAAAATATCTATTTACATGTAATATTAAAAGGAAATATATAAATCATGAGGATATATCCTAAGACTATAACATAAATCATAGAAAATGTATAAAAATCTTATATATATGGGAAGAAAAAAAAAAACTCATATAAAAAGTTCTAGGACCTAAATTTTAGCACGAAATCTATCTAAATCAAAGTCTTGAATATTTGTAGTTCTCCTAATTGTTCTAGATCCTCTAAGGCAGAGTAGAGCTGATCATAGTATCGATATAATATAATAATAATAATAATAATAATAATAATAATAATAATAATAATAATAATAATAATAATAATAACGTAATTGTTCTTTTTTGCATTTATTTAGCTTGTTATTTCGAATGAAGTGGAAAAGGTAAATTCTTTGTGTTTGTCAATGATGAAATATACGACTTCGAAGCCTTAAAACTGCTGCGGTTCCATGCCTTCGTATCGTTCAATAATCGCATATTATATCAGGAAAAAAGCCTTCGATACCCTGAACGCTGCAACAACAAAAAAACCCTTGCAGCACGTCGGAATGCAGTTCAATTTGGAGGACAAAACATTAGATTCCAATTCTCAATAGATTGAAATTCTTTTGTTTTGTCCTCCAAATTGAGCTGCTTTGACATCACGTGAAAGGGGTCTTTCGTTTTTGAATTCGTAAAATACCTCTGTGTTCTTTCATTACAGCAAAGACTCATTTACTCAGTGTTAGCCTCATGTCTGTGTCTAAATATTCACAAATACCAACGGTAAAGTAAAGATTACCTCGAATCAAGGGAGAAACCTAACAAACTCTAGTACTTACATCCGATGCCAAGACGTGGCAGAATCTGCCATAGAATCGAACCGGTTACCCAGAGAAGAAAGGCGAATGTACTACTGCAAAAACACTTTGGATTATCAGACTCAGTAAAAACGCTGTTGTAGTGATATAAACAAATGCATCCAGTGTGACTAGGGCCATCTGTTCGTCATGTTAAATGAAATATAACAAATAAATGATGGTGCAAAGTGGCATTGGTTGGTGTTAATTCTGATTAATTATGGCCTAAAGTCATCTTTGATTATTATTGGAAGAGTGTTTTCAGTCGCATACATGTCTTCCTAGTTTCTTTCCTTTTTTTTTTTTTTTTTTGTTCACTGACTCGTTTGATTCCTTCCGTCCTTCCTTCCTGAACTCTTTCGTTCGATCGTTCGTTCGGTTATTTGTATTGTTATTTCCTGTAATATTTATATGTGTGTAATAAAGAACTTGAACTTGAACTTGAACTTGAACTAGTACTTCAACCATATGCATTTATACAATTATCCAATCACCTATCTATCCATTTATCCATCCAGCCATTCATCCGTCCATCCATCCTTTCAGTCAGACATTCATTCATTCATTCATCCATCCATTCATTCATCCATCCATCCATCCATCCATCCATCCATCCATCCATCCATCCATCCATCCATCCATCCATCCATCCATCCATCCATCCATCCATCCATCCATCCATCCATCCATCCATCCATCCATCCATCCATCCATCCATCCATCCATCCATCCATCCATCCATCCATCCATCCATCCATCCATCCATCCATCCATCCATCCATCCATCCATCCATCCATCCATCCATCCATCCATCCATCCATTCATTCATTCATCCATTCATCCATCCATTCATTCACCATTTATTCACCCATTCATTCAATCATCCATTCAGTCATCCATTCATCCATTCATTCATCCATTTATTCACCCATTCATTCATTCATCCATTTATTCAATATATGTTTAGTTTAATAGCGAATATATAATTCAATTGCAAACTTAGAAAGAATGAAAAGAAGAGAGTTAAAAGAGCTCTCTATCGTCCATCATGGCTTTAATTTTTCACTTAACTTTTGTTTTGAATCGCTTTTTATGGAAGCTTTTACTTTCATTATGCGAATTAACAGAGATTAAAGCTAATTTGGGGGTTGCAATTTAGGCTCTCATTTCAACCCTTAAAGGAATTGAAACGTACGTGTTCAAACAAAATGGTTGTAGCTTACTTGCATGTAAAACGGCATTAATATAATTTTCGCAAAATTTTTTCTCTTATATTAACTTATTCATTAATTATATTTTTCTTAAGGGTTTCTTTGAGGGATGGTTAGTATATTTTACATGGGTTGGGTTTGGGTGATACACCTTGTAGGGGACTTAATGTTCTATTGTGTAATCACCTGCCTTTGGCAAATTGATTTAGAAAAAAAAAAAATTTGAACATTATTTCAAAGAATTTTGTTTATGGATTAAAAAATTTAATTGTTTCTAAAATATTTGTCAGTAGAAAATGTCCTAAAAGAGATTTAAAAAATGGTTGGAGAATCTGGAGAGTATTTTTTTTTTACAGAGAACTATAATTGATTATTTTGGCTCTTATTTCAAAGGTTTTTTTCTTGCAAATTGAAGAATGTTAGCTGGATTCCGCATGAAACTTGTACCAAAAATTATGGCGAACTTTTTTCGAAAATATCTGACATACGAATAAGGCACAGTTCAAACGTCAAACTTCACATAAGCCGAGCGCATTGAAAACAATGGATAATAAGGAGGCCTTCTTTGATGTCATTAGGTTCGGCTCATGTGAAGATTGACCTTTGATCTGGGCCTAAGTCTTCTCTGGCAGAGATAAGGAATCCCAGCCCCTTACTGTGTTCTCATAAAAATATCAATTTTTTGCAAATTTACAAACAAAATTCTTACTACTACAGCAGGATAACAGAAAATCTGTGTAACTAAAATTCATTTCTTGTACGGATGGGGTTCCTGTGGATTTGGCGGGAACATTTCGCGCCAAAACGCGCGTGCTCCCCTGTCCTTGGACATACGTCTTTTCGTTCAACTTCAGAAAAAATACCGCCTTTTCCGAATCTAATTTCTTCACTTTTTTCACAAGTATTACTTTATCAGTTTAGAATACAACCTTTTTTGTATTTTGTTGTATTCTGTAGAACCATTAAAATCTTACGTTTTCAAAATTTGCCCTAATTTTCGAAGAACACAAAACGAGACAGTTCTGTGACCGAAGGACTTGTTAATACATGATCTCGTGTCACTGTGTTAGTTTTTTCAAACCACAATTAATTTTCAAAAGTGCAATCGTTTATCTTTTATTTTAGATCATTCAGACTTCAAGCCCTCGCCGTCTTCTAGCGAGCCATTCAAAACCACATGTACATCAAAATGTCAGCAATAAATTAACCTAGGTCTCTTACAATCTTGTTTTGCCTCTCATATTCGTGTTTAACCAGATTAGTCAAGTGTTTATACTTTTATTTTCTCTCCATCCTTTCGTCTGTTGTTTGTCTCGGGGGTTAAGGATATAATTTCTGAACTCGTCATCACATTTGCGCTAAGTTGTTAGGTTTCTCCATTGATTCAATGGTTTTTCTCCAGGTTATCCAGTTTCCCTTCCTCCCCAAAAATCTAAAATGCTAAATTCCAATTCAATCTCTAGTAAGCTAGTCTTGTGGTGACTTAGATCAGCCCAGACTGATTATTTTAGAGTTCATTCGAGAAAATTGAAGATTCTTTCCTCTATTCATTAATGAGTTAAAAGTTAAAAGCTAAAAGCGTATTGGTAAATTGAAAATGAAGAGGAGCTAGGTTTGATTAAGGATACATATATTTCAATTTTGATTTACGTCATAAAGTGATTAACTTAGTTTATTATCCGTCACTTATTGATTTGAATTATTCAATATTTCATTCATTTGAGTATAGGTATCGGTATCGGTATTGAAGCACATTGTATGTATATTCTGGAATGTTAGTTGCTGGAACAGAGTCGGGGAAGCAAAGCAAAGCAAAGCAAAGCAAAGCAAAGCAAAGCAAAGCAAAGCAAAGCAAAGCAAAGCAAAGCAAAGCAAAGCAAAGCAAAGCAAAGCAAAGCAAAGCAAAGCAAAGCAAAGCAAAGCAAAGCAAAGCAAAGCAAAGCAAAGCAAAGCAAAGCAAAGCAAAGCAAAGCAAAGCAAAGCAAAGCAAAGCAAAGCAAAGCAAAGCAAAGCAAAGCAAAGCAAAGCAAAGCAAAGCAAAGCAAAGCAAAGCAAAGCAAAGCAAAGCAAAGCAAAGCAAAGCAAAGCAAAGCAAAGCAAAGCAAAGCAAAGCAAAGCAAAGCAAAGCAAAGCAAAGCAAAGCAAAGCAAAGCAAAGCAAAGCAAAGCAAAGCAAAGCAAAGCAAAGCAAAGCAAAGCAAAGCAAAGCAAAGCAAAGCAAAGCAAAGCAAAGCAAAGCAAAGCAAAGCAAAGCAAAGCAAAGCAAAGCAAAGCAAAGCAAAGCAAAGCAAAGCAAAGCAAAGCAAAGCAAAGCAAAGCAAAGCAAAGCAAAGCAAAGCAAAGCAAAGCAAAGCAAAGCAAAGCAAAGCAAAGCAAAGCAAAGCAAAGCAAAGCAAAGCAAAGCAAAGCAAAGCAAAGCAAAGCAAAGCAAAGCAAAGCAAAGCAAAGCAAAGCAAAGCAAAGCAAAGCAAAGCAAAGCAAAGCAAAGCAAAGCAAAGCAAAGCAAAGCAAAGCAAAGCAAAGCAAAGCAAAGCAAAGCAAAGCAAAGCAAAGCAAAGCAAAGCAAAGCAAAGCAAAGCAAAGCAAAGCAAAGCAAAGCAAAGCAAAGCAAAGCAAACCAAACCAAACCAAACCAAACCAAACCAAACCAAACCAAACCAAACCAAACCAAACCAAACCAAACCAAACCAAACCAAACCAAACCAAACCAAAGCAAACCGAAGCAAAGCAAAGCAAAAGAAAGTAAAGCAAACCAAAGGAAAGGAAAGGAAAAGAAAAGTTACTCAATCTGTGATTGGTTTCTATTGTGATAGCTAGCGGTTATTACTCAGTCCAATGACAAAGTTTAAAAAAAAAAAAAAACGCTATCTTCAGTTATCACTCAAAAGATTCAAGTACAATACCACAAACCCATAAAAATACTATCAGCTATTGACCTAGTCTTTATGGCTTTTCAAGTGATTGACAATAGGGCTTCTCATAGAATCATCACTGAGTCAATTTGTCGACTAACAGCAAACCTGATATCTATAGAAAACATTACTGGGCCATGAAATTAGACTCAGTAATTTTCTACTTCACTTATTGGCGTCTTGATACCACTATACTGACTAGAATCCTCTGGGAATTCTTTTTTTCTTATTCAAATGTTTTCATTCCTTTGGGAGTCGCAAGATAATAGTTGTAGTAATGGACTTCAATCACTACAATTCCCATTAGAGCAAAAACCTTTGTTTGTAACGTTCTGAAACGTCTCAAAGCGAGGGCAAGGGGACCCAAGGGATGCAAAACCTATTGTTTCATCCGCCATGTGATTAAATCGAATTGATAATTAAAAGAAATGATACTCTAGGGAATGACACGTGGTCTGAAATAGAAAAACATTACGATCATGCTAAAGAGATCCACGTTGCTTGAGCTACGAAGAGATTAGTGGATGAAATAGTTAATTTATTTTTAAGGTAATGACGATCTTAGTTTTAATTTTCATACATACCTCAATGTTTATAATGATTTGTTTGGTGGGTAGCTAGTATTCCTGAATGTGTTATCAGGTAGGTTTTGCGTGAGTTACAGCAGAAAATACCGACAAGGAATTCGAAAAGACGTTTTCACGTGAATATGTACACTCAAATGGTTTCTTGTGACCAATCAAAATGCAGGAAAATTTTCGTCCAATCATATTGCTTAAGACAAAAGCCATATGAGTGTTTCTACCCCACATACATTTTAGTGGCTTCTCTCTCGTTTAAGAGGTCCATTCAGAAATATACTGAGTAAGATATAGTAAAAAAAATAAACATAGTAAAAATCTTAATCTAGGGTAATAAAGAATTGTTGTTGTTGTTGTTCGGTTGTTGTTGTCTATTTTAACCAATTAGAATTAGGAGAAATTAAAACATCCACTCGCAGGGTTTGAATGTAATAGGAAGCAAATTGAGTGCTGGATTTCAAATTTATTTTAAATTATCGAATAAATATGTTTTCTCTCGACTTCTTATTGCAAAAACAAACAAACAAAACAAAACGAACAAAAAAGAAAACCAAATTAAGGAAGAAAATAGAAAAAAAAATTAAGAAAGAAAACGAAAGAAAAGAACAGAAAAAGAAAAAAAAGATTTATCTTCAAATAATGCTTCTAGTCATCAGTTATTCTAAACCCACTTTCAGAGGGTAACCAAAACTTGACATTCCTATAGACCCCTGTCACGTGATGTCAAAGCAGCTTAATTTGGAGGACAAAACAAAAGAATTTCAATCTCTTGAGAATTGGAACTTATTGGTTTTGCCCCCAAATTGAGCTGCATTCCGACGTGCTGCAAGGGGTCTATAGCTCTTTTTTTTCTCTATTGATAACAGCGTATAGACCTATTTTTTTGTGGTCCATTGACCAATATCAAAGCATATTCCAACCACATTAGAAAGATAGCGTGTAGCATGGTATCGCCTAACGTCTCACCACAAGGATTTGTATCGAGGATTTTTGAACACTGAACTGAACCACGCGTGGGTTGAGTAAGAAAGAAGATAGAGAAAATCAAGATGAAGGATTATTGAACTTGTCACGCGATCCTAGGGGATTAAGACCGGTGCTTCTTTCGAGGACACCGCATAGCATGCTGAGATGATAAGAGCTATTTTTGGTCTAAAAAGGATCTGGAGTTCCTTTTTTTGATCTATAATTATAGACCGCTTGAACGTGATGTTAAAGCAGCTCAATTTGTAGGACAAACCAAAAGAATTTCAATCTCCTGAGAATAGCCCCATTCACAGTTCCCTGCACCATTTTGAAAGGTAGTCGTGCCTTTGCATCAAAGCGAGACCAACTGTGAGCTTGCAATGAGAGAGACCTTTTTTAACATCTTGAACAATTATTCACATGTCTCTATCATTGCAAACTCACCGTTCGTCTCGATGAAAGGGAACGGCTACAATACCTTTCAAGATGGCGCAGAGAACTGTGAGGGGGACTATTGGAAACCTATTGCTGGTTTTGTCCTCCAAATTGAGCTTCATTCCTAAGTACTACAAGAGGTCTATACTTATTTAACAAGTATACCGATAGTAAAAATAGAAACGAAAATAACTCTCATATTAAACATCACAAACAGTTTGTAATAAATTGCATGGTCCTTCGCTGAAAATTTGCACTTAATTTGGAGCCCAGCTCTGTTGTGCTAACCCCCTCCATTAGTATTTATTCAATGGATGAAGTAATGTAAATAAATAAATAAACACAATCATGAATAAATAACATGAATATGCAACTCAAAAACAAGGTACGCCCTTCGCAGCAAAAAAATCTAAAGGAGAACGAGTATGCGCCTCTTGCACGAGTCTGAATGCAGCTCAATTTGGAGGACAAAACAATAAGTTCCAATTCTCAGGAGATTGAAATTCTTTTGTTTTTTCCTCCAAATTGAGCTGCTTTGACGTCACGTGCGAGGAGTCTGAAGACCTCTTCAGTTTGGGAGTAATGTTTTCCCATTTCAGACCACGTGTCATTTTTCTTGAGAATAAGATTCTTTGTTTGAGTTGTATCCATATTCATATGTCTTCTTATGTGCAACCATTAAACAAAGAAATGATACTCAAGGGAATGACACGTGGTCTGAAATGGGAAAACATTACGCCCAAGCTAAAAAGGGTCCATTACTTTCATTTAACATACTCGGTTCACTTATGACTTATTCGTAAATTATTAAATAAGTTTCAAAGTGTTATTGAACATTTGATAAATTACTCATTAAGTCTAATTAATTCAACTCTTTTCATTTCTCAATATATTGTTATTCTAGTGCCTAGAAGAGTGCCGCTAATCCATGCAACTTACTTTTAATGGAACCTTTAATTTGTAATAAGTGGAATGTATTTCCATTTCGTGTTATCCGCCACATTCTCTTGTGTTTTATTCCTTTCTTTATAATTAGTGACTAATACTGGAGAAGAAGTAATATCGACACCTATCATGTTCAAAACTTTTTATCCGGCAAAATGGCGAGGCTTACAGACAAACACTGTCTAAGCTTTATAATTTTATCAAACCCTGAAACAACCTCTGGGCTGATCTAAGTCAGGGCATGGTTAACTCACAGATCAAACCCTGAAACAACCTCTGGGCTGATCTAAGTCAGGGCATGGCTAACTCACAGATCAAACCCTGAAACAACCTCTGGGCTGATCTAAGTCAGGGCACGGCTAACTCACAGATCAAACCCTGAAACAACCTCTGGGCTGATCTAAGTCAGGGCATGGCTAACTCACAGATCAAACCCTGAAACAACCTCTGGGCTGATCTAAGTCAGGGCATGGTTAACTCACAGATCAAACCCTGAAACAACCTCTGGGCTGATCTAAGTCAGGGCATGGCTAACTCACAGATCAAACCCTGAAACAACCTCTGGTCTGATCTAAGTCAGGGCATGGCTAACTCACAGATCAAACCCTGAAACAACCTCTGGGCTGATCTAAGTCAGGGCATGGCTAACTCACAGATCAAACCCTGAAACAACCTCTGGTCTGATCTAAGTCAGGGCATGGCTAACTCACAGATCAAACCCTGAAACAACCTCTGGGCTGATCTAAGTCAGGGCATGGTTAACTCACAGATCAAACCCTGAAACAACCTCTTGGCTGATCTAAGTCAGGGCACGGCTAACTCACAGATCAGACCCTCTGGGCTGATCTAAGCGGTTAGATAACGGCTATAACTCTCAGATCGAAATAGAATTTAGCATGTTGGGTTTTGCGGAGGCCGGAAGGCTAGGAAAACTTGAGAATCCTGGCGCAGTAAAACCCTCGAATCAAGGAAGAGACCCAAAAACTCATGGGGTGTTGAGTTCAGGAATCGAATCTGACACTCCAGAGGTGAGAGGAGAGTGCACGTCTACCACTCGCCACCGTAGCTACTTTTGTCTATTAAAAATCACTTAACGAAAATGGAACATTAGCGAAGAGGGAATTAAAGTACATCATCGGAGGTCGGAATGTGTTCCTCAGTGATCTTAAATGCTTGGTTTCACTTCTCGCGAATCCACGTAACAGAAAAGTTTGAGCGTGTCTTTTAAAGTGCTACATGTTTGTTGCAGAACATATTTAAAACGAAGCGATCAATACTGATCTATGTAAGGGCAAACGGATAGCTCGAACTGGAATTTAGCGTGTTGGGTTTTGCAGAGGAAGGAAAACCAGAAAACCTGGAGAAAACCTCTCGAAACGCCAACAAAAATCTATTAACATGAGATGCTAAGTTCAGAAATCGAACCCGAAACCTCAGAGTTGAGAGACAAGTGCACTACCACTCGAGATTCCCCAATTTTATGCAGATATTTCAACTACAAGAGAACCGACCCGCTAAAATTAAGAATAATATCCCTGATAACGGAATTCGGAATCTCGGTGTTTGGTTATTTCATCCACAAGATAAAGATAATATCAATATTAATCTATTAAAAAACTCACCGATAAGCGAAGCATTGGAACTTCTAGTTCGTCCATGTTCGAGCACTTTCTCTGCGGCCTTATTCACGCTTCGATAAAACATTATAATCTAACGAGATTTATTCCGAACAAGACAGAAACCATTTACTAAATTATAAACATTTTGTGGTCTTTGTATTCCATACGAAAGCCATTTGAGTGCACATTCCATTACTTTTTCTCTATTCATTGTCATGGTAACCTCAATTAATGGATTTTTAATCTTTGCATGGGCTTTGGTTTGTAAGACATTGAAAACCACAACTTTTCAGATTTTTATGGAGAATTTATTTTGGATTTAAAATTGATTTAGTAAGGTTCTGCCATCCTAAATTTCTTGGGGGAAAATGTTTAATGAAAGTATAGGTATAAAATATTTTTCATATATTGTGTGTATCCTTTCTTCTTTGAAAAACAATTTTCTATACGAAAAAAAAATCTTGTAAAACAGTCTTTTGTAAAAACAAAAAACTTATATTGTCTATCTATGTAAAAAAAAAAAGAATTCTTTATTTATGAAAAAATCGCATATTTAAGACTTGTAAGACCCTAAGAATTTATATTATAATTCATATAATATATTAGGAAAAAACTTGAAGCTTATACCTAGTGATTAGGAATAAAGATGATGATGATGATGATGATGATGATGATGATGAAAATTATTTTCTAGAAGATTCCATGACTTGAATCAAAATAATCGAATTAATATAAAAATCAACGAAGACTAGTTGTAGTAATAAAGTGCAGATATATATCCCACGCTTCCGTTGTGAGCACAAAAATGACTGGTATAATACTTTAACGTGGCGAATGGAATTGTGGGATTGGATGAGGGGCATCCGATGATTTGTGGAGCTTTTTAATCTCGTCTCCAGATTCAAAGAAACTGTACTCCTCATTAAATTCATGTAGTGAAAATTAAATCGAAGCTAACGCTGCGTTCATAAGGTATGACAGAGAAGGGGCAGGTAAGATTAAGGGGGGATCTGAAAAGTTTTTTTCATTAACATGGGGAAGGGATTGAAAATGTTTATCAGAATCGAGGGGGTATGTTGGGGGAGTGGATAAATTTTCAGCCTTGCGGGGGGGTTGTAACTATTTTTGGGGGGGACTGCAAATGGAAATCAAATTGTTTTTGGCGTTTAAAATCTCACCTGCCACCCCCCCCCCCCCCCCCTTCATACATTATGAACACAGCCTAATGTCATCACGTGGCGTGTCTGACTTGTCACGTGATTAAGAATTCGTTCCCAGACATTGCTATTATTAGTGTCTATACTATACTATGCTATAATCAATTAAACAAGCTAGAACTTTGTATGACGTCATAGGTCACGTGACTTACAATTCGGACCCAGGCATGACTATAATTAGTGTATACTTTGCTAAAGTCATTAAAACAACATAGAGTTTGGTCCTGTTATTATTAGTGTCTATTGTGCTACCTTCATCAAAACAAGTGGATGACGTCATCTTCACGTCATGAACTATGACGTCATTTAGAAGCGAGTTGTAGGCATGGCTCTCTTGACGAGTGCTTTGAAAGCCATCATAGTGTAGTGAGCATCATTGCCAGCATTGTGGAGAATGCTCTCGTCATAATCGATGCTCATCTCATCCATCATTCTCTTCAGGCCCCAACATCTGACTTTACCTTGAAGTAGGTTCAAGGCCAACTTCTGGGTATCGAACATAGGTTTGTCTTCAATATCGATGCCATTGTCAGCCAAATACTGCTTATCGTTGTATCCAGAGTGAGTCAACAAAGCATCTGAGCCCGCTACTGCCTTCTTCAGCTCTTCAGCGGCTTCTTCCAAGGGTATGCGCACTGTCTTGCCAAATTTGAATTTCTCTTTGTTGTCAAAGCCTTCTCGGTTGTGGAGTTCTTCGTTGACGACGGCGTGAAAATATTCAAGATTTTCGCCTTTTTTGAGGGTGAATTTCACGTATCCAATCTCTAGCATCGTTTTACGGTCTTGGTCATGGACTTCAAGGTCAAAGCAAAGGAACTTTGTGTCATTTTTCTCGTTCAAGACTTTGCATAACTTACTCTTGTGCTCAGCAGCATCTTGGCGAGCCCTGAAAAAATAAAACTGCTTAGTGTGACGTCATTAGAAAAAAAACGACTTCAGGAACAGTTTCGTACCCAGAGCTCCTCGGTTTCGTCCCTCTCCAGAAACCGAGGAGCTCTGGGTACGAGACTGCTTCCGAAAACACGCGGAAAGACATCTGCACATGCTTGTAGTTTGTATACAAATAAGCTGTTGTCCAATCTCGTTCCCAGAGCCCTTATTTTTTTACTGCGCATGCTCGAGCAATAAGGGCTCGAGAACGAGATTGGCCTTTCCAGCTGATCTGAAATAGTGACGTAGAAATGACTTTGTTGATGTCATTCTAATCTATAATTTTAATGTAGTGGTCAACTAAAATATGAATTAAAAAAATTACGATAATGAAGTGGCGGCTATAGATATTGGCATTCGGTCAATACTCACGGATTTTTTTGTTTATTCCAAAAAAAATCGAACATTTATTTTCTCACTAAAACTCTTGTAAATCCGTGGAAAGCGTGCTGAAAGGCACGCATCATAGGACATTTTTGACAATTGTTGTCATCTATAGTAGAACTTGGCTCTGCAAACTAGAAAATGAGTCAGTTTGGAAAAAAAAAAACTTTTTTGTCTTTGATATCCAATTAGCCCCGGAAATATATCACTCTTAAGAGCCTAATTTTCGAAGACTGCTACGTTAGGCATGGTCGAACATCCTAACTCATGCATGATTCGATTTCAACTTTCCAGTATATTTTATGTATGTCAAATATTTTTGAAAAGTAAACAATATTTATTTCACGGTATTTGACTCAAAAATATATTACTGAAGGTCTAAAAAACGGCTTAAAATTCATCAACATGGCGGCCATGTTGGTTAAGAAAAAAAAACAAAGATTTCTCATAAGTTACGCTTGTCATGGCTGCCATGTCTTTCTGTCTTGACCCATAGAACTTTCAAATATTAAATTATTATGGAAATTTGATCTAGCTGGCCAAGCCGTCATCCGCGCTATTCCTAACGGTAACCTACCTTTGATAAATCCTCGAATTCTCACTTTCCAGTTCCTCTACTTGGTTATTGAATTGCTTCTGAGTCGTGAAGTACCTCTGTCTTTCGAGCTCATTCCGTGAATCATTACCCTCATAAAAGGTGATATCGGGAAAAGTGGCATCCGTCTTCGCCTCCAGTTCCCTTCTTATCTTCTCGTACTGTTCTCTATCAACCATTATATGTCTGGTTCCATCGAATATCTTAATGATGGAGAACTGAAAGGTTCGGTGGCGTACGACAAAGTTACCAAAGTAGCTTGAAGCTGTTGTATATTCTTCGAAATCAGAATGTCTTCTCAGGTAAGCGGTCCAGACATTCTTAATAATCTCATAATAAAGCTTTCTAGTCTCCAAAGATGAGGCCATTTCTTCGCAAAAAAACGGAGAAGATAAATTTTTGAATTTCTTATTGATATCCAAGCGAGTCAAGCGTAAACGATGCTAGAATCAGAATGCTCATTAATTCAAAGAACAGTTTTTTTTGTTTTGAAGGACGTCGTCACCTGTGGATAGGCAAGGACCGTCATAACATAACCCGGCTGTCGAGCATCGCCAAAATAAATCCGAAGACCTCTCCGAAACAGTACCGAATATCTCCGACACTCGCCGGAACACGATCGAACGTCGCCGACACTTGCCAAAAAACGACGTCACTACTTATCGTTACAACAACTTTTGTACTCAGCAGTATCTCGGCGAGCCTTGAAATAATCAAACTTAGTGTGACGTCATTAGGAATAAAAATACTACTTCCGGAAGCACGTGAAAAGACGTCTGCGCATGCTCGTAGTCTGTAAGCAAATTAGCTGTTTTTCTCATTGTAAAAATATTCAAATTTGATTTACATTTGCCTGAGAAAATGGACTTTGCAAAATGTCAAAACTTAAAGTCAGTTCTTGAAACTTTAGGCTAATTGTCTTATGATTGTATTAATTATTACAGTATCTTGGTTTCACAAAAATATACTCACGAAATGTTTTGTATGTCTCGAGAAAAAGAGCATTTTCAGTTGATGAAGGCAGCCACCGGTGAAGCTGAAACATCAAGTTCAAGTAATTTATTCGCGTGAAAACCGAAGAATCTTACTATGTCATGCGTGTCTATCGCACGCGAAAGCTTCAATAGTAAAATGAACATTTCTTTTCTCCCAGTTTTCGTCTTACTAGGACTCGCTGTCGAAATCCTGCTTGACAGCAAGTATATAGAGAATGAGTTTTGAAAATTTATAAGACCTGATTTTTGTTTTTGTATCAGAAATTTTAATATTCAAAAATTTAACCGGGGATTTGTGACTACTTTTATAAAACTTAGTATTTGCGAGTTGTGTTACTGACTTCGAGGTCTGTTTAATGCCTGATTCACGTTCCAAGGTCAAGCCAATTTTTACGTCAGTTAAGATGAGGTGATAAAAGGCTTTCTACCGAGCTATTTACAGTTAGATTTTAGAAATAGATACAATAAGAGTGTTTTTTAATATCGAGGGGGCGAGTCGTTGTGAAGCCCATATGTACAGATCGAACGAGAATATTGCATGTATATACTGCTTATCAATTGTCTACGAGTATAATTTAATGTTCTACTAAAAGTTTGAGATAGAAGTGAGTTTGATGGAGAAAATCCATGTTAAAGTGGCCCGAATGCAAATGAGGACTATTTTGTTTCCGGCCGATTTACAGACTTCGCCTGGGTGACTGATTTCTATTGAGTTTTCCTCATTAATTATCAATGATTTGATAATAGTATCTAATATCTTATTGGTGTTTGACTTCGGTAAACGTTCCGTGACCATGAATGGTGTACTACCTAATAAAGAAATCCTGAATCTAATAACCTTATTATGAGAAATTAACGCTTCATGAAATTAACGCGAATTTCAAGAAACCGCGTTAATTTAAGTCGTGTTTATTTCTTTTAATGTTATTTTCCATATCATTAATAAAGTGAAACGTTAAGTTTCACGACATAAATTTCTGGCAATTTTATCTGTTATCTACTTTTGAAAAATTATTTATTTGAAACTGAACTTTACAGCTAGTCAACAACAACATTTCAGTATTTGCTCTTCATTTTCACTTTCAGATGAGTTATTTTCTGTGTCCATCGCGTTAATTTTATTTAAATGGAAATTTCGGCTTGTCTTTCGCGTCAATTTTCTTCATTTGGAAGTATTTTTGCCCTCAATTCGCGTTAATTTAAGTCGCGCTAATTTCCAATACTTTAATTTCATGGAGCGTTACTTTCCTATAATAAGGTATTACCGATATTTGATCTGTTCTATTAACTGAGTAGTATTCTGCATTATTCCTAACGGTAACCTACCTTTGATAAATCCTCGAATTCTCACTTTCCAGTTCCTCTAGCTGGTTATTGAATTGCTTCTGAGTCGTGAAGTACCTCTGTCTTTCGAGCTCAATCCGTGAATCATTACCCTCATAAGGGGTGATATCGGGAAAAGTGGCATCCGTCTTCGCCTCCAGTTCCCTTCTTATCTTCTCGTACTGTTCTCTATCAACCATTATATGTCTGGTTCCATCGAATATCTTAATGATGGAGAACTGAAAAGTTCGGTGACGTACGACAAAGTTACCAAAGTAGCTTGAAGCTGTTGTAGATTTCTCGAAATTACAATGTCTTCGTAGGTATGCGGTCCAGACATTCTTAATAATCTCGAAGCGATAATAAAGGTTTTTAGTCTCCAAAGATGAGGCCATTTTAAACGTAAAGAAGTAGATTAATTTTTAGATTTTCTGGTGAAAATCAAAGTAAAGCGTAAACGATGCCAAAATGCTAGTTAATTCAGAGAACAGCATTAGTTCCTGGAAGAACTGTCGTAGCCTAACCCGGTACGAACGTCGCCAAATGCGTCCGAAGAACATTGAATCTCCTCGAAACATAACCGAACGTCTTCGGAGCTCGCCGAAACAAAACCGAACGTCGCCGACACCCGCCGAAACACGGCCGAACGTCGCCGACACCCGCCGAAACACAACCGAATGTCGCCGACACTCGCCGAAACAAACGTCATAACTTACATCATCATCTTGGGTTTCTTGGAAATGAAGTGAAATGAACCGGAAGTGACGTCATTGGTAGTAAAGAATTCTGATTTAAAAAGAAAAACTTGTCGAAACTTGTGACTTGTTGAAACATTTCTTTAGTATAAAGTATGATAACTGCTGAAATGCAAATTCAACAATATTATTGAGTTTGAATTATTTACACTTTCCGTTAGTCAGAACTTACCGGCCAGTCTGGTCCATTCATAAAAAGAATACCAGTACTAATTAGAATATGCCCTTTGAAGGACCTGGTCAATCCAAAAACATCTAAGAGTAGCTCAAGGATAATGCCAGAATTCAAATAAGCGTCACAAAATAAGCATTCCCTGAAAGTTTTAGCTTCATATCTTTAAAACTAAAGCTATAGAATTTTTTTTAAATCATCAAAATTAACAGAATTTATATGGCTCATTGGCATGCTGGCTTGCCAGTCAACCATATAAACTGGATTTTTTTTTTTGGAACTTTTCAATAGCTGTTATTACGGATGCAAGCAAATGAGATGCAAATGACACAACAAGCACTGTATCGACCCGATAGCCTCTTGTATGATTCTTAAAACAAAAGAATATCTCATTTGCATACATCCATAATAACAGCTATTGAATGCCACAGCCCCAGGATTAAAGATATAAGCCTAAAACTTTGTCCAGTCAGATCAAGCAATTCCTAAATTGTATGCACTATTCTGATTGAATGTAGATAAAAAAAATTAAGAAAAACTCTCAAGAAAAAAGGCCTTCTCCCGTGAATAAATTTTACTATACTGAGAGTTATAATATTTTAATGACTTGATTTCATCTAAAAAAAATCTAAATTAGGGACATTAGACGCTAGACAGAATGCATTATGGTCTAGCTTAGGTACAAACAACACCATATAAGGTATGTCACACAAAAAGTGTTTGTACCCAAGCTAGACCACAATGCATCTCGCAAAATGTCTTTAATAGTTGGTTTAATTTAAATGACACAACTTTGCCTTTCGTTTCTGTTGTCATGTCAACCAACATGGCGGCCAAGTCGGTTATTTCATTCTATTGTTAATGATTGCAAATCTATCATTTCTTTCTACATGTCATTCCCTTGAGTATTATTCTTATCGAAAACATTTGAGCAGATACGATTTGTGGGTATATTTTCAAAGTAATCACTTCGAAAAACAAATCAGGATTGAAAATAGAGTCAGTTTACAAAGCATGCTACATAAAAAGAGATCTTTTAAAAAAGCTCATCAATCTTTGTAAAAATTGCCAATTTATGCTAAATAATTATTTCTACAAAAAAAATCAAAATTAATGAAACAAAGCAGAAAAACAAAGCAATAAATCAACTGCGCCCTCAGCTATCAGTGACGTCATCATTCCTACATGAGAAGCGTCACGTGATACATTGTAAACTATGGTGACGTCATATCATACGTCAGAGAGTATGGTGACGTTTGTTAAGCGTGATTAATTAAGGTGAAGTTATTTGAAACGTTGATTATGGTGTCAATGATGAGATGACGTCATCTGGCACGTCATGGACTATGACGTCATTTAGAAGCGAGTTGTAGGCATGGCTCTCTTGACGAGTGCTTTGAAAGCCATCATAGTGTAGTGAGAATCGTTGCCTGCATTGTGGAGAATGCTCTCATCGTGAACGATGCGGGTCTCTTCAAGAATCCTCTTAAGACTCCAGCTTTTCGGCTTTTTTGGCCCCGTTGGAAGAACATGCAAGCCCAATACCTGCGTATCAAACATGGGTTTATCTTCAATCGTGATGCCATTTTCAGCTAAATACTTCTCATCATTTTGCCCAGAGTGAGTTACAAGTGCATCTGAGCCCGCGACTGCTTTCTTCAGCTCTTCAGCGGCATCTCTCAAGGGCATGCGCACTGTCTTGCCAAATTGGAATTTCTCTTTGTTGTCAAAGCCTTCTCGGTTGTGGATTTCGTCGTTGACGACAGCGTGAAAATACTCGAGATTGTCGTCTTTCTTCATTGTGAATTTTACGTATCCAATCTCTAGCATTGTATTCCAATCTCTGTCGTAGACTTCGAGGTCAAAACACAAGAACTTCATTTCTTTATTGTGGGTTAATGCCTCGCGAAGCTTCCTCGTGTGTTCAGCGGCATCTTGGCGAGCCCTTGTATGAAGAATAAAATTTCACTGTTTGTGTGGTGAGAAGACGGATCAGAAAGGGAAAGCTGTCCCTGAAAACCTTCCCCTAGTACTCTACCTTCCCAGGGATGTATTGAAGTCTCGATCATAGGGGGGAGGGGGAGGGGAGGGAGGGCAATGTACCATTTTCCCGCTTTATCCAAAGGTAGCTAAGTATATATACGACTGTTTAAAAAAAATGTGATCGTTGATATTATGTCTTACGCATTATTATATATTATACTATATTTTATTGGTCACAACCTCCAATGTAAATTTCATTTTATACGGAGCCAATAAAGTAAATTGTCATTGTCATTGTCATTGTCATTGTCATTGTCATTGTCATTGTCATTGTCATTGTCATTGTCATTGTCATTGTCATTGTCATTGTCATTGTCATTGTCATTGTCATTGTCATTGTCATTGTCATTGTCATTGTCATTGTCATTGTCATTGTCATTGTCATTGTCATTGTCATTGTCATTGTCATTGTCATTGTCATTGTCATTGTCATTGTCATTGTCATTGTCATTGTCATTGTCATTGTCATTGTCATTGTCATTGTCATTGTCATTGTCATTGTCATTGTCATTGTCATTGTCATTGTCATTGTCATTGTCATTGTCATTGTCATTGTCATTGTCATTGTCATTGTCATTGTCATTGTCATTGTCATTGTCATTGTCATTGTCATTGTCATTGTCATTGTCATTGTCATTGTCATTGTCATTGTCATTGTCATTGTCATTGTCATTGTCATTGTCATTGTCATTGTCATTGTCATTGTCATTGTCATTGTCATTGTCATTGTCATTGTCATTGTCATTGTCATTGTCATTGTCATTGTCATTGTCATTGTCATTGTCATTGTCATTGTCATTGTCATTGTCATTGTCATTGTCATTGTCATTGTCATTGTCATTGTCATTGTCATTGTCATTGTCATTGTCATTGTCATTGTCATTGTCATTGTCATTGTCATTGTCATTGTCATTGTCATTGTCAAAAGAATCCCGCATGAATTAATTAATTAAATTTTTATGCAGAGATACGAGGTGCGAAAAACTATTCCGAGCGGTTCCCCATCATTAAGAAATAAAAGTGAATATAAAATATTCGGAGATATGAGTTTGAAATTTTGCCCGCCATTTTCAATTGAGCGCGGGGACTGGGCACGACTATACATCAGGTTCGTTAGGTAAATTTCGTAAAATATTCCGACTTTATTTGGTATACTTACAGAATACATTATATAGTATCGGTGATGTTAAGTAGGCAATTAAAATAGTCAGGCGTTTCTCGCTTATTTGAATAGCTCGCCAGCGCGCAGAAAACAAAGAGATGCGCAGAACTAATGCCCGCAAGCTCCTTAAGAATTACTTGTTATTATGAAAAAATAATTCTTGGAATAGTGTTCACGCTTACGTAGTCAAGTAGCAACTTCCAGGATAGCTTAAAGATGAGTCATCATTTAGCAAATTCTAGTCTTTATTATTTTATGTCGTTCTTTTTCGTAATTTAATATTAAATTAACCCAAGTAAATTTCATACAATTTTAAATTCATTCCTTACCTCCTATTTATTTCATCTCTTTCTGTCGAAATTTCTCGTAAATGCGTATTCATTTGATTCTGGTTGGAATAACATCTTCGCTCGACCACATTATTCTGGGGATCCTTCACATTTGTTGGACGGTCTATCTCAGGAAGTTTAACGCCTGTTTTATCTTCCAACTCTTTCTTCATCATCTTATACTGCTTGATCGTTACCGTGGGATGTCTCGTTCCGTCGTAAATTCGTACTATCGTCATTTCAAATCCAGGATGATCCCTCGCGAAGTTAGAAAAATATTCCTTAAGTCTGGCATGCCTTGATTTGTGGTTAAACCATACATGTCCTTGCCAGACTTTCTCCAGAATTTCAAATTTATAGTAGAAGTCTTCTTCTTCAAAGTAAGCGGCCATGTCGCAGTAAGAATGATCAAATGGATTCTATATCCGAGAATTTCAATCATCCGCACAGCTATGCCAGAAATCTAGAATCTTCCTTTCAATTGTTCAGTTAATATAAACAACGCTGGTAGTTGCAAGGTGAATAATGATATAGGACTGAGAAAAAATACGTACCAGCTATGTATAGAATCAGCCGTACGTGTAGCTGCTGAAGCCCGAAACAAAAATGTTTCTTTTATTTTAACTGTTCTATACCTGACTATCGTAGCTGTCATCTCCCACCCCTGAAAAAAAAACTAAAAACGACTTTCAAACTTGCATGAAAAATGGATTTACGACATGCCAAAAATTAACGTCCATTTTTTTTTCGATTTGAGTGCACGATGTGTGTAAATACAAAAGCCGCTGAAATGCCTGCAGAATTTTATTGAGGAAACATGCTCGTTTTGAACTTCAACAGGGCAAATTCCTAAAATTTGCATGGGACTCTATATTTTTCTTTGAATTTCCTAAAGCAAAATATTGAAGGCAAAATAGTTTTGATTAGAGGGGGGTCTATAGAATCTAAGTGAGTTCTAGGAATTCGATATGGCTGCGTGGCAGTGACGTCAAACTTAGACAAACAAACCGAATTTCTCATCTCTTTGAGTCCGATTTCTGCCGTTTGGTTTTTAATGACAACTTTTTTTGAAAAGCAATGCTTTGTAATAAAAAATAAATAAATAAAATGTTTTTCTCCGTTTTCTTTTCAGTATAATATTACGCTTGTATGAGTCATGCATCTATGAAGCGGGCTATTTTTAGAATAGCCACACAGCACTATTGATCAGAACATAACATTACAAGTCAGACTTACCCTTGACTTTGTCGAAGCTATTGAACCAGATTGAACCATATATCGGCTCTCAAAGTAAGAAGTACAAAGTAACATTCTTTTTTTCTGAGACGGGTTTCCTGTGGATTTTAAGTGGATGACACGTAAGAAGATCATGCAAGCGCTGCTACCACAATAATCCTGTGACCAGATAGTAAATTGAGATCTTAAATTGAAGTAACGCACTCCTTAAGCTTTACTTGAAGTTATTAATATATTTTAATACCGTTATTGGAAAGCAGAATTTACGTACATTGGAGGCATTGCCTTGAGCCCACTTACCTACTTACTGCTATAGTTTTTTCCTGAGAAAAGATGCATTGTGGTCTAGCTTGGGTACAGACAACACCATATAAGGTATGTTGAACAAAAAGAGTATTTGTACCCAAACTGGACCACAATGCATCGTGTTTTCTATCGTAAAAAGGTTTTAGTTGATTAGATTTTTCTTTCGTATCTGTTGTCATGTCAACCAAGATGACGGCCAAGTCGGTTATTTCATTCTATTGTGAATGATTCAGTGCAAATCTATCATTTCTTTCTACATGTCATTCCCTTGAGTATTATTTTTTTATCGATAGCATTTCAGGAGATATGTTCTATGGATATACTTCGAGAGCAATATCTTCGAAAAGCACCTGAAGTTATTTGGACGTTGATTATGGTGTCAATGATGAGATGAATATTTAGTGACGTCTTCTTCCACGTCATGCATGAACTATGACGTCATTTAGAAGCGAGTTGTAGGCATGGCTCTCTTGACCAGTGCTTTGAAAGCCATCATAGTGTAGTGAGCATCGTTGCCAGCATTGTGGAGAATGCTCTCGTCGTGACCGATGCGGGTCTCTTCAAGAATCCTCTTAAGACTCCAGCTTTTCGGCTTTTTCGGCCCCGTTGGAAGAACATGCAAGCCCAATACCTGCGTATCAAACATGGGTTTATCTTCAATCGTGATGCCATTTTCAGCTAAATACTTTTCGTCATTTTGCCCAGAGTGAGTCACAAGTGCATCTGAGCCCGCGACTGCCTTCTTCAGCTCTTCAGCGGCATCTCTCAAGGGCATGCGCACTGTCTTGCCAAATTGAAATTTGTCTTTGTTGTCAAAGCCTTCTCGGTTGTGGATTTCGTCGTTGACGACAGCATGAAAATACTCGAGATTGTCGTCTTTCTTCATGGTAAATTTCACGTATCCAATCTCCAGCATTGTATTCCAATCTCTGTCGTAGACTTCGAGGTCAAAAGACAAGAACGTCATTTCTTTATTGTGGGTTAAGGCCTCGCGAAGCTTCCTCGTGTGTTCAGCGGCATCTTGGCGAGCCCTTGTATGAAGAAATAAAATTTAATATAAAATGAAATGAAAAAGGTGCTTTAGTTTTATCATGGACAAGAATAATAGAAAATGAGGGTAAATCTTCTCTAGATCGGGGAATTTATTGTAGTATTTAGCTGTTCTCACTTTTCACCATCTCATAAACCGATTTTTAACGCAAATTATTCTTGGAATAGCGCTGACGTCTAGACATGTCGTCCAACTTCCGGATTAACTTACATAACATGACTCACATTTAAAGGTAATATATTCGAGTTTTCATTATTTTCAGTCGCTCTTTTGCCAAAACTTATTTCTCCCTGTTATTTTATTGACCAAGAATTGTCAAGCATAGAAAAGTGATTTACTATGAACTTTTATCTGAAAGCAAGCCGTCAAAACGAAGGCTTTTTAAATAGTATATTCAATATTTGGAGAAAAAAGTGTAAATACGTATACATTCATCGCGCCGAACAATTAAGTCCAGAAATCTTTGGTCCAAAAGAAACCAAATTTCCTTTTATAATATAATAACATAATATAGTTTCAAATTCATCCCTTACTTCCTATTTATCTCATCTCTTTCTTTCGAAATTTCTCGTAAATGTGTATCCATTTGATTCTGGTTGGAATAACATCTTCGCTCGACGATAACGTTGGTAGGATCCTTCACATTTGTTGGACGGTCAATCTCAGGAAGTTTAACGCCTGTTTTATCTTCCAACTCTTTCTTCATCATCTTATACTGCTTGGTCGTCACCGTAGGTTGTCTCGATCCGTCATACATTCGTACTATCGTTATTTCAAATCCAGGATGATCCCTCGCGAAGCTACGAAAATATTCCTTAGCTGTTCCATGCTTTGCCCTGTGCTCATGCCACAGTCTTCCTGTCCAGACTTTCTCCATAATTTCAAATTTATAATAGAAGTCTTCTTCTTCAAAGTACGAGGCCATGTCGCAAGAAGAATGATCAAATAGATTCTATATCCGGGAATTTCTCTCAACCGCCTTCGAAGAAATAAACGCTGGTAGTTACAATTCAACTGAGGTCATCAATAATAGACGTGAATAGACAGAATAGAGAGGTGAAGTGTGACGTTACGTTATCCAACGACATTTTTAGTTCTAAACAAACCTCGGTGTAAAAAATCTATAAACTCCAGATAAACCTCTAAGGATAAACATTACCTCGTCTCGCTAAACGAAGCTTTTTTTCTCTCTTCTTTACTTTGTTTAGAAAGTAGAAAATCTTATAATCATGACTCATGACCCACTGTCAGTAATCTTTGACCTAGGCTTTTGTAACGTTATCGAAAAAATTACTCTTAGAACTATCTTGTCTCAACGACAAAGCTGCCTTTTCATTACTAATCTCCTGTAATTATTTCTATTTGATAAATACAACAATTATAAGAAAAATTAAATAAACTTATAAACAAAGGTCGCAGGATTTGTTTAGAAATACAAATTTCGTCGTCAAGGCAACGCGACGTAAACACTTGACAACTCTAGATATACCATTTTTTTCACCTTCGTAATATTGCTCGGATACGGGAATATCTTACTGTTAATCATGAATTCATGAATTTCTTTTCGCTTGTGCTATCTAGAGATATTAAAGAGTCCAAGTCTCTTAAGTGTTTTACACAGAAAGTCAAAAAGGAAACGATCTCAACATAACTGTTTAAAAAAAAATTATTTTTGATTTTTTTTATTATTATTTTATTTATTTATTTTTGATTTTTTTATTCTCAAAGGGCCATGTGTATATTATCTCAACTAAGATATCTTTTATTCTCGGAGGGCCATGTGTATATTATCTCAACTAAGATATCTTTTATTTTCGGAGGGCCATGTGTATATTATCTCAACTAAGATATCTTTTATTCTCGGAGGGCCATGTGTATATTATCTTAACTAAGATATCTTTTATTCTCAAAGGGCCATGTGTATATTATCTCAACTAAGATATCTTTTATTCTCGGAGGGCCATGTGTATATTATCTCAACTAAGATATTAAGTGATACCCTCAATAAAAGTGTAATAATAATAATAATAATAATAATAATAATAATAATAGAACAACTTTTTAAATGCAAAAAACTCAAGGCGGATTTTTTCCCTGCTTTTATTTTATCCTTCGCTTTTATTCAAACTGGGATCCCTGTGGTAAGTGCACGTGTAACGTTCAGCCCTTTCAATGATGAATCTCTTAAGAAAGTATAAAAAATCTCTTCTTGTGACTGTGAGCGGCGTCAGCATATCATTACCATATTTATGTAAAGAAGGATAAACTGTACTCCTAATTAAATTCATGCATGCGAACCTAATGACATCACGTGACGTGTCAATGACTTGTCACGTGACTTACAATTCGGTCCCAGGCCTGGCCCGTCTATTATTATTATTATCTATTGTACTACAATCGTTAAAACAAGCTACAACCATGTATGACGTCATAGGTCACGTATATTTTAATTCGCTCCCAGGCCTGGCTATTGTTAGCGTCTACTACACTACAGTGATTAAAACAAGCTACAACCATGTGATGAGTTGATGATGTCATCTGGCACGTCATGGACTATGACGTCATTTAGAACCGAGTTGTAGGCATGATTCTCTTAACGAGTGCTTTGAAAGCCATCATAGTGTAGTGAGCATCGTTGCCAGCATTGTGGAGAATGCTCTCGTCGTACCTGATGTTCGTCTCTTCCAGAATTCTCTTCAAGCTCCAGCTTTTGATATCACTTCGAAGTAGATTCAAGGCCAGCTTCTGGGTATCGAACATGGGTTTCTCTTCAATATCGATGCCATTGTTAGTCAAATACTGCTTATCGTTGTATCCAGCGTGGGTCAACAAAGCATCTGAGCCCGCTACTGCTCTCTTAAGGTCTTCAGCGGCTTCTTCTAAGGGCATGCGCACTGTCTTGCCAAATTTAAACTTCTCTCTGTTGTCAAAGCCTTCTCGGTTGTGGAGGTCTTCGTTGACGACGGCGTGAAAATATTCAGGATTTTCGCGTTTTTTGAGGGTGAATTTGACGTATCCAATCTCCAACATTGTCGTCCCATCTCTGTCGTAGACTTCGAGGTCAAAAGACAAGAACTTTATTTCTTTATTGTCGTTTAATGCCTCGCGAAGCTCCCTCCTGTGTTCAGCGGCATCTTGGCGAGCCCTTGAAGAAGAAAAAAATGAAAGAGCTTTAACTGTTATAATTTCATAGTGACAAGGGGATCGAATCCGGCCCGACTAGTCCCCATCCGTTGTCGCTATTTTAAGGTTGTTGTCTACTTTACCAAAAAGTAATGACTTTAACAAATTTCCGATGGTTTAGCGTGGTATGTCCTCTTATTTACCACGATATGACGTCAAAAGTTTAATTGGTCAAAATGTTATGTATTCACGAGGCATAGCCGAGTGGGTACATAACTAATTTTGACCAACTTTTACGTCATATCGTTGTAAATAAGAGTACATACCACACGCAAAACTATCGGAAATTTGTTTTTTTACCATAAGTCAAATAAAAGATCCAAAAACGAAGAAAAAAGTTTGAAAGAAAAAACCCTTTGAAGCGTGCGCTGGCTTAGTGCGCGAGCGATTCGTTATTCTATCGGTATGTCCTCTTATTTACCACGGCTCTCGACCAATCAGCAAGCGAGAAATTTCACAGTTATGGTAAAAAAAAATCAGTTTTAGGAATTTCAAAGAGAAAATTTAGAGTCCCGTACGAATATTTACGGTTTTCCCTTGTTGAAGTTCAAAACGTGTATGGTTCCTTAATAAAATTTTGAATGTTATTATGCGGTCTTGAGCTGTTTTTTTTGCGCGCGTACATCGTTGGCTCAAATTGAACGTTCAAGTAGTCAGTCTCCTTAAGGACGTTCGCGGGCAAAAGTGTTTCTCATGTTTTTTTTTCTTCAAACTTCGCATGGTGAAATAAGACCAACATAGAAGTGCCATGAGCAAATAAAAAATGGGGGTAATTCTTCTCGTTTAGGAGTGAGATGATATCAAAGTGCAGCCTTTTTCTTGACGAAAATCGCTTGCGTGCAATACATACAAGTCGAGCAGTAAAAGGTTTTTTTGTAGAAAAATAAATTGTTAAGATTTTTTTTTTAAACAACTGTCTCATAACCTATAAATAAATATTATGTGTAAATATTTATGAATACATAAGAATAACTCGTAGTTTTTGGCTCGAATAACGTAGATTGAAGTTTTCATTAAAAGACGTGTTTTTATTATGATTTTTCCCATATTTTCTTCTAAAAATTTGGATCACTGAGAGCTTATGTATTTTTTTATAAAATACTAAAATAAAAAATGGGGTCACCGTTGTTATTTTCGAGATATAGCCGGTCGAAATCGTTTTCGCAACGAGCGTGACGGAGTTTGATCTTGGAAAACATAGGTCACGCGAGAGCGCTGTCACGACATATGCGCATAGCAGATGCGCACGAACAATGCCCGTGAACTTCCTTAATACGATGTTTTCCCATTTCAGACCATGATAAGACTCAAACAAATAATCTTATTCTCAAGAAAATGACATGTGACCTGAAATAGTAAATATTATGCCTAGGTGGATTAGGCCCATTGTTGTAAGAACCAAAATCATTTTATAAAATAAATCAGCTAGATAGTACGCAATAAATTAAAATAAATAAAGATAGTAAGAAAATCCTTGCAAGTAGTATTAAAATTCTGCAGTTTGTGCTTCATCGTAGATATCTAGAATTTCTTAGATATTGGAATAGTTTTCACGCTGAAGTGGTCAAGTAGCAAAATGCGTTTCGACATGTTGTCTAGCTTCTAGTATAGTTTAAAGATGAGTCATTTAGCTAATTTTTGTTTTTATAATTTTCAGTCACTATTTTGCTCAATTTAAACTTCTACCTGTTGTTATATTTGCCAAGTGTTCCAACATAGAAAAGTGCTTTACTTTGAACGTTTGTCTAAGCTAAAAATAAAACACAGTCACGCAAGAAAATATTCTAAAATTATTTGTTTGGTATGAAATATAAAATTTTATATATTTTCACAATTTTCACAGTATTTTACCTTCTATTCATCTCATCTCTTTCTTTCGAAAGTGCTCGTACATGCATACCCATTTGATTTTGGTCTGAATAACTTCTTCGATCTATTATTTTATTCCTGGGGTCTTCTTTTACATTAGTTGGACGTTCAATTACAGGAACTTCGACGCCTGTTTTTTTCTCCAGCTCTTTCTTCATCATCCTGTACTGTTTGCTCGTCACCATAAGATGTTTCCTCCCATCGTAAATTCGTATTATCGTCATTTCAAATCCAGGATGATCCCTCGCGAAGTTACGAAAATATTCCTTACCTCTGGCATGCCTTCCCCTGTGCCTATACCACAGATGTCCTGTCCAGACTTTCTCCAGAATTTCAAAATTGTAGTACACGTCTTCTTCTCCAAAATACGAGGCCATGTCGCAAGAAGAATGATCAAATAGATTGTAAAATCCGAGAATTTCACTCGACCGTTTTCAAAGAAATAATTAAACACTGGCAACTGCAACTGAAGGTCATCAATGATAGACATGAATAGACAGAATAGAGTGGTGAAGTGTGACGTCACGTTACCCAGCGACATTTTTAGTTCTAAACAAACCTCGGTGGAACAATCTATAAACTCCAGATAAACCTTTAAGGATAATCATTATCTCGCCTCACTAAACAAAGCCCTCTATCTCGTGTATTTTTCTCTCTTCTTTACTTTGTTTGGAAAGTAGAAAAACTTACAATCATGACTCATGAGCCACTGTCAGTAATCTTTGACCCAGGCTTTTGTAACGTTATCGAAATGCCTTGAAAAAATTTACACTTAGAATTATCTTGTCTCAACGACAAAGCTACCTTTTCATTACTAATCTCCTGTAATTATTTCTATTTGATAAATTCAACAATTATAAGAAAAATTCAAGAAACTTATAAACAAAGGTTGCAATCGATTTGTTTAGAAATACAAATTTCGTCGTCAAGGCAACGCGACGTAAACACTTGACAACTCTAGATATACCATTTTTTCACCTTCATAATATTGCTCGGATACGGGAATATCTTACTGTTAATCATGAATTCATGAATTTCTTTTCGCTTGTGCTATCTACAGACATTAAAGAGTCCAAGTCTCTTAAGTGTTTTACACAGAAATTCAAAAAGGAAACGATCTCAACAGAACTGTTTAAAAAAAAATTATTTTTGATTTTTTTTATTATTATTTTATTTATTTATTTTTGATTTTTTTATTCTCAAAGGGCCATGTGTATATTATCTCAACTAAGATATTAAGTGATACCCTCAATAAAAGTGTAATAATAATAATAATAATAATAATAATAATAATAATAATAATAATAATAGAACAACTTTTTAAATGCAAAAAAATCAAGGCGGATTTTTTCCCTGCTTTTATTTCATCCTTCGCTTTTATTCAAACTGGGATCCCTGTGGTAAGTGCACGTGTAACGTTCAGCCCTTTCAATGATGAATCTCTTAAGAAAGTATAAAAAATCTCTTCTTGTGACTGTGAGCGGCGTCAGCATATCATTACCATATTTATGTAAAGAAGGATAAACTGTACTCCTAATTAAATTCATGCATGCGAACCTAATGACATCACGTGACGTGTCAATGACTTGTCACGTGACTTACAATTCGGTCCCAGGCCTGGCCCGTCTATTATTATTATTATCTATTGTACTACAATCGTTAAAACAAGCTACAACCATGTATGACGTCATAGGTCACGTATATTTTAATTCGCTCCCAGGCCTGGCTATTGTTAGCGTCTACTACACTACAGTGATTAAAACAAGCTACAACCATGTGATGAGTTGATGATGTCATCTGGCACGTCATGGACTATGACGTCATTTAGAACCGAGTTGTAGGCATGATTCTCTTAACGAGTGTTGAAGTGTAATACTCAAATAGACACAAAAGAAAACAATAGAATTAGGGTCTACTAAAGTGTATTAGTCAAATATCTATTTCACGCGCGGGTTTAGTGACTTCACTCTATAGATAATATATACTAATTTTTATTAATTTAAGTCGTTCTTTTTCCCAAATTAAAACTAACGTCTTCCTGTTATTGTATTGACAAGAACGTTCAAGCATCATGACTGTAACCACCAGAACGTTTGGCTGGTTTTCACCGAACCACTTTTTACCGTCAGAACCTCTTTTCATTTGGAGAAAAAAAGTGAAAATAAAATATCGACATAATCGCGTCGAAAAAGGTCTATAGAAATCTCTAATCTAATTAACCTAATCTTAAATTTATTACTCAAATTACCTGTTATTTATCTCATTTCTTTCTTTCGAAATTTCTCGTAAATGTAAATCCATTTGATTCTGGTTGGAATAACATTTTCGCTCCACGACAACATTCTGGGGATCCTTCACATTAGTTGGACGATCAATCTCAGAAAGTTTAACGCCTGTTTTATCTTCCAACTCTTTCTTCATCATCCTGTATTGTTTGCTCGTCACCATAAGATGTTTCGTCCCATCGTAAATTCGTACAGTCGTTATTTCAAATCCAGGATGATCCCTTGCGAAGTTACGAAAATATTCCTTACCAGTGGAATGCCTTGATTTGTGCTTATACCACAGACGTCCTGTCCAGACTTTCTCCATAATTTCAAATTTATAGTAAAGGTCTTCTTCTTCAAAATACGAGGCCATGTCGCAAGAAGAATGATCAAATATATATATTTTATATCCGAGATTTCACTTTCCAAGAAATCTAGAATATTCCTTTCAGTTGTTGATCCATTAATATAAACACTAAACGCTGGTAGTTGGAATATCACTGATCTATTATGCATGTCATTAATGTTATCCACCAAAATACATTTAGACCAAAAGAAATGTCACGTGATACCTAATACACTCGCTCTGTTCATGTGCAGACCATAGCCGCCGGGGAAATAACATAGGCGCAAAAAAATATTGTACCGTATTTTTGCTCGAATTTTCCATTCGCTTGTGCTATAGACAACATTATCTTGGCTTCAAACACACACACAGAAAGAAAAGACCGGTTTTTCTACCTTTATTTTACCCATCACTTTTATTCAAACTGGGATCCCTGTGGTAAGTGCATGCGTAACATTCAGCCCTTTCAATGATGAATCTCGTAAGCAACTAAAACAACAATCTCTTCTTCTGATTGTATCTACTATACTAAAGTCATTAAAACAAGCTAGAACTCTGTATGACGTCATAGGTCACGTGACCTACAATTCGGTCCCAGGCCCGTCTATAATTATTGTCTACTACACTACAGTGATTAAAACAAGCTACAACCATGTGATGAGTTGATGATGTCATCTGGCACGTCATGGACTATGACGTCAGTTTAGAAGCGAGTTGTAGGCATGGCTTTCTTGATGAGTGCTCTGAAAGCCATCATAGTGTAGTGAGCATCGTTGCCTGCATTGTGGAGAATGCTCTCGTCATAATCGATGCTCATCTCATCCATCATTCTCTTCAGGCCCCAGCATTTGATATCACCTCTAAGTAGATTCAAGGCCAGCTTCTGGGTATCAAACATGGGTTTGTCTTCAATATCGATGCCATTGTCAGCCAAATACTGCTTATCATTGTGTCCAGCCTGAGTCAACAAAGCATCTGAGGCAGCTACTGCCTTCTTAAGGTCTTCACCGGCTTCTTCTAAGGTCATGTGCACTGTCTTGCCAAATTCAAATTTCTCTCTGTTGTCAAAGCCTTCTTGGTTGTGGAGGTCTTCGTTGACGATGGCATGAAAATATTCAGGATTTTCGCCTTCTTTGAGAGTGAATTTCACGTATCCAATCTCTAGCATGGTTTTCCGGTCTTTGTCGTAGACTTCGAGGTCAAAAGACAAGAACTTCATTTCTTTATTCTCGCTTAATGCCTCGCGAAGCTTCCTCCTGTCTTCAGTAGCATCTTGGCAAGCCCTTGAAAAAGAAGGAAATGAAAGAGATTTACCTTTTTTATAGTGACAAAGAGATCGAATAGAGGTTTTGCACCATCACGTGCCAGCGCCCATAATACGGCTTGGGCTGCCTAGATGGCAGAACAACAATATTAAATTCTTTCTCATGTAAAACGATTATGATCATGTTCCTGCCCATGCAACATGGCTGCCGTTACGTGATGGTGCAAAACCTTTATCCGGCCCGACTATTTGATGCAGAATTTATTGCTGATGAAAAAATATAAACATTATCTTCGAAGACTATGCAAATGTACACGAAGAAAGTATTAAAAATAAGCTTGAAATCACAGCGTTTTGTTAACTTAATGAACCAAAAATCGTTCTCAAAGGACAACAACAAAAACACATACGACGCTCTTTTTATAAGTTCTAATAATGGCGTAACACAGTGCAAAAATCTGTAACACAGTAAAAGGTAAAAAGTCGACTTTATTTAACGTCGGTAACTTGTGACAGTTACTTTCATTTTACCCCCTACCCCTATAACTTTATGAACCGAGCCAAAAATACAGTGATTTGTATGGGAAAATTATATGTTCAAATGGCCATATCTCAGCTGCTATTTGACCGATTCTCATCAAATTTGGCGTGTAAATGTCTTTTTTGGTTGTCTATCGCACTTAGAAATCGAAAATTGTTAAAGCCAAAATTTATTTTTTCGCATTCACAAAGCTTTCATATCAAACATTAACTGACTGCCTCTCTGATAGTCCTAATAAATCAACGTGGACTGAAAAAAAATAAAACAAATTCTCGATAGATTAGGTCTTGGCCGCTATTCATAATGCTCTCAAATGAAAGACCGATAATGAAATAAAGAGATGAACAATAATAAATTCCACCATGCTTGTCGGAATGAAAGCGTGCGTCCCCTTGGGAATATGGGATAAGTATAAATGGAACAAGAATCCCTTCTACGTTGCCAGTCTCGCAAGATCAGTCATTGACGGAGAGCAAGTAGACGGCCCACCCTCCCACCCTATCGCTGGAAAATTCGTGATTACCAGTCAAACTGTCCTAACTCTCCCTTCAGGGCGCTCCGCTCAACTGCTCCCAATCTCTTAATAACAATAGGTATGAGTGGAGAGCCTTGTGTAATAGAATACTATTTATGGCAGCTAAGTAATGGTTATGACACGACAGAAAATCGTTGGAAGACAGTAACAAAACACATCAAACAAAGGATCGAAGATCAGGAATTTCAAATTTGGCTTGCCTACATTCATAACGACGAAGGACGAAAGGATTCACAAAAAAAAACAACTTAGAACTAACAGAAGATTCAAGACAGATTATAAACAAGAAGAATATTTGGGAGAGATTAGCAACATCAAACACGCGACTACGGCCAATACGGAATATATTTTCATTTTCCCCCAACTAGCCGCCAATATATAATGGTAATTGAACTAAGTGGAGTGCAATTTGGTCTGATATCAAACGCGCGATAACAAAATCACACGACCGCATAGCGGGAGTGTGATTTGTAATCGCAAGTTTGATATCAGACCAAAATTGCACGACACAAAGTTCAATTATCACTTTATTATATCCATTTTGAAATCATACTAGATAGACACTAAATTTGTGATAAATACAAAAGTATTTATTCACAAATAGCCAGTATTTTGTTTCTTTTTGTAACAAAAAATTCCAGTCAAACTTGAAAAAAGCTACATTTTATGTTCCTTATTTGCTGTAATCTGATTGGCTGATTACATACAATACTGTAATCTGATTGGTTACCTTTTCTAGTGTTGCATTGTGATTGGCTGACAAAAAGATGCGATTCGGACTCAAAATAGTGCGATTCGGACTCAAAATAGTGCGATTCGTGCTTGAATCAATCTACTGAGAGCCAATCAGATTACAGGATTTGCTAGTGATTTCAAAGTGGATATAATAAAAACCCGTATTGGCGGCTCAAAATTAATCGCAATAAGTTATGTTATATTTTATTGGTTACTATCTCCAATGTAAATTATATTTATACGGAGCCAATAAAGTAAATTGTCATTGTCATTGTCATTGTCATTGTCATTGTCATTGTCATTGTCATTGTCATTGTCATTGTCATTGTCATTGTCATTGTCATTGTCATTGTCATTGTCATTGTCATTGTCATTGTCATTGTCATTGTCATTGTCATTGTCATTGTCATTGTCATTGTCATTGTCATTGTCATTGTCATTGTCATTGTCATTGTCATTGTCATTGTCATTGTCATTGTCATTGTCATTGTCATTGTCATTGTCATTGTCATTGTCATTGTCATTGTCATTGTCATTGTCATTGTCATTGTCATTGTCATTGTCATTGTCATTGTCATTGTCATTGTCATTGTCATTGTCATTGTCATTGTCATTGTCATTGTCATTGTCATTGTCATTGTCATTGTCATTGTCATTGTCATTGTCATTGTCATTGTCATTGTCATTGTCATTGTCATTGTCATTGTCATTGTCATTGTCATTGTCATTGTCATTGTCATTGTCATTGTCATTGTCATTGTCATTGTCATTGTCATTGTCATTGTCATTGTCATTGTCATTGTCATTGTCATTGTCATTGTCATTGTCATTGTCATTGTCATTGTCATTGTCATTGTCATTGTCATTGTCATTGTCATTGTCATTGTCATTGTCATTGTCATTGTCATTGTCATTGTCATTGTCATTGTCATTGTCATTGTCATTGTCATTGTCATTGTCATTGTCATTGTCATTGTCATTGTCATTGTCATTGTCATTGTCATTGTCATTGTCATTGTCATTGTCATTGTCATTGTCATTGTCATTGTCATTGTCATTGTCATTGTCATTGTCATTGTCATTGTCATTGTCATTGTCATTGTCATTGTCATTGTCATTGTCATTGTCATTGTCATTGTCATTGTCATTGTCATTGTCATTGTCATTGTCATTGTCATTGTCATTGTCATTGTCATTGTCATTGTCATTGTCATTGTCATTGTCATTGTCATTGTCATTGTCATTGTCATTGTCATTGTCATTGTCATTGTCATTGTCATTGTCATTGTCATTGTCATTGTCATTGTCATTGTCATTGTCTGGTTGGGGATCACAGACTTTGAACGCTTTAAAAGTGTTTTAAGGCAGGAAAAATTCTTATTTTCGTAATTGGCATGAAAAAAAAATTAACAAAAAGCATTTGAATTACAAATGATTGAATAGCTGAGACCGATGCAGGGCCGTAGCCTGACTGAAATCATATATAAAGGTAGTCGAAAAAAAGAAAAAAAACCTGCTGAATTGCCTTCAAATTATTATTGCGGAACCATGCACGTTTTGAACTTATATGTTTTTTATATTTTTTAATATTTTTCTTTGCATTTCCTTAAACAAACTAAAGGTAAAACAGCTTTGATAGGGGGTCTATAGAATCTTATTGAGTTCTAGGAATTCAATTGATAAGAACATAACCTCACAAATCAGGCTTATCCTTGACTTTGTCGAAGCAATTGAGCCACATATCGGCTCTCAAAGTAAGAAGTACAAAGTAGCAATCTTTCTTTCTGAGACGGGTTTCCTGTGGATTTTAAGTGGATGACACGTAACAAGATCGTGCAAGCGCTGCTACCACAATAATCCTGTGACCAGATAGTAAATTGAGATCTTAAATTGAAGTAACGCACTCCTTAAGCTTTACTTGAAGTTATTAATATATTTTAATACCTTTATTGGAACGGGAAATCTACATACATTATCTAAGTACATTACTTACTGCTATAGTTTTTCTGAGTTCAATAAACAAGATGCATTGTGGTCTAGCTTGGGTACAAACAACACCATGTAAGGTATGATTAACAAAAGATGTTTGTACCCAAGTTATACCACAATGCACCATGTTCGCTATCTCGCAAAAAGGTCTAGGTTGGTTGAATCCTACGGCCACTTCTACACAACTGCTACCTCTACACAACGGTCATCTCTACACAACGACCACCTCTACACAACGGCCACTTCTACACAACGGCCACTTCTACACAACGGCCACCTCTACACAACGGCCACCTCTACACAACGGCCACCTCTACACAACGGCCACCTCTACACAACGGCCACCTCTACACAACGGTCACCTCTCTATTACGGCCACAAAATTTTGTCCCGACGGTGGCCGTTGTGTAGAGGTTCGACTGTATTTCATTCTACATGTGAATAATTGCACTGAAATCGTGATCGCTCATGTCTTTCTATTGTCATTCCCTTGAGTATTATTACTATTTGTGTGGATATACTTCAAAATCAATCTCTTCAGTATAAAAGGAAAGGTAGGATTGAGAGTACAGTATGTTGCCCAGTTTCGTGACACTTCAGGTTGTGAATACTATATCTTCTCTACGGAAAAAGATAATTCTATAAAATTTTGTCACATAAAGGCAAATTTATCAGGTAACATTATGATGTAGATATTTTCTTCGAATCTTTTAATTTGATAAAATAAAAGGAATATTTCGACGGCCACTTAAGTGCTTAGTTTCGTGACAGCTGGGCCAGTTTCGTGACACGTTGTAAAAATGCATTGTTTTCAAAGTAATTCACAACAAAATTCGATAAAACAAATCAAAAACATATTTTCTTACCTTTAACTTTATTTTGTTGTGAAATTTGAAGTACTAATCTTAAGTTGTTTCTTTGAGAATAAGCAACTTTAATACCTAGTTTTCGAGCGCAGGGCAATTCATTGCGCAGTGAAAATCAAAGATTTTCGTCGAGACAACTCCACTCACCTGACAAAAATGGCTTCTCCTTGACAAACACGTTCTTTAAAAAGATCGCCAAAACATGCATTCCGAAGTTGAATGTTCGGCTTTCTTTCGGTTCTCTTCGTTTTCCGAAATATTAAATAGCCGTCGCTAAAAACGAGTTTAATTTGTAAGTGTCACGAAACTGGTACTGTCACGAAACTGGTACTGTCACGAAACTGGTACTGTCACGAAACTGGGCAACATACTGTACAGTAAGTATGCACTTATAAAAAGCGATTTTAAAACTAGTGTAAATTTATGTTGCATAAAGGATAAGGTCAAAACAACATAAGTCTTATCTCACGGGGGCCCGATTTCTACAAGGGTGGGGGGGGGGGGGGAGTGAACCGGTAACTACAACCTCTGGAAGAAAAGTACTACACTTTGTCCTTAAGGTAATGCGATCGTGCATTCGTGCGCATCTTTCCTGCGCTTTATTGAATATCTAAACATTTACACGGTTACCTACCCTGATTTTTCTACTGTGAGTCCAGAACAACTTAGGCTACAATATATCAAAAAATGAAGGCAGGTAATTCGACTAAATTTTTAGTAATTTCACGAAGTGTTAATTTTCAAAGTACTTTTTCGTGATTGGGTTTCCTGTGGCCAAGGTCTTTCAACTATGGCGGATAAGACATTTTGACCTTTCTCCACGTTCAACGTGAAATATCTAAAAATCTTGCTCGGTGACCTACCCTGATTTTTTCACTGTGAGTCCAAGTTTACTAAAGCTACAACATATCCAAAAATGAAGGTAGATAATTCGACTAAGTTTTGAGTAAATCGCGAAAATGTCCGGAAATTCGGATCGTAAAGTACAGTCAAAATGTACTGTTTTGGACATTTAAACATCGAGAACTCATTCTGAACACAATAAAATGAACAATTTTGGGGTTTTAATCATAATGTGTTAAGGTATGTATCATTTGAAATCGTTTATGCTACTTCTTCAAGCCATATGGACTACGATAGCTTCTAGTTTACTTTGTCTTATTTTCCCCGAAAACACGGCCGCAAGCATTGTCTTTGAAAAATTATATCTTCCGAACGGATCCGGGTACCCCCATTTTTTATTTCATATTTTCACACTACAGCTCAAAAGGAATATTTGTGCCAAATTTCAAAAAAATTCATGGGAAAAAAATGCGCGATCGCATTACCTTAAACGTACGGTTGAGCTGTTTGCATTTATGCGCATGCTAAACATGCAACGTATTTGTGAATAGAAATAGTTACTACGGACACCCAGCATCGAGTATTTCAACAAGTATCTGACAGGGGTGGGTATCTACCGGTACCCACCACCTAAATCAATTGCAATCAAATCGGGTCCATATTTTGTACCATTGTCTAGACCTTGTCGTTATAACTCTTTCTACACCCAGCGGCAAAAATTTAAAAAAGTTAAAAACAATATACCGTTCTCATTCAATCATTCAGTCCCTAGAGAATTAACTGACAATAGAGATGGCAGCCATGTGCTGTGATGGCTGTGATGTCATGTGACAATTAATTGCCCTAAGAATCAAAAAAATGAAATGGAATAAATGGTGCAACTGAGCCCGAAGCCAACAGTGACGTCATATGATACGTCATAATGACATTATGCAGGGTCCATTAACATGAAAAAAGGGAATACCTAGCAGTAACCTACCTACCTCTAGTCTCCTTAGCAGCCGTTTTTAGTTTTCGTTCCATCCCCCCAAGGTCCATTACTCTCCCCCACAAGTAATGGATCGTGGGGGAATGGAACGAAAACTAAAAACGACTGCTAAGGAGACTAAATATAACCTACCTCGTCATGTGATACATTGTGAACTACAGTGACGTCATATTATACGTCATAGAGTATGGTGACGTCTTTTAAGCGCGATGAATTAAGGTGATGTTATTTGAAGCATAAATAATGATATCACTGATGAGATGAATATTTAGTGACGTCATCTTCCACGTCATGACGTCATTTAGTGACGTCATTTAGAAGCGAGTGGTAGGCATGGCTCTCTTGACGAGTGCTTTGAAAGCCATCATAGTGTAGTGAGCATCGTTCCCTGCATTGTGGAGTATACTCTCGTCGTGAACGATGCGGGTCTCTTCAAGAATCCTCTTAAGACTCCAGCTTTTCGGCCCCGTTGGAAGAACATGCAAGCCCAACACCTGCGTATCAAACATGGGTTTATCTTCAATCGTGATGCCATTTTCAGCTAAATACTTCTCATCATTTTGCCCAGAGTGAGTCACAAGTGCATCTGAGCCCGCGACTGCTTTCTTCAGCTCTTCAGCGGCATCTCTCAAGGGCATGCGCACTGTCTTGCCAAATTGGAATTTGTCTTTGTTGTCAAAGCCTTCTCGGTTGTGGATTTCGTCGTTGACGACCGCGTGAAAATACTCGAGATTGTCGTCTCTCTTCATGGTGAATTTCACGTATCCGATCTCCAGCATTGTATTCCAATCTCTGTCGTAGACTTCGAGGTCAAAAGACAAGAACTTCATTTTTTTATTGTGGGTTAATGCCTCGCGAAGCTTCCTCGTGTGATCAGCGGCATTCTGGCGAGCCCTTGTATGAAGAAATAAAAATGAAATGAATTGAAAAGGAAAAAAACTTGAATTGTTTTAGTTGCAACAATAAGATCGGATCCGGCCCTAGGGAAATAAAGTGAAATAAAAATTGCTTGTTTAAGTGTAATAGTCAAACAGACACATGTTAAAGCCATCGGAATTAGGGTATGATAAAGTGTATTAGTCTAATATCTATTTCACGGGTTTAGTGATTTCTCTCTTAAAATATATATAAATAATTATGATTAAAATTATAGTTAGAGTGAAGTCATTTAACCCGTGAAATAAAAATTGCTTGTTAAAGTGTAATAGTCAAATAGGCACAAAAGAAAACAATAGAATTAGGGTCTACTAAAGTGTATTAGTCAAATATCTATTTCACGGGTTTAGTGACTTCACTCTATAGATAATATATGCTAATTTTTATTAATTTAAGTCGCTCTTTTTCCCAAATTAAAACTAACGTCTTCCTGTTATTGTATTGACCAAGAACATTCAAGCATCATGACTGTAACCACCAGAACGTTTGGCTGGTTTTCACCGAACCACTTTTTACCGTCAGAACCTCTTTTCATTTGGAGAAAAAAAGTGAAAATAAAATATCGACATAATCGCGTCGAAAAAGGTCTATAGAAATCTCTAATCTAATTAACCTAATCTTAAATTTATTACTCAAATTACCTGTTATTTATCTCATCTCTTTCTTTCGAAATTTCTCGTAAATGTAAATCCATTTGATTCTGGTTGGAATAACATTTTCGCTCCACGACAACATTCTGGGGATCCTTCACATTAGTTGGACGATCAATTTTAGCAAGTTTAACGCCTGTTTTATCTTCCAACTCTTTCTTCATCATCCTGTACTGTTTGCTCGTCACCATAAGATGTTTCGTCCCATCGTAAATTCGTACAGTCGTTATTTCAAATCCAGGATGATCCCTTGCGAAGTTACGAAAATATTCCTTACCAGTGGAATGCCTTGATTTGTGCTTATACCACAGATGTCCTGTCCAGACTTTCTCCATAATTTCAAATTTATAGTAAAGGTCTTCTTCTTCAAAATACGAGGCCATGTCGCAAGAAGAATGATCAAATATATATATTTTATATCCGAGATTTCACTTTCCAAGAAATCTAGAATATTCCTTTCAGTTGTTGATCCATTAATATAAACACTAAACGCTGGTAGTTGGAATATCACTGATCTATTATGCATGTCATTAATGTTGTCCACCAAAAGACATTTAGACCAAAAGAAATGTCACGTGATACCTAATACACTCGCTCTAAATGCTCGATAGTTTATAAATTAAAACAGGAAAAAATAAATAAAAAATGGTAATGGATAGTAGTAGGGGGAAACTGAATTCCCATGTAAAAACTACTCTCGATACCAGCAATCATTGTATAAGTAGAGTTCATAATTATTATTCTCTGTTCATTGTTACTCATCATAGAGTTTGAAACCAAACTTTATATCGTTTACAACAAATAAACAAATCATCACGTGATACTTTTTTTGGTCTTTAAGTCTTTTTTCACAGGACAACCTTTCTGACAATGACTGAGCTCAATGACTGTATACCAGCTATAGAACCTCTTTTAAGCGACCAACCTCTATTTACCGACCAACCTCTATTTACCGACCAACCTCTATTTACCGACCATCCTCTATTAAGCGACCAACCTCTATTTACCGGCCAACCTCTATTTACCGGCCAACCTCTATTTACCGACCAACCTCTATTTACCGACCAACCTCTATTTACCGACCAACCTCTATTTACCGACCAACCTCTGTTTTGCGACCAAACTTTATAAGGCAGCTATAAATATCTGTTTAAGGTATCAGGATATGATTAGCACCCCTATACGCGCCACCTCAAATTCCACACAAGCTTTACAATATTTTGCCATAAAAGTATACATTTTCTGAAAGCTAAATAAATGTAGTTTTGGAATATCTATTTAAAATTGTCTATTTTGTGGATAATGAGCTTCAAAACGGTGTCTCAGATTTTTGATATCTTTTTTAGATCGCGCGCAATCACGCGTTAAATCCGGATGTTTGAATTTTCGGTGGTCATAATTGCAAAATAGACAATATCTTTTGAATGAAAAAAACATTTCAAAAATGTGAGGAACTATTTTTTAGATCACGTTGTGATGTTTCATAATCCAAAGTTTCAGTTCGATCCGATGTAATCTGAATGAGCTACAACCTCTATTTGAAAACTGTCTCTCCATGTCTGTTCATGTGCAGACCATAGCCGCCGGGGAAATAACAAAGGCGCAAAAAATATTGTAGCGTATTTTTGTTCAATTTTCCATTCGCTTGTGCTATAGACAACATTATCTTGGCTTCAAACACACACACAGAAAGAAAAGACCGGTTTTTCTACCTTTATTTTACCCATCACTTTTATTCAAACTGGGATCCCTGTGGTAAGTGCATGCGTAACATTCAGCCCTTTCAATGATGAATCTCGTAAGCAACTAAAACAACAATCTCTTCTTCTGATTGTATCTACTATACTAAAGTCATTAAAACAAGCTAGAACTCTGTATGACGTCATAGGTCACGTGACCTACGATTCGGTCCCAGGCCCGTCTATAATTATTGTCTACTACACTACAGTGATTAAAACAAGCTACAACCCTGTGATGAGTTGATGACGTCATCTGGCACGTCATGGACTATGACGTCATTTAGAAGCGAGTTGTAGGCATGGCTCTCTTGACGAGTGCTTTGAAAGCCATCATAGTGTAGTGAGCATCGTTCCCTGCATTGTGGAGAATGCTCTCGTCATAATCGATGCTCATCTCATCCATCATTCTCTTCAGGCCCCAACATCTGACTTTACCTTGAAGCAGATTCAAGGCCAGCTTCTGGGTATCGAACATAGGTTTGTCTTCAATATCGATGCCATTGTCAGCCAAATACTGCTTATCGTTGTGTCCAGCCTGAGTCAACAAAGCATCTGAGGCAGCTACTGCCTTCTTAAGGTCTTCACCGGCTTCTTCTAAGGTCATGTGCACTGTCTTGCCAAATTCAAATTTCTCTCTGTTGTCAAAGCCTTCTTGGTTGTGGAGGTCTTCGTTGACGATGGCGTGAAAATATTCAGGATTTTCGCCTTCTTTGAGAGTAAATTTCACGTATCCAATCTCTAGCATGGTTTTCCGGTCTTTGTGGTAGACTTCGAGGTCAAAAGACAAGAACTTCATTTCTTTATTCTCGCTTAATGCCTCGCGAAGCTCCCTCCTGTGTTCAGCGGCATCTTGGCAAGCCCTTGAAGAAGAAGGAAATGAAAAAGCTTTACCTTTTTTATAGTGACAAAGGGATTAAATAGAGGTTTTGCACCATCACGTGCCAGCGCCCATAATACGGCTTGGGCTGCCTAGATGGCAGAACAACAATATTAAATTCTTTCTCATGTAAAACGATTATGATCATGTTCCTGCCCATGCAACATGGCTGCCGTTACGTGATGGTGCAAAACCTTTATCCGGCCCGACTATTTGATGCAGAATTTATTGCTGATGAAAAAATATAAACATTATCTTCGAAGACTATGCAAATGTACACGAAGAAAGTATTAAAAATAAGCTTGAAATCACAGCGTTTTGTTAACTTAATGAACCAAAAATCGTTCTCAAAGGACAACAACAAAAACACATACGACGCTCTTTTTATAAGTTCTAATAATGGCGTAACACAGTGCAAAAATCTGTAACACAGTAAAAGGTAAAAGGTCGACTTTATTTAACGTCGGTAACTTGTGACAGTTACTTTCATTTTACCCCCTACCCCTATAACTTTATGAACCGAGCCAAAAATACAGTGATTTGTATGGGAAAATTATATGTTCAAATGGCCATATCTCAGCTGCTATTTGACCGATTCTCATCAAATTTGGCGTGTAAATGTCTTTTTTGGTTGTCTATCGCACTTAGAAATCGAAAATTGTTAAAGCCAAAATTTATTTTTTCGCATTCACAAAGCTTTCATATCAAACATTAACTGACTGCCTCTCTGATAGTCCTAATAAATCAACGTGGACTGAAAAAAAATAAAACAAATTCTCGATAGATTAGGTCGTGGCCGCTATTCATAATGCTCTCAAATGAAAGACCGATAATGAAATAAAGAGATGAACAATAATAAATTCCACCATGCTTGTCGGAATGAAAGCGTGCGTCCCCTTGGGAATATGGGATAAGTATAAATGGAACAAGAATCCCTTCTACGTTGCCAGTCTCGCAAGATCAGTCATTGACGGAGAGCAAGTGGACGGCCCACCCTCCCACCCTATCGCTGGAAAATTCGTGATTACCAGTCAAACTGTCCTAACTCTCCCTTCAGGGCGCTCCGCTCAACTGCTCCCAATCTCTTAATAACAATAGGTATGAGTGGAGAGCCTTGTGTAATAGAATACTATTTATGGCAGCTAAGTAATGGTTATGACACGACAGAAAATCGTTGGAAGACAGTAACAAAACACATCAAACAAAGGATCGAAGATCAGGAATTTCAAATTTGGCTTGCCTACATTCATAACGACGAAGGACGAAAGGATTCACAAAAAAAAACAACTTAGAACTAACAGAAGATTCAAGACAGATTATAAACAAGAAGAATATTTGGGAGAGATTAGCAACATCAAACACGCGACTACGGCCAATACGGAATATATTTTCATTTTCCCCCAACTAGCCGCCAATATATAATGGTAATTGAACTAAGTGGAGTGCAATTTGGTCTGATATCAAACGCGCGATAACAAAATCACACGACCGCATAGCGGGAGTGTGATTTGTAATCGCAAGTTTGATATCAGACCAAAATTGCACGACACAAAGTTCAATTATCACTTTATTATATCCATTTTGAAATCATACTAGATAGACACTAAATTTGTGATAAATACAAAAGTATTTATTCACAAATAGCCAGTATTTTGTTTCTTTTTGTAACAAAAAATTCCAGTCAAACTTGAAAAAAGCTACATTTTATGTTCCTTATTTGCTGTAATCTGATTGGCTGATTACATACAATACTGTAATCTGATTGGTTACCTTTTCTAGTGTTGCATTGTGATTGGCTGACAAAAAGATGCGATTCGGACTCAAAATAGTGCGATTCGGACTCAAAATAGTGCGATTCGTGCTTGAATCAATCTACTGAGAGCCAATCAGATTACAGGATTTGCTAGTGATTTCAAAGTGGATATAATAAAAACCCGTATTGGCGGCTCAAAATTAATCGCAATAAGTTATGTTATATTTTATTGGTTACTATCTCCAATGTAAATTATATTTATACGGAGCCAATAAAGTAAATTGTCATTGTCATTGTCATTGTCATTGTCATTGTCATTGTCATTGTCATTGTCATTGTCATTGTCATTGTCATTGTCATTGTCATTGTCATTGTCATTGTCATTGTCATTGTCATTGTCATTGTCATTGTCATTGTCATTGTCATTGTCATTGTCATTGTCATTGTCATTGTCATTGTCATTGTCATTGTCATTGTCATTGTCATTGTCATTGTCATTGTCATTGTCATTGTCATTGTCATTGTCATTGTCATTGTCATTGTCATTGTCATTGTCATTGTCATTGTCATTGTCATTGTCATTGTCATTGTCATTGTCATTGTCATTGTCATTGTCATTGTCATTGTCATTGTCATTGTCATTGTCATTGTCATTGTCATTGTCATTGTCATTGTCATTGTCATTGTCATTGTCATTGTCATTGTCATTGTCATTGTCATTGTCATTGTCATTGTCATTGTCATTGTCATTGTCATTGTCATTGTCATTGTCATTGTCATTGTCATTGTCATTGTCATTGTCATTGTCATTGTCATTGTCATTGTCATTGTCATTGTCATTGTCATTGTCATTGTCATTGTCATTGTCATTGTCATTGTCATTGTCATTGTCATTGTCATTGTCATTGTCATTGTCATTGTCATTGTCATTGTCATTGTCATTGTCATTGTCATTGTCATTGTCATTGTCATTGTCATTGTCATTGTCATTGTCATTGTCATTGTCATTGTCATTGTCATTGTCATTGTCATTGTCATTGTCATTGTCATTGTCATTGTCATTGTCATTGTCATTGTCATTGTCATTGTCATTGTCATTGTCATTGTCATTGTCATTGTCATTGTCATTGTCATTGTCATTGTCATTGTCATTGTCATTGTCATTGTCATTGTCATTGTCATTGTCATTGTCATTGTCATTGTCATTGTCATTGTCATTGTCATTGTCATTGTCATTGTCATTGTCATTGTCATTGTCATTGTCATTGCCATTGTCATTGTCATTGTCTGGTTGGGGATCACAGACTTTGAACGCTTTAAAAGTGTTTTAAGGCAGGAAAAATTCTTATTTTCGTAATTGGCATGAAAAAAAAATTAACAAAAAGCATTTGAATTACAAATGATTGAATAGCTGAGACCGATGCAGGGCCGTAGCCTGACTGAAATCATATATAAAGGTAGTCGAAAAAAAGAAAAAAAACCTGCTGAATTGCCTTCAAATTATTATTGCGGAACCATGCACGTTTTGAACTTATATGTTTTTTATATTTTTTAATATTTTTCTTTGCATTTCCTTAAACAAACTAAAGGTAAAACAGCTTTGATAGGGGGTCTATAGAATCTTATTGAGTTCTAGGAATTCAATTGATAAGAACATAACTTCACAAATCAGGCTTATCCTTGACTTTGTCGAAGCAATTGAGCCACATATCGGCTCTCAAAGTAAGAAGTACAAAGTAGCAATCTTTCTTTCTGAGACGGGTTTCCTGTGGATTTTAAGTGGATGACACGTAACAAGATCGTGCAAGCGCTGCTACCACAATAATCCTGTGACCAGATAGTAAATTGAGATCTTAAATTGAAGTAACGCACTCCTTAAGCTTTACTTGAAGTTATTAATATATTTTAATACCTTTATTGGAACGGGAAATCTACATACATTATCTAAGTACATTACTTACTGCTATAGTTTTTCTGAGTTCAATAAACAAGATGCATTGTGGTCTAGCTTGGGTACAAACAACACCATGTAAGGTATGATTAACAAAAGATGTTTGTACCCAAGTTATACCACAATGCACCATGTTCGCTATCTCGCAAAAAGGTCTAGGTTGGTTGAATCCTACGGCCACTTCTACACAACTGCTACCTCTACACAACGGTCATCTCTACACAACGACCACCTCTACACAACGGCCACTTCTACACAACGGCCACTTCTACACAACGGCCACCTCTACACAACGGCCACCTCTACACAACGGCCACCTCTACACAACGGCCACCTCTACACAACGGCCACCTCTACACAACGGTCACCTCTCTATTACGGCCACAAAATTTTGTCCCGACGGTGGCCGTTGTGTAGAGGTTCGACTGTATTTCATTCTACATGTGAATAATTGCACTGAAATCGTGATCGCTCATGTCTTTCTATTGTCATTCCCTTGAGTATTATTACTATTTGTGTGGATATACTTCAAAATCAATCTCTTCAGTATAAAAGGAAAGGTAGGATTGAGAGTACAGTATGTTGCCCAGTTTCGTGACACTTCAGGTTGTGAATACTATATCTTCTCTACGGAAAAAGATAATTCTATAAAATTTTGTCACATAAAGGCAAATTTATCAGGTAACATTATGATGTAGATATTTTCTTCGAATCTTTTAATTTGATAAAATAAAAGGAATATTTCGACGGCCACTTAAGTGCTTAGTTTCGTGACAGCTGGGCCAGTTTCGTGACACGTTGTAAAAATGCATTGTTTTCAAAGTAATTCACAACAAAATTCGATAAAACAAATCAAAAACATATTTTCTTACCTTTAACTTTATTTTGTTGTGAAATTTGAAGTACTAATCTTAAGTTGTTTCTTTGAGAATAAGCAACTTTAATACCTAGTTTTCGAGCGCAGGGCAATTCATTGCGCAGTGAAAATCAAAGATTTTCGTCGAGACAACTCCACTCACCTGACAAAAATGGCTTCTCCTTGACAAACACGTTCTTTAAAAAGATCGCCAAAACATGCATTCCGAAGTTGAATGTTCGGCTTTCTTTCGGTTCTCTTCGTTTTCCGAAATATTAAATAGCCGTCGCTAAAAACGAGTTTAATTTGTAAGTGTCACGAAACTGGTACTGTCACGAAACTGGTACTGTCACGAAACTGGGCAACATACTGTACAGTAAGTATGCACTTATAAAAAGCGATTTTAAAACTAGTGTAAATTTATGTTGCATAAAGGATAAGGTCAAAACAACATAAGTCTTATCTCACGGGGGCCCGATTTCTACAAGGGTGGGGGGGGGGGGAGTGAACCGGTAACTACAACCTCTGGAAGAAAAGTACTACACTTTGTCCTTAAGGTAATGCGATCGTGCATTCGTGCGCATCTTTCCTGCGCTTTATTGAATATCTAAACATTTACACGGTTACCTACCCTGATTTTTCTACTGTGAGTCCAGAACAACTTAGGCTACAATATATCAAAAAATGAAGGCAGGTAATTCGACTAAATTTTTAGTAATTTCACGAAGTGTTAATTTTCAAAGTACTTTTTCGTGATTGGGTTTCCTGTGGCCAAGGTCTTTCAACTATGGCGGATAAGACATTTTGACCTTTCTCCACGTTCAACGTGAAATATCTAAAAATCTTGCTCGGTGACCTACCCTGATTTTTTCACTGTGAGTCCAAGTTTACTAAAGCTACAACATATCCAAAAATGAAGGTAGATAATTCGACTAAGTTTTGAGTAAATCGCGAAAATGTCCGGAAATTCGGATCGTAAAGTACAGTCAAAATGTACTGTTTTGGACATTTAAACATCGAGAACTCATTCTGAACACAATAAAATGAACAATTTTGGGGTTTTAATCATAATGTGTTAAGGTATGTATCATTTGAAATCGTTTATGCTACTTCTTCAAGCCATATGGACTACGATAGCTTCTAGTTTACTTTGTCTTATTTTCCCCGAAAACACGGCCGCAAGCATTGTCTTTGAAAAATTATATCTTCCGAACGGATCCGGGTACCCCCATTTTTTATTTCATATTTTCACACTACAGCTCAAAAGGAATATTTGTGCCAAATTTCAAAAAAATTCATGGGAAAAAAATGCGCGATCGCATTACCTTAAACGTACGGTTGAGCTGTTTGCATTTATGCGCATGCTAAACATGCAACGTATTTGTGAATAGAAATAGTTACTACGGACACCCAGCATCGAGTATTTCAACAAGTATCTGACAGGGGTGGGTATCTACCGGTACCCACCACCTAAATCAATTGCAATCAAATCGGGTCCATATTTTGTACCATTGTCTAGACCTTGTCGTTATAACTCTTTCTACACCCAGCGGCAAAAATTTAAAAAAGTTAAAAACAATATACCGTTCTCATTCAATCATTCAGTCCCTAGAGAATTAACTGACAATAGAGATGGCAGCCATGTGGTGTGATGGCTGTGATGTCATGTGACAATTAATTGCCCTAAGAATCAAAAAAATGAAATGGAATAAATGGTGCAACTGAGCCCGAAGCCAACAGTGATGTCATATGATACGTCATAATGACATTATGCAGGGTCCATTAACATGAAAAAAGGGAATACCTAGCAGTAACCTACCTACCTCTAGTCTCCTTAGCAGCCGTTTTTAGTTTTCGTTCCATCCCCCCAAGGTCCATTACTCTCCCCCACAAGTAATGGATCGTGGGGGAATGGAACGAAAACTAAAAACGACTGCTAAGGAGACTAAATATAACCTACCTCGTCATGTGATACATTGTGAACTACAGTGACGTCATATTATACGTCATAGAGTATGGTGACGTCTTTTAAGCGCGATGAATTAAGGTGATGTTATTTGAAGCATAAATAATGATATCACTGATGAGATGAATATTTAGTGACGTCATCTTCCACGTCATGACGTCATTTAGTGACGTCATTTAGAAGCGAGTGGTAGGCATGGCTCTCTTGACGAGTGCTTTGAAAGCCATCATAGTGTAGTGAGCATCGTTCCCTGCATTGTGGAGTATACTCTCGTCGTGAACGATGCGGGTCTCTTCAAGAATCCTCTTAAGACTCCAGCTTTTCGGCCCCGTTGGAAGAACATGCAAGCCCAACACCTGCGTATCAAACATGGGTTTATCTTCAATCGTGATGCCATTTTCAGCTAAATACTTCTCATCATTTTGCCCAGAGTGAGTCACAAGTGCATCTGAGCCCGCGACTGCTTTCTTCAGCTCTTCAGCGGCATCTCTCAAGGGCATGCGCACTGTCTTGCCAAATTGGAATTTGTCTTTGTTGTCAAAGCCTTCTCGGTTGTGGATTTCGTCGTTGACGACCGCGTGAAAATACTCGAGATTGTCGTCTCTCTTCATGGTGAATTTCACGTATCCGATCTCCAGCATTGTATTCCAATCTCTGTCGTAGACTTCGAGGTCAAAAGACAAGAACTTCATTTTTTTATTGTGGGTTAATGCCTCGCGAAGCTTCCTCGTGTGATCAGCGGCATTCTGGCGAGCCCTTGTATGAAGAAATAAAAATGAAATGAATTGAAAAGGAAAAAAACTTGAATTGTTTTAGTTGCAACAATAAGATCGGATCCGGCCCTAGGGAAATAAAGTGAAATAAAAATTGCTTGTTTAAGTGTAATAGTCAAACAGACACATGTTAAAGCCATCGGAATTAGGGTATGATAAAGTGTATTAGTCTAATATCTATTTCACGGGTTTAGTGATTTCTCTCTTAAAATATATATAAATAATTATGATTAAAATTATAGTTAGAGTGAAGTCATTTAACCCGTGAAATAAAAATTGCTTGTTAAAGTGTAATAGTCAAATAGGCACAAAAGAAAACAATAGAATTAGGGTCTACTAAAGTGTATTAGTCAAATATCTATTTCACGGGTTTAGTGACTTCACTCTATAGATAATATATGCTAATTTTTATTAATTTAAGTCGCTCTTTTTCCCAAATTAAAACTAACGTCTTCCTGTTATTGTATTGACCAAGAACATTCAAGCATCATGACTGTAACCACCAGAACGTTTGGCTGGTTTTCACCGAACCACTTTTTACCGTCAGAACCTCTTTTCATTTGGAGAAAAAAAGTGAAAATAAAATATCGACATAATCGCGTCGAAAAAGGTCTATAGAAATCTCTAATCTAATTAACCTAATCTTAAATTTATTACTCAAATTACCTGTTATTTATCTCATCTCTTTCTTTCGAAATTTCTCGTAAATGTAAATCCATTTGATTCTGGTTGGAATAACATTTTCGCTCCACGACAACATTCTGGGGATCCTTCACATTAGTTGGACGATCAATTTTAGCAAGTTTAACGCCTGTTTTATCTTCCAACTCTTTCTTCATCATCCTGTACTGTTTGCTCGTCACCATAAGATGTTTCGTCCCATCGTAAATTCGTACAGTCGTTATTTCAAATCCAGGATGATCCCTTGCGAAGTTACGAAAATATTCCTTACCAGTGGAATGCCTTGATTTGTGCTTATACCACAGATGTCCTGTCCAGACTTTCTCCATAATTTCAAATTTATAGTAAAGGTCTTCTTCTTCAAAATACGAGGCCATGTCGCAAGAAGAATGATCAAATATATATATTTTATATCCGAGATTTCACTTTCCAAGAAATCTAGAATATTCCTTTCAGTTGTTGATCCATTAATATAAACACTAAACGCTGGTAGTTGGAATATCACTGATCTATTATGCATGTCATTAATGTTGTCCACCAAAAGACATTTAGACCAAAAGAAATGTCACGTGATACCTAATACACTCGCTCTAAATGCTCGATAGTTTATAAATTAAAACAGGAAAAAATAAATAAAAAATGGTAATGGATAGTAGTAGGGGGAAACTGAATTCCCATGTAAAAACTACTCTCGATACCAGCAATCATTGTATAAGTAGAGTTCATAATTATTATTCTCTGTTCATTGTTACTCATCATAGAGTTTGAAACCAAACTTTATATCGTTTACAACAAATAAACAAATCATCACGTGATACTTTTTTTGGTCTTTAAGTCTTTTTTCACAGGACAACCTTTCTGACAATGACTGAGCTCAATGACTGTATACCAGCTATAGAACCTCTTTTAAGCGACCAACCTCTATTTACCGACCAACCTCTATTTACCGACCAACCTCTATTTACCGACCATCCTCTATTAAGCGACCAACCTCTATTTACCGGCCAACCTCTATTTACCGGCCAACCTCTATTTACCGACCAACCTCTATTTACCGACCAACCTCTATTTACCGACCAACCTCTATTTACCGACCAACCTCTGTTTTGCGACCAAACTTTATAAGGCAGCTATAAATATCTGTTTAAGGTATCAGGATATGATTAGCACCCCTATACGCGCCACCTCAAATTCCACACAAGCTTTACAATATTTTGCCATAAAAGTATACATTTTCTGAAAGCTAAATAAATGTAGTTTTGGAATATCTATTTAAAATTGTCTATTTTGTGGATAATGAGCTTCAAAACGGTGTCTCAGATTTTTGATATCTTTTTTAGATCGCGCGCAATCACGCGTTAAATCCGGATGTTTGAATTTTCGGTGGTCATAATTGCAAAATAGACAATATCTTTTGAATGAAAAAAACATTTCAAAAATGTGAGGAACTATTTTTTAGATCACGTTGTGATGTTTCATAATCCAAAGTTTCAGTTCGATCCGATGTAATCTGAATGAGCTACAACCTCTATTTGAAAACTGTCTCTCCATGTCTGTTCATGTGCAGACCATAGCCGCCGGGGAAATAACAAAGGCGCAAAAAATATTGTAGCGTATTTTTGTTCAATTTTCCATTCGCTTGTGCTATAGACAACATTATCTTGGCTTCAAACACACACACAGAAAGAAAAGACCGGTTTTTCTACCTTTATTTTACCCATCACTTTTATTCAAACTGGGATCCCTGTGGTAAGTGCATGCGTAACATTCAGCCCTTTCAATGATGAATCTCGTAAGCAACTAAAACAACAATCTCTTCTTCTGATTGTATCTACTATACTAAAGTCATTAAAACAAGCTAGAACTCTGTATGACGTCATAGGTCACGTGACCTACGATTCGGTCCCAGGCCCGTCTATAATTATTGTCTACTACACTACAGTGATTAAAACAAGCTACAACCCTGTGATGAGTTGATGACGTCATCTGGCACGTCATGGACTATGACGTCATTTAGAAGCGAGTTGTAGGCATGGCTCTCTTGACGAGTGCTTTGAAAGCCATCATAGTGTAGTGAGCATCGTTCCCTGCATTGTGGAGAATGCTCTCGTCATAATCGATGCTCATCTCATCCATCATTCTCTTCAGGCCCCAACATCTGACTTTACCTTGAAGCAGATTCAAGGCCAGCTTCTGGGTATCGAACATAGGTTTGTCTTCAATATCGATGCCATTCTCAGCCAAATACTGCTTATCGTTGTGTCCAGCCTGAGTCAACAAAGCATCTGAGGCAGCTACTGCCTTCTTAAGGTCTTCACCGGCTTCTTCTAAGGTCATGTGCACTGTCTTGCCAAATTCAAATTTCTCTCTGTTGTCAAAGCCTTCTTGGTTGTGGAGGTCTTCGTTGACGATGGCGTGAAAATATTCAGGATTTTCGCCTTCTTTGAGAGTAAATTTCACGTATCCAATCTCTAGCATGGTTTTCCGGTCTTTGTGGTAGACTTCGAGGTCAAAAGACAAGAACTTCATTTCTTTATTCTCGCTTAATGCCTCGCGAAGCTCCCTCCTGTGTTCAGCGGCATCTTGGCAAGCCCTTGAAGAAGAAGGAAATGAAAAAGCTTTACCTTTTTTATAGTGACAAAGGGATTAAATAGAGGTTTTGCACCATCACGTGCCAGCGCCCATAATACGGCTTGGGCTGCCTAGATGGCAGAACAACAATATTAAATTCTTTCTCATGTAAAACGATTATGATCATGTTCCTGCCCATGCAACATGGCTGCCGTTACGTGATGGTGCAAAACCTTTATCCGGCCCGACTATTTGATGCAGAATTTATTGCTGATGAAAAAATATAAACATTATCTTCGAAGACTATGCAAATGTACACGAAGAAAGTATTAAAAATAAGCTTGAAATCACAGCGTTTTGTTAACTTAATGAACCAAAAATCGTTCTCAAAGGACAACAACAAAAACACATACGACGCTCTTTTTATAAGTTCTAATAATGGCGTAACACAGTGCAAAAATCTGTAACACAGTAAAAGGTAAAAGGTCGACTTTATTTAACGTCGGTAACTTGTGACAGTTACTTTCATTTTACCCCCTACCCCTATAACTTTATGAACCGAGCCAAAAATACAGTGATTTGTATGGGAAAATTATATGTTCAAATGGCCATATCTCAGCTGCTATTTGACCGATTCTCATCAAATTTGGCGTGTAAATGTCTTTTTTGGTTGTCTATCGCACTTAGAAATCGAAAATTGTTAAAGCCAAAATTTATTTTTTCGCATTCACAAAGCTTTCATATCAAACATTAACTGACTGCCTCTCTGATAGTCCTAATAAATCAACGTGGACTGAAAAAAAATAAAACAAATTCTCGATAGATTAGGTCGTGGCCGCTATTCATAATGCTCTCAAATGAAAGACCGATAATGAAATAAAGAGATGAACAATAATAAATTCCACCATGCTTGTCGGAATGAAAGCGTGCGTCCCCTTGGGAATATGGGATAAGTATAAATGGAACAAGAATCCCTTCTACGTTGCCAGTCTCGCAAGATCAGTCATTGACGGAGAGCAAGTGGACGGCCCACCCTCCCACCCTATCGCTGGAAAATTCGTGATTACCAGTCAAACTGTCCTAACTCTCCCTTCAGGGCGCTCCGCTCAACTGCTCCCAATCTCTTAATAACAATAGGTATGAGTGGAGAGCCTTGTGTAATAGAATACTATTTATGGCAGCTAAGTAATGGTTATGACACGACAGAAAATCGTTGGAAGACAGTAACAAAACACATCAAACAAAGGATCGAAGATCAGGAATTTCAAATTTGGCTTGCCTACATTCATAACGACGAAGGACGAAAGGATTCACAAAAAAAAACAACTTAGAACTAACAGAAGATTCAAGACAGATTATAAACAAGAAGAATATTTGGGAGAGATTAGCAACATCAAACACGCGACTACGGCCAATACGGAATATATTTTCATTTTCCCCCAACTAGCCGCCAATATATAATGGTAATTGAACTAAGTGGAGTGCAATTTGGTCTGATATCAAACGCGCGATAACAAAATCACACGACCGCATAGCGGGAGTGTGATTTGTAATCGCAAGTTTGATATCAGACCAAAATTGCACGACACAAAGTTCAATTATCACTTTATTATATCCATTTTGAAATCATACTAGATAGACACTAAATTTGTGATAAATACAAAAGTATTTATTCACAAATAGCCAGTATTTTGTTTCTTTTTGTAACAAAAAATTCCAGTCAAACTTGAAAAAAGCTACATTTTATGTTCCTTATTTGCTGTAATCTGATTGGCTGATTACATACAATACTGTAATCTGATTGGTTACCTTTTCTAGTGTTGCATTGTGATTGGCTGACAAAAAGATGCGATTCGGACTCAAAATAGTGCGATTCGGACTCAAAATAGTGCGATTCGTGCTTGAATCAATCTACTGAGAGCCAATCAGATTACAGGATTTGCTAGTGATTTCAAAGTGGATATAATAAAAACCCGTATTGGCGGCTCAAAATTAATCGCAATAAGTTATGTTATATTTTATTGGTTACTATCTCCAATGTAAATTATATTTATACGGAGCCAATAAAGTAAATTGTCATTGTCATTGTCATTGTCATTGTCATTGTCATTGTCATTGTCATTGTCATTGTCATTGTCATTGTCATTGTCATTGTCATTGTCATTGTCATTGTCATTGTCATTGTCATTGTCATTGTCATTGTCATTGTCATTGTCATTGTCATTGTCATTGTCATTGTCATTGTCATTGTCATTGTCATTGTCATTGTCATTGTCATTGTCATTGTCATTGTCATTGTCATTGTCATTGTCATTGTCATTGTCATTGTCATTGTCATTGTCATTGTCATTGTCATTGTCATTGTCATTGTCATTGTCATTGTCATTGTCATTGTCATTGTCATTGTCATTGTCATTGTCATTGTCATTGTCATTGTCATTGTCATTGTCATTGTCATTGTCATTGTCATTGTCATTGTCATTGTCATTGTCATTGTCATTGTCATTGTCATTGTCATTGTCATTGTCATTGTCATTGTCATTGTCATTGTCATTGTCATTGTCATTGTCATTGTCATTGTCATTGTCATTGTCATTGTCATTGTCATTGTCATTGTCATTGTCATTGTCATTGTCATTGTCATTGTCATTGTCATTGTCATTGTCATTGTCATTGTCATTGTCATTGTCATTGTCATTGTCATTGTCATTGTCATTGTCATTGTCATTGTCATTGTCATTGTCATTGTCATTGTCATTGTCATTGTCATTGTCATTGTCATTGTCATTGTCATTGTCATTGTCATTGTCATTGTCATTGTCATTGTCATTGTCATTGTCATTGTCATTGTCATTGTCATTGTCATTGTCATTGTCATTGTCATTGTCATTGTCATTGTCATTGTCATTGTCATTGTCATTGCCATTGTCATTGTCATTGTCTGGTTGGGGATCACAGACTTTGAACGCTTTAAAAGTGTTTTAAGGCAGGAAAAATTCTTATTTTCGTAATTGGCATGAAAAAAAAATTAACAAAAAGCATTTGAATTACAAATGATTGAATAGCTGAGACCGATGCAGGGCCGTAGCCTGACTGAAATCATATATAAAGGTAGTCGAAAAAAAGAAAAAAAACCTGCTGAATTGCCTTCAAATTATTATTGCGGAACCATGCACGTTTTGAACTTATATGTTTTTTATATTTTTTAATATTTTTCTTTGCATTTCCTTAAACAAACTAAAGGTAAAACAGCTTTGATAGGGGGTCTATAGAATCTTATTGAGTTCTAGGAATTCAATTGATAAGAACATAACCTCACAAATCAGGCTTATCCTTGACTTTGTCGAAGCAATTGAGCCACATATCGGCTCTCAAAGTAAGAAGTACAAAGTAGCAATCTTTCTTTCTGAGACGGGTTTCCTGTGGATTTTAAGTGGATGACACGTAACAAGATCGTGCAAGCGCTGCTACCACAATAATCCTGTGACCAGATAGTAAATTGAGATCTTAAATTGAAGTAACGCACTCCTTAAGCTTTACTTGAAGTTATTAATATATTTTAATACCTTTATTGGAACGGGAAATCTACATACATTATCTAAGTACATTACTTACTGCTATAGTTTTTCTGAGTTCAATAAACAAGATGCATTGTGGTCTAGCTTGGGTACAAACAACACCATGTAAGGTATGATTAACAAAAGATGTTTGTACCCAAGTTATACCACAATGCACCATGTTCGCTATCTCGCAAAAAGGTCTAGGTTGGTTGAATCCTACGGCCACTTCTACACAACTGCTACCTCTACACAACGGTCATCTCTACACAACGACCACCTCTACACAACGGCCACTTCTACACAACGGCCACTTCTACACAACGGCCACCTCTACACAACGGCCACCTCTACACAACGGCCACCTCTACACAACGGCCACCTCTACACAACGGCCACCTCTACACAACGGTCACCTCTCTATTACGGCCACAAAATTTTGTCCCGACGGTGGCCGTTGTGTAGAGGTTCGACTGTATTTCATTCTACATGTGAATAATTGCACTGAAATCGTGATCGCTCATGTCTTTCTATTGTCATTCCCTTGAGTATTATTACTATTTGTGTGGATATACTTCAAAATCAATCTCTTCAGTATAAAAGGAAAGGTAGGATTGAGAGTACAGTATGTTGCCCAGTTTCGTGACACTTCAGGTTGTGAATACTATATCTTCTCTACGGAAAAAGATAATTCTATAAAATTTTGTCACATAAAGGCAAATTTATCAGGTAACATTATGATGTAGATATTTTCTTCGAATCTTTTAATTTGATAAAATAAAAGGAATATTTCGACGGCCACTTAAGTGCTTAGTTTCGTGACAGCTGGGCCAGTTTCGTGACACGTTGTAAAAATGCATTGTTTTCAAAGTAATTCACAACAAAATTCGATAAAACAAATCAAAAACATATTTTCTTACCTTTAACTTTATTTTGTTGTGAAATTTGAAGTACTAATCTTAAGTTGTTTCTTTGAGAATAAGCAACTTTAATACCTAGTTTTCGAGCGCAGGGCAATTCATTGCGCAGTGAAAATCAAAGATTTTCGTCGAGACAACTCCACTCACCTGACAAAAATGGCTTCTCCTTGACAAACACGTTCTTTAAAAAGATCGCCAAAACATGCATTCCGAAGTTGAATGTTCGGCTTTCTTTCGGTTCTCTTCGTTTTCCGAAATATTAAATAGCCGTCGCTAGAAACGAGTTTAATTTGTAAGTGTCACGAAACTGGTACTGTCACGAAACTGGGCAACATACTGTACAGTAAGTATGCACTTATAAAAAGCGATTTTAAAACTAGTGTAAATTTATGTTGCATAAAGGATAAGGTCAAAACAACATAAGTCTTATCTCACGGGGGCCCGATTTCTACAAGGGTGGGGGGGGGGGGGGGGGGAGTGAACCGGTAACTACAACCTCTGGAAGAAAAGTACTACACTTTGTCCTTAAGGTAATGCGATCGTGCATTCGTGCGCATCTTTCCTGCGCTTTATTGAATATCTAAACATTTACACGGTTACCTACCCTGATTTTTCTACTGTGAGTCCAGAACAACTTAGGCTACAATATATCAAAAAATGAAGGCAGGTAATTCGACTAAATTTTTAGTAATTTCACGAAGTGTTAATTTTCAAAGTACTTTTTCGTGATTGGGTTTCCTGTGGCCAAGGTCTTTCAACTATGGCGGATAAGACATTTTGACCTTTCTCCACGTTCAACGTGAAATATCTAAAAATCTTGCTCGGTGACCTACCCTGATTTTTTCACTGTGAGTCCAAGTTTACTAAAGCTACAACATATCCAAAAATGAAGGTAGATAATTCGACTAAGTTTTGAGTAAATCGCGAAAATGTCCGGAAATTCGGATCGTAAAGTACAGTCAAAATGTACTGTTTTGGACATTTAAACATCGAGAACTCATTCTGAACACAATAAAATGAACAATTTTGGGGTTTTAATCATAATGTGTTAAGGTATGTATCATTTGAAATCGTTTATGCTACTTCTTCAAGCCATATGGACTACGATAGCTTCTAGTTTACTTTGTCTTATTTTCCCCGAAAACACGGCCGCAAGCATTGTCTTTGAAAAATTATATCTTCCGAACGGATCCGGGTACCCCCATTTTTTATTTCATATTTTCACACTACAGCTCAAAAGGAATATTTGTGCCAAATTTCAAAAAAATTCATGGGAAAAAAATGCGCGATCGCATTACCTTAAACGTACGGTTGAGCTGTTTGCATTTATGCGCATGCTAAACATGCAACGTATTTGTGAATAGAAATAGTTACTACGGACACCCAGCATCGAGTATTTCAACAAGTATCTGACAGGGGTGGGTATCTACCGGTACCCACCACCTAAATCAATTGCAATCAAATCGGGTCCATATTTTGTACCATTGTCTAGACCTTGTCGTTATAACTCTTTCTACACCCAGCGGCAAAAATTTAAAAAAGTTAAAAACAATATACCGTTCTCATTCAATCATTCAGTCCCTAGAGAATTAACTGACAATAGAGATGGCAGCCATGTGCTGTGATGGCTGTGATGTCATGTGACAATTAATTGCCCTAAGAATCAAAAAAATGAAATGGAATAAATGGTGCAACTGAGCCCGAAGCCAACAGTGACGTCATATGATACGTCATAATGACATTATGCAGGGTCCATTAACATGAAAAAAGGGAATACCTAGCAGTAACCTACCTACCTCTAGTCTCCTTAGCAGCCGTTTTTAGTTTTCGTTCCATCCCCCCAAGGTCCATTACTCTCCCCCACAAGTAATGGATCGTGGGGGAATGGAACGAAAACTAAAAACGACTGTTAAGAAGACTAAATATAACCTACCTCGTCATGTGATACATTGTGAACTACAGTGACGTCATATTATACGTCATAGAGTATGGTGACGTCTTTTAAGCGCGATGAATTAAGGTGATGTTATTTGAAGCATAAATAATGATATCACTGATGAGATGAATATTTAGTGACGTCATCTTCCACGTCATGACGTCATTTAGTGACGTCATTTAGAAGCGAGTGGTAGGCATGGCTCTCTTGACGAGTGCTTTGAAAGCCATCATAGTGTAGTGAGCATCGTTCCCTGCATTGTGGAGTATACTCTCATCGTGAACAATGCGGGTCTCTTCAAGAATCCTCTTAAGACTCCAGCTTTTCGGCTTTTTTGGCCCCGTTGGAAGAACATGCAAGCCCAATACCTGCGTATCAAACATGGGTTTATCTTCAATCGTGATGCCATTTTCAGCTAAATACTTCTCATCATTTTGCCCAGAGTGAGTCACAAGTGCATCTGAGCCCGCGACTGCTTTCTTCAGCTCTTCAGCGGCATCTCTCAAGGGCATGCGCACTGTCTTGCCAAATTGGAATTTGTCTTTGTTGTCAAAGCCTTCTCGGTTGTGGATTTCGTCGTTGACGACCGCGTGAAAATACTCGAGATTGTCGTCTCTCTTCATGGTGAATTTCACGTATCCGATCTCCAGCATTGTATTCCAATCTCTGTCGTAGACTTCGAGGTCAAAAGACAAGAACTTCATTTTTTTATTGTGGGTTAATGCCTCGCGAAGCTTCCTCGTGTGATCAGCGGCATTCTGGCGAGCCCTTGTATGAAGAAATAAAAATGAAATGAATTGAAAAGGAAAAAAACTTGAATTGTTTTAGTTGCAACAATAAGATCGGATCCGGCCCTAGGGAAACAAAGTGAAATAAAAATTGCTTGTTAAAGTGTAATAGTCAAACAGACACATGTTAAAGCCATCGGAATTAGGGTATGATAAAGTGTATTAGTCTAATATCTATTTCACGGGTTTAGTGATTTCTCTCTTAAAATATATATAAATAATTATGATTAAAATTATAGTTAGAGTGAAGTCATTTAACCCGTGAAATAAAAATTGCTTGTTAAAGTGTAATAGTCAAATAGACACAAAAGAAAACAATGGTATTTTTGTCTACTAAAGTGTATTAGTCTAATATCCATTTTATTAGTTTAGTGACTTCACTCTATAGATAATATATGCTAATTTTTATTAATTTAAGTCGCTCTTTTTCCCAAATTAAAACTAACGTCTTCCTGTTATTGTATTGACAAGAACGTTCAAGTATCATGACTGTAACCACCAGAACGTTTGGCTGGTTTTCACCGAACCACTTTTTACCGTCAGAACCTCTTTTCATTTGGAGAAAAAAAGTGAAAATAAAATAACGACATAATCGCGTCGAAAAAGGTCTATAGAAATCTCTAATCTAATTAACCTAATCTTAAATTTATTACTCAAATTACCTGTTATTTATCTCATCTCTTTCTTTCGAAATTTCTCGTAAATGTAAATCCATTTGATTCTGGTTGGAATAACATTTTCGCTCCACGACAACATTCTGGGGATCCTTCACATTAGTTGGACGATCAATTTTAGCAAGTTTAACGCCTGTTTTATCTTCCAACTCTTTCTTCATCATCCTGTACTGTTTGCTCGTCACCATAAGATGTTTCGTCCCATCGTAAATTCGTACAGTCGTTATTTCAAATCCAGGATGATCCCTTGCGAAGTTACGAAAATATTCCTTACCAGTGGAATGCCTTGATTTGTGCTTATACCACAGATGTCCTGTCCAGACTTTCTCCATAATTTCAAATTTATAGTAAAGGTCTTCTTCTTCAAAATACGAGGCCATGTCGCAAGAAGAATGATCAAATATATATATTCTATATCCGAGATTTCACTTTCCAAGAAATCTAGAATATTCCTTTCAGTTGTTGATCCATTAATATAAACACTTAACGCTGGTAGTTGGAATATCACTGATCTATTATGCATGTCATTAATGTTGTCCACCAAAAGACATTTAGACCAAAAGAAATGTCACGTGATACCTAATACACTCGCTCTAAATGCTCGATAGTTTATAAATTAAAACAGGAAAAAATAAATAAAAAATGGTAATGGATAGTAGTAGGGGGAAACTGAATTCCCATGTAAAAACTACTCTCGATACCAGCAATCATTTTATAAGTAGAGTTCATATTTATTATTCTCTGTTCATTGTTACTCATCATAGAGTTTGAAACCAAACTTTATATCGTTTACAACAAATAAACAAATTATCACGTGATACTTTTTTTGGTCTTTAAGTCTTTTTTCACAGGACAACCTTTCTGACAATGACTGAGCTCAATGACTGTATACCAGCTATAGAACCTCTAATAAGCGACCAACCTCTATTTTGCGACCAAACTCTATTTTGCGACCAAACTCTATTTTGCGACCAAACTCTATTTTGCGACCAAACTCTATTTTGCGACCAACCTCTATTTTGCAACCCACCTCTTTTAACGGCCAAACTCTATTTTGCGACCAAACTCTATTTTGCGACCAAACTCTATTTTGCGACCCACCTCTTTTAGCGGCCAACCTCTATTTTGCGACCAAACTCTATTTTGCGACCAAACTCTTTTTTGCGACCAACCTCTATTTTGCGACCCACCTCTTTTAACGGCCAACCTCTATTTTGCGACCCACCTCTTTTAGCGGCCAACCTGTATTTTGCGACCAAACTCTATTTTGCGACCAAACTCTATTTTGCGACCCACCTCTTTTAGCGGCCAACCTCTATTTTGCGACCAAACTTTATAAGGCGGTTATAAATATCTGTTTAAGGTGACTGACTACTTTTGAACGTTCAATTTGAGCCCACGATGTGCGCACGCACAAAAATCGCTCAAAACCGCATAACAACCTTCAAAATTTTATTGAGGAACCATACACATTTTGAACTTCAACAGGGCAAAAACCTCGAATTTTGCACGGGACTCTATATTTTTCTTTAAATTTCCTAAAACAACAGGTAAAAATCAATCTTTTGAGAAAGTTTGAGAAAAACGTAATTATTAGAACTTACAAAAAAAGCGTTTTACAGCTGTAAGTGATTTTGTTGTTGTTGTTTGAGTACGATTTTCGGTTGATTCAGCTAACAAGAAGCTGAATTTTAAGCTTATTCTAAAAACTTTCTACAAATATTTTTAGTTGGTCTTCAAAAATAATGTTTAAAGTAGGTGTCCTGAGAAAATTGCTTGCAGAGCTTCTTTAATTTTTGAGTTATGAATTTTTGTGTGCAAAGCTTGATTTCCGCCATTTTTCTTTCGAAAACTTGTCAATATGGTTATATTCAAAATTCATTATCTCGAAAACGAGCACGGGACACCCCATTTTTCTTTTCATTTTTGGAATCAGCGTTAAATTCTATGTAAAATATCTTTCTAAGAACATTTTGTAATTATTCCTTGCTAAAGTAGTCAGTCACCTTAAGCCAACCTCTATTTGAAAACTCTCTCCATGTCTGTTCATGTGCAAACCATAGCCGCCGGGGAAATAACAAAGGCGCAAAAAATATTGTAGCGTATTTTTGTTCAATTTTCCATTCGCTTGTGCTATAGGCAACATTATCTTGGCTTCAAAACCACACACAGAAAGAAGAGACCGGTTTTTCTACCTTTATTTTACCCATCACTTTTATTCAAACTGGGATCCCTGTGGTAAGTGCATGCGTAACATTCAGCCCTTTCAATGATGAATCTCGTAAGCAACTAAAACAACAATCTCTTCTTCTGATTGTATCTACTATACTAAAGTCATTAAAACAAGCTAGAACTCTGTATGACGTCATAGGTCACGTGACCTACAATTCGGTCCCAGGCCCGTCTATAATTATTGTCTACTACACTACAGTGATTAAAACAAGCTACAACCCTGTGATGAGTTGATGACGTCATCTGGCACGTCATGGACTATGACGTCAGTTTAGAAGCGAGTTGTAGGCATGGCTTTCTTGACGAGTGCTTTGAAAGCCATCATAGTGTAGTGAGCATCGTTCCCTGCATTGTGGAGAATGCTCTCGTCATAATCGATGCTCATCTCATCCATTATTCTCTTCAGACCCCAACATCTGACTTTACCTTGAAGCAGATTCAATGCCAGCTTCTGGGTATCGAACATAGGTTTGTCTTCAATATCGATGCCATTCTCAGCCAAATACTGCTTATCGTTGTGTCCAGCCTGAGTCAACAAAGCATCTGAGGCAGCTACTGCCTTCTTAAGGTCTTCACCGGCTTCTTCTAAGGTCATGTGCACTGTCTTGCCAAATTCAAATTTCTCTCTGTTGTCAAAGCCTTCTTGGTTGTGGAGGTCTTCGTTGACGATGGCGTGAAAATATTCAGGATTTTCGCCTTCTTTGAGAGTGAATTTCACGTATCCAATCTCTAGCATGGTTTTCCGGTCTTTGTGGTAGACTTCGAGGTCAAAAGACAAGAACTTCATTTCTTTATTCTCGCTTAATGCCTCGCGAAGCTTCCTCCTGTGTTCAGTAGCATCTTGGCAAGCCCTTGAAAAAGAAGGAAATGAAAGAGCTTTACCTTTTTTATAGTGACAAAGAGATCGAATAGAGGTTTTGCACCATCACGTGCCAGCGCCCATAATACGGCTTGGGCTGCCTAGATGGCAGAACAACAATATTAAATTCTTTCTCATGTAAAACGATTATGATCATGTTCCTGCCCATGCAACATGGCTGCCGTTACGTGATGGTGCAAAACCTTTATCCGGCCCGACTATTTGATGCAGAATTTATTGCTGATGAAAAAATATAAACATTATCTTCGAAGACTATGCAAATGTACACGAAGAAAGTATTAAAAATAAGCTTGAAATCACAGCATTTTGTTAACTTAATGAACCAAAAATCGTTCTCAAAGGACAACAACAAAAACACATACGACGCTCTTTTTATAAGTTCTAATAATGGCGTAACACAGTGCAAAAATCTGTAACACAGTAAAAGGTAAAAGGTCGACTTTATTTAACGTCGGTAACTTGTGACAGTTACTTTCATTTTACCCCCTACCCCTAGAAAAAAGTGAATTGGATGGCAGGGACACCCCAACAGCGTTCGCCAATTATTGCAAACCCTTAATCGAATTCTATTGATAATAGATACAAATTATTATGTTAAAAAGAAATAATTGAATGGCAAGCACACCCCAACAGCTTTCGCCAATTACTGTGGGAAGGAAGCATAAAAATACACATGTGTCTATGGTATTTGAGTCACGCTGTTCGACTCTAGGAACTCAGCACCTGTCTTGTCTTGTATAATGTTTGTATGGTTTTTCATGTATATTATTAATAAGTAATCATACGCTTTCTCGTTCAATTTGGGATAATTCGCACTCGTGTGTTTTTTCAAAGAGCTCAAATTGCACTCGACCTATGCTCTCGTGAACTCTTTGGAAAACACACTCCTTCAAATACACCTCTTTAGCTTCGTATGCAAATTCCCCATTTCAGAACACATGTCATTCCCTTGAAAAATGTTCTTTTATTAAAATATTTACACATGAAAGAATCAACTCCCAAGAGTGGCATCACATGGTCTGAAATGGGCACAACAAACAACGAAGATAAAGAGGACTATTTATCCAAAATTGAACTCGAAACCATTTTCAGGCTGACGTGGTCAAGTAAAAAGCAAAATGCGTTTCGACATGCTGTCTAACTTCTGGGATAGAGGAGTCATTTAGCTTATTTTCGTTTTTATAATATATGGCAGTCGCATTGAGTTATTTTTGAGTCACACTTTCCTTTTTGAATCCATACTCTTACTCAATTTAGCTCAATGAATCCGAATTTTACACCAGATGTTAGAATTGGATGAAAGTTTTGAACGATGGCCTTTTTATGCTAACCAGCGTTTCATATATAATAATAATAATAATAATAATAATAATAATAATAATAATAATAATAATAATAATAATAATAATAATAATAAATTTAATACTTATATAGCGCTTTATACATTTGGATATGATCTAATGCGCTTTACAATACAATATAATAATAAGAACGTATGGAATTTAAAATAATATGGCTCTTGTGATTCAATACAAATTAATGATATGCAGTCTAAAACGAATAAATATAATAATATAATAAAATAGTATGAATAAAATTAATAAAAAATGCAAAATTCTAAATCATTCAATAAAATCTAAGCAATTTTGAATAAAATCTATTACAGTATTACCTTCTATACATCTCATCTCTTTCTTTCGAAAGTGCTCGTACATGCGTATCCATTTGGTCTTGGTCTGAATAACTTCTTCGATCTATTATTTTATTCCTGGGGTCTTCTTTTACATTTGTTCGACGTTCAATTTCAGGAAGTTCGACGCCAGTTTTTTTCTCCAGCTCTTTCTTCATCATCCTGTACTGTTTGGTCGTCACCATAAGATCTTTCGTCCCATCGTAAATTCGTGTTATCGTCATTTCAAATCCAGGATGATTCCTCGCGAAGTTACGAAAATATTCCTTACCAGTGGCATGCCTTGCCTTGTGCTCATGCCGCAATTTTCCTGTCCAGACTTTCTCAAGAATTTCAAATTTATAGTAGAAGTCTTCTTCTTCAAAATACGAGGCCATGTCGCAAAAAGAATGATCAAATAGATTCTATTTCATAGAATTTCACTCAACAGCTGCTTTCCAAAAAATCTTTTCAATTCAATTCAGTTAATATAAACAACACTGCCAGTTGCTAGGTCATCAATTATATGAGGAGATATATACCATGCAGCTGTAGAATCTCTGTTTAGCGACCACCCTCTAAATTGCAATTGCCATTAAGCGGCCAAACTCTATAAAACACGAATGTTTAATTTGCGACCAGTTTTGTAGCTGTTGAAGTCCAAAATTGGATTTTTTTCAGTATCTTGGTTGACACATCCCCAAACCCCTCGAAATTGAATAATAACTTTCAAACTTGCATGCATGACAAATGGACTTACAACATGCCAAAAATTAACGTCGATTCGTTCGAAATGAGCCCAGGATGTGCGCGTGCATAAATATATATTTTGATATATTATCCTCAATAACTCCCTCAAATATTTTTATTCAATTCTTGAATGTTTAAAGTAGATGTTCTGAAAAAACGTAACTCCAAAAGCTTTTTTAGTTTTCAGGTTATGTGATTATTTACTATTATTATTCGAATTTCATTGTCTTGAAAACGAGCTCCGGACCCCCCATCTTTATTTTTAATCAGAGTTAAATTCTCTATTAAAAAAGCTTTCTTAGAAAATTTTCTGATTACTTTTTGGAAAAGTAGTAAGTCACCTTAAGGCTAATTCTTTCATATTGTCTTTATTAATACAGTATCTTGGTCACACAAAAGTATACTCACAAAATTTGGATACTCGGAGAAAACGAACATGAATTTCATCCGGGGGGGGGGGGTACTCCCTATAATGGACTATACGGGGATGCTCCGCCCGAAAGGGGTACTTTTTTCAGGCCGCACGTATAGAAAAGGGGTGGGAATTTATGAGTTTTGGTATAAAAAGGGGTAGATTTTCTTCAAAGGTATACGAAAGGGGTACCTTTTCAGGCAAAAAGGTATAAAAAAGGGTACCTTTTTGCTGAAATTAACAGTGCGAATCGAAAAACCGTGGGTATCAAAAATAATTCTATAATTCAGAAATCGTTTATTGTTCGTGGAACAATCTGAAACGACTCCTTAACTTCAAGAAGTTTATCTGACTACAAATCAGTCGGACGTCTTGTAGTTAGAGAGTTGTTTCACATTGCTCAACGAACGATACACGATTTCTGAAATATTTCTGGGTGCCCACGGATTTTCGATTCGCACTGTAACATCTTGGATGCGAGGCTAGTTATTAACAGATCGAAAATATGTGTTATGAAATATTTTCTATTCATTAATGTTGTTGCTTGGCGATATATCAATAATAACAACAACAACAACAACAACAACAACAACAACAAGACAAACAACAATCGCGGGCTTCCTGTGCTTTCGTTGAATTTAGCTTTCAAACTCCCTCAGTTTTAATCGAATTTTCGAAACACATATCCTATGTTTTTCTAAGTTGTTGTTTTCCTTTTCCCCTTCTTTTTCAGTAGTTTCCATTTGTATTTTATATAGCATTGAAATTAACGCGGGTTCCCTGATTTTTCATGCAAGAGACGACTTGCACTAACAGGTCACGTGACCCTACCCCTTTCCAGCTGATCTGAAATAGTGACGTAGTATGACGTCACTGCAAAACTGAGGTGTCATGAAGACTGCGAAAATCGACTTCCAAAAATTTGCGGTAAATGTATATTTTTTCAGGAGAGATTATTGATATTTTTTTAATAAAAATAGTATGATATTACAGTCAAACTAAGAAAACCGTGAACACCTAAAATATGTCTGGAATGTTTATGTGTTTGATCACAGCGCGGTCACGCAAAGTGTTTTCCCGTTTAAAAGTTTCAAACTTCATATTTTAGTTTTATTCTCGTGAAATTAGAAGTTTCTATTCGAGACAGACGGATACACGAGAGAAGGATTCAATACAATCTTTTTTCATGGTGGTGGGAAACATCTTTTTTACAAGCAACGGTCTAAATAAACATTCCAGACATATTTTAGGTGTTCACGGTTTTCTTAGTTTGACTGTAAACATTTAGTGACAAAAATAAAATAAAGAGTTGACCGTTTCCAGAGTCTTTTGGCTACTAAGGATGCCGCCTCGGTTTTACAAATTTTCTAGATTCTTATTGATTAATAGTTTTCCTCAGATCAGCTGGTTAAGAAGAGCAGTCCTCTTACTAATGTCGAAGTGCTCTTTTCATTTCTTTTGTTCATTTTGACACAGCTGCCCGTCTTAAAGGGGGTAGATTCACGTCGTGAAGTACCTTCTTGCATACGTCATATCTAGCTAGCCAATCAGCGTGCGAATTTATAATGGCCTTTGGAATGCCATTAAAAAAGCGTTATTTCTTTAGACTTCACTTTGAGAATAGTTCTGAGAGTGCTCTATAGGATCTAATTGAGTTCTAGGAATTCAATATAAGACATAACATCACAAGACAACCTTGACTTTATAATTGCCGTATCTATTGAACCATGTTTGTCGGCTCTCTCTTAACCTTATCATGAAGTCATAACTGAATTAACGTGGTCGCTGAAAAAAAGCCTAAAGCCTATCACTTATCCTTTGTTTACCAACAAACTTCACTGTAGGCTATCTAAGAATTAAGGAATAAATGTCTAAGTCGTTGAATTTGCAAGCATATTCTTATCGTAATAATGCCATGGTGAAATAAATTTCATGATTCCGCTCTCAAAGCTTTAAGCTTTAGGCTTTTCTCAGCGACGTCGTTAATTGAATTAGCTATACAACCACTTTTCTGATCACAAAGCATTCACTGGAGAATGGAGAGGTTTAGATTTAAGAACCATTTTTGGTTTAAAAACTTTGGAACTCCTTGCCAGCTTCCATAAAGTCTGTTATGTCTGGCGACTTATGCTCTTATGATACAATTCAATCATCTTGAATACCATAGTCGCAAAAGAGAAGTATGTATTCAGTTTTAGCTTCAAACTGCACCATTTTGGATTTAAATTCTTTGATTTTGTTTTATTCGGTCTGAAATACCTGACTAGAATTTTAGAATGAGCGAAAAATGAAGTTTGAAATTATCAGCTTTTATTTCAGTTTAGTGCTTTTTCAGAACTTCGCTATGAAAATACTTTTAAAACAAATAAAAGCAGATAAGCTAGGAAAGAAAAAAGGAAATGTGTATAAAAAGAAAATGAATAATAATAATTAAGAAAAACAATAAAATTCAAAATCATGTTTTGCCTTACAAAATAGTAGGTAAAAGAGGAAGAATTTATATTGAAATATCAGGATTATGATGATTGACGTGTTGAAAATCTCTCTTGAAGTATTGCCCGTGGACTTTTGACCACCACTTTAGAAAGAACGACATATTTATATTTGGTCTGGTGATTACTTTAATCAGTCCACAGTGTTCAAAATGGCAGCTGAAAGAGGTCCTTTCTACAAATACGAATTACTAAAGCAGATATGGTGTGAACAGTTGAGTCAGTCTTCGACCCGTTTCTTGAGCGAAGACTACTTTAAGAACTTCTTTTTACACCACGGTAGCTTTAACTTCTACATTGTTAAGATTAACGACGGTTCCTCGCAACTTATGCTTGATGAAGATCAATACCAAGCAGTGAAGAGTAGATTCCGATACAAAACAAGGAGAGAGTTGAAAGATATTCAAAGTCCAATATATCTGGATGGATCGGTCAATGTTTTAAAGGAGAGAAAAAGCTTTTCTTCTCAAAAAGAATTTGACGAGGAGCTAAGAAACTTGAAGGAGAACGAAAGGACTGTTTTTAGAAGGTATGGAAAAATATATTATACTTGACTGGCGAAGGAATTATAATTTCAGATTCAGATGATGTAAGGCGGAACTTGCTGACTTCCAATCCTCTTAGTTTAGTGCAATTTTTGGCCGGGAATATTACTGATGTATTTGTTAGACTATTCTCTAATACAAAGCTCTTCTACTTAAATAAAATATATAAAAGTGTAAGAAATACTTCCTTCAAAGTTCAAATTTAACTGCTTTTTATTGAATGATAAATAAAAATTTTTTTAAGGTTTTGAAATATTTGAAGAAATTTAACCAAACTTTAATAGATAAAGAAAATTAATCTTCGTTTGGAAAACAATATTTTTCTCTATCTTTTCCCTAGCTCCTTTTTTTCATTATTATTATTATTATTATTATTAGTAGTAGTAGTAGTAGTAGTAGTAGTAGTAGTAGTAGTAGTAGTAGTAGTAGTAGTAGTAGTAGTAGTAGTAGTAGTAGTAGTAGTAGTAGTAGTAGTAGTAGAAGTAGTAGTAGTAGTAGTAGTAGTAGTAGTAGTAGTAGTAGCAGCAGCAGCAGTAGTAGTAGTAGTAGTAGTAGCAGCAGTAATAGTAGTAGTAGTAGTAGTAGCAGCAGCAGCAGCAGTAGTAGTAGTAGTAGTAGTAGTAGTAGTAGTAGTAGTGGTAGTAGTGGTAGTAGTAGTAGTAGTAGTAGTAGTAGTAGTAGTGAGCAGCAGTAGTAGTAGTAGTAGTAGTAGTAGTAGTAGTAGTAGTAGTAGTAGTAGTAGTAGTAGTAGTAGTAGTAGTAGTAGTAGTAGTAGTAGCAGTAGTAGTGAGCAGTAGTAATAGTATCGTTAAGACTAATTTTCTGATTTTTTTCTAAATATTTCCACACATCATAGGTTTTTTCAATACACACTCAAATTGATATTCAATCCCTGATAGACAGCTGAAGTAGATGCAGCAGAACACTTAACTGCTCAAAATTCCCGATATTGATTCAACAGACCTTTTATACCTATTTTCATTAAAGAACTTAGAATTCGAAACTGAAATATGTTGTGACCAACAGACACTCTAGAATTTTTTGCAGAAATTCTGGGGAACCCAAGCCCTCAGCAACCAGATTTGACCGAGAGGAGTCTGGGTATTAACGCTGTAATATCTTCAACAATATACCTATCGATTCTTACTGATTTCTGCATGTTTATTTCCAAAGGGCTCGTCAAAGGGCTTCAGAACTGAAAGCCAAACTTTGCCAGATGGTTTCCAACTACCCAAATATGAAATTCATTTCCTATGACGTTGAAATCTATGACCAAGACCAGAAAACTATCCTCGAGATTGGATATGTGAAATTTACCTTGAAAGCAGGCGATAATCCTGAGCATCACCATGCTATCGTGAATGAAGATCTTCACAACCGTGAAGGCTTCGACAACAAAAAGAAATTCAAGTTTGGTGCCACCAAGCATGTGCCGCTTGAAGAAGCCGCTGCATTTCTTCAGAGAGGTATCGCAGGCTCACATGCTCTTGTGACTCATTCTGGTTACCATGGTGATAAGTACTTGGCTGATAAGGACATCAGTGTGGGGGAGAAAATAGTGTTCGATACGCAGACTTTGGCTGTGGCGCTTCTGCAATCACAGAACCCGAATCTGATCTGTTGGAGTTTGAAGAATATACTCGAAGAAACGGGCAACGGCTACGACGAAAACATCATCCACAATGCTGGCAACGATGCTCACTACACTATGATGGCTTTCAAAGCACTCGCTAAAATAGCCATGCCAGGAAACTCTCCTGAATAATGTCATAGCTAATGACGTGGAAGATGACGTCACTATTTGTTGACGTAACTCTAGCTTGTTAGTATCAAATGACGTCAACAATGTCACTAAAAACAAAATGTGATGTCGTATTTTAGCAACTCACCATACCCTCTTTTTTACAATTTTTTAAAAATAGGTGATTTTAGTGAACGGTAATATTTTATTATTTTTCAATAATCTTAAATTTAATTTTTTTATTATTGTTATTCCGTGATGAATTAAGTTAATCATTTCAACGACAACGAAATTAACAGCCAAATTCCAATATTTGAATTTAGATAGAAGTACTCGATATATAACTGAAATGAGAAACTGAGATAAAATATTAAATAGAATAAATAAAACTGCACTTCTCTGTACAATTTATATTTTTCAATTTCAGTTTTTTCCACAAGCTATTCAAGTGTTAAACTATTCACCATTCCACTTTTTACATCTTACACTACCACTAGAATCCTCTTCGATTTCTTTTTCTTATTAAAATGTTTGAACTCCTTTGGGAGTTGCAAGATAATGTTGTTAATTAGGCCAACAAAAGGAACTACGAAAAGGATTCTGGTAGTAGTGGTATCAAGACATAATACTGAGGGGGATCGACAATAGAGCTGTTAAGTTGTGTCGTATTTCCGGGTCCAACTGCTCACAAAACTGACAAAATTCCTCAGAAAGATGACCTCAAACTGCTAACGTTATTGATAATAATCCATTAAAATATTGTCGTCATGTACAAGGTAGGCATCGTTTATCACAGCAAAGCCACAGCAATAGGAACGATCGTCCATTTTAAAACCAGGAAAACCATTGCAGTGCTACTATTACAAAGATCAGTAAAACAGCCAGTTACATTTACATGACGTCTTGCATGTTTTCTGTATTGATAATACGCCAGTAAAATCTCCATGGAGGAGCTAGGCCAGGGATAGAGCCATGCACCTTAATTCCTGGGAAGCCATTAAAGTGCTATTATTTCAAAGGTCTGTAAACGTACAACAGACGTCTAGCATGTTTTTTTTGTATTGATAATACGCCAGTAAAATCTCCATGGAGAAGCTAGGCCAGGGCTAGAGCCATGCACCTTAACTCCTGGGAAGCCATTAAAGTGCTAATATTTCAAAGGTAGGTAAACGTACAGGAGAACACTCCAACGCTTTTGAAGAAAGTCTGCATTTTTTCCTGCTTGATCATCTCCACGTAGCAACAAATCATCACCGCAAGAAACAAAACCGTCAAACTTAATTCCAGGGAAGCCATTGAAGTGCTACTACAAAAGGCCCGTAAAATAGCAGAACACTAACTTTTCCAAAAGTCTGTTTTTTTCTCTGCATGTATAATACACAAATATCCCCGACATGTAGAACTTATCATCACAGCAAGAAATATCAGAAACAAAACTGTCAATCTTAATTCCATGGAAGCCAATAAAGTGCGTCTAGTAAAAGAGTGTAAAACAGCAGAAACCCCAACTTTTCTCCCAAATTCTGCATTTTTTGTGCATAATATAATATAGTAATATCATCTCCATGTAGACCAAAACACAGCAAGAAACGTGAGAAACAGAACCGTCCATCTTAATTCCAGGGAAGCCATTAAAGTGCTACCATTACAAAGGTCCGTAAAACAACAGAAAACGCGACATTTTCCCGACGCTTCGCATTTTTTCTGTTCTTTGTAGCACTCATACTTAACATGGCATAGTTTGGTTACAGTCAGTTCACCGGTGTAGTTGGTAGGTATCATTTTAAGGCATGTGTCCATTTTGTAGCGAATAGAACAGTCGTTGATATTGTGGCGTTTCTCTTTGCAGTAGGAATCCTTTCCACTGCAGATGTAGCATCGGATGCCAGTCACTGAATCATTCAAAAAAAAATATATTTTGAAGGAAAATTAGGTTTTGCCACAGGGAGCCCGTAAGGCAAGAAGTGAATCTATACCACAGGCAGCCCGATTCTGCGGTGCATAGTTTTCTTCCCTTCCATTTCCTTCTCTTCTCTTCTCTTCTCTTCTCTTCTCTTCTCTTCTCTTCTCTTCTCTTCTCTTCTCTTCTCTTCTCTTCTCTTCTCTTCTCTTCTCTTCTCTTCTCTTCTCTTCTCTTCTCTTCTCTTCTCTTCTCTTCTCTTCTCTTCTCTTCTCTACTCTTCTCTTCCCATCCCTTCCCTTCCCTTCCCTTCCCTTCCCTTCCTACTCTTACCCATAAATATATTTTGAAAATAACTATCTACCCCGAGGTCTTACTCACGGAATATCTCATTTACTTTTCTCAATTAACAAACTCATTGCTAACATAATTACGACGTAACAAATCGAAAACAACTTCGAATTCAGCAGTGCCTCAAACAGCTTGAAACCACACACACTCACCATATGGCAGCTTATCTCTCAATCATTACTCATTATATTGAAATGACAAATAAGAAACAGAGCCGAATTTCCATTTGCCGAAGGCTTTTCACACTAAACAAATAATTTTAAAAAGTCATTCGCTTCGAATTTCAAAGACATTCAAAACTTGTCTTTGAGCATATACAGATGTATACAGAAACAACACAACTGATTCTATTCTAGATAATATATTATTCAAAGAAAATGTTTCTAAATTGAGTGTGCAAAGATGTCTTTTATTTATGCAAGAGAAAAAAAAATTTTAAATAGTATTCTCAGTAAATTTGTATGAGCACAAGTCGTAATTTATGAAACTAATTAAATTCATATTTTGTTTCCAAATTAAATACATGAATAACAAACGACTTCCATATTATCAAATAAGTTTCTTCTTAAATTACAAATTTACCGGGGAAACCGAAGTCAGAAGGGGGAAAATCAAAAGAGTATATAAGTGCCTTCATATTTTATGAATACAAAGTCATAAATTTGGGGGAAAAGTCTTTGTGTGATTCAGGTGTTTCATGATCCACTCATGCTTAAAAATTTGAGGCTCAATTCCTTTGTATTTGATTCAAAACAAAAATCTCTATGAATTGTTTGCTTTTAAATGGTATTCTAAGGCACAGAAACCTTAAAATAGGTCGAAATTCACTGAGCAAAGAACGTAAACATATGGTTTTTGAAATAATTATTTTCAAAACCAAATTCAACAGTCGAAAAAACCCGAACATCTTAGTGATTCCTTCAAGGTTTTTGAACTCATTACGAATGATGAATAGACTCCAGAGACATTTTGTTTCTATACATATAAGATATGCTTAAGAGATTATAATAATACTTATACACTTACCAAAAGAAAAATTAGAAAAAACAGCGAGAAGAACAAGCCAGTGTTTCATGAAGTTTGGACGGCACAACTCGTTTCGCTGTTGAATACGCTTGTTGAATTTTTCTTTACTATAATTTATTCACAGAGGCTGGAATTCAAATTCTTATTTATTCCAGGCGTGAGGTTTGTTTGTCGAGAGGATGAGAGTCTTTTGTGTGGTTTTTGTTCTACGCGAGAATCAAATATGCCGGATCGTGTTCCTAATCCTCTCGGAATCTTATGTGTTGTGGAAACGATTCAATTAAAATAATGACGTCATTAGGAGACATTTTTGACGGTGGGGGAGAGGTTCGGGAGGTGTCTGCGAAAAGTGCAAAGCTCTCAAAACGGTCTGGGAAACGAGGTGAGTCCTGCGAAAATGGAACAGGAAATCTTAGAAAAAAAACGAAAAAGATATTCTGTCATTTTTCGTTTGTTGAAATACTTACATTTCATAAAAAAATGTCGAAGGGAAAAGTGTCAGATTAAAAAGCAAAGGACTCGGTTTCCCATCATGCTTTGTGCTAGAAGTTCAGCTCGTGCACACAGACTACTTTCACATTGCCCATAATACATTGCGATTTTATTTTTGTTGCTTAAAATCTAAATTAACCAATGCTTTTTCAATGTATAACTATTTGTTTCAACCTCTTGCTTCCCATGACGTCTTTTATTGAAACAGCAGATCAGAGAAAAAATATTAGCCAATCAAAATCGAGAAAATTTGCAAAACTGAGGTGTCATCCTTAGTAGCCAGAAGACCCTGGAAACGGTTATTTCTTTATTTTATTTTCTCACTAAATGATGAATTTCATGCATACTAATGTCATACAAAATATCAATAACCTCTCCTGAAAATCTTGATTTATCTCAGATATAAATTTTTTTAAGTCGATTTTTGCAGGCTTCGTGGCACCTCAGTTTTACAGTGACGTCAATACTACGTCACTATTTCAGATCAGCTGGAAGTAAGTGTGTGATGGGTTTCCTGTGGTGGATGTAAGACACAGGAAGACCAATTTATCTTTTTTTAATTTATTTTATTTTGAAAACAGCAGTATGACAGCATGAAACAATAGTAAGAAAATTCTAAATAGACCAGTTTAGCATTCCATGTAAACCGCTGTTTTTAAAGACCACAGACTCATTTGCACAGGGTTAGCCTCGTTCATAAGTCAGCTATTCAACGACATCATTAAAAGTCCGTGGGATTTCAAAACACTGGTATTGTTCAACTTACACATTCTTTACATTACAGTTGACTTTTGCAGATCATTAGCAACAGCCAACTGTAATGTAAAGAATGCGCAAGTTGAATAATACCAATCCCACGGACTTTTCAGTAATGGTGTATTTGAACAGATGACTTATTAACGAACGAGGCTAAGCCTGTGCAAATGGGGCTGTGGTCTTCAAAAACAGCGGTTTGCATCGAATGCGAAACTGGAGTTTAGTTGACATGTTGAGATAAGTAAATCCGATTCAATTTTATCCTTGTAGATCAGAGCTGTAAGTCGTAACGGCAGAGTTTCAGCTTTTAGTGAGAGAAAAGATAAAAAATGCTGGCGAAGAAAGCCATCAAGGTTACCATAGCAACGTTGATCTGAACGAATCCGCCAGAACTGTTACAACCATCAGTGGTACAGCACTCGGCAACACAATAGTTTGGAGCCTTCTTGCACATAGACATGGTTTGGTTGCAGGCCGAAGCTGTGACACAGCCTTTAATGATAATAATAATCATCATCCATCATCCATCATCCATCATCCATCATCCATCATCCATCATCCATCATCCATCATCCATCATCCATCATCCATCATCCATCATCCATCATCCATCATCCATCATCCATCATCCATCATCCATCATCCATCATCCATCATCCATCATCCATCATCCATCATCCATCATCCATCATCCATCATCCATCATCCATCATCCATCATCCATCATCCATCATCCATCATCCATCATCCATCATCCATCATCCATCATCCATCATCCATCATCCATCATCCATCATCCATCATCCATCATCCATCATCCATCATCCATCATCCATCATCCATCATCCATCATCCATCATCCATCATCCATCATCCATCATCCATCATCCATCATCCATCATCCATCATCCATCATCCATCATCCATCATCCATCATCCATCATCCATCATCCATCATCCATCATCCATCATCCATCATCCATCATCCATCATCCATCATCCATCATCCATCATCCATCATCCATCATCCATCATCCATCATCCATCATCCATCATCCATCATCCATCATCCATCATCCATCATCCATCATCCATCATCCATCATCCATCATCCATCATCCATCATCCATCATCCATCATCATCATCATCATCATCATCATCATTATCATTATCATTATCATTATCATTATCATTATTATTATCATCATCATCGTCATCACCCAGGGGCGGATATAGGGGGTGGTGGATTGGGTGGATATCCATCATCGTCATCATCCGTCATCATCATCATCATCCTCATGATACCGTCACCATCATTATCGTCATCATCACAATCATCATCGTACATTGAATTCTTAGTATGGTTGTGACGTAGCAGCCGCCATCTTGGTTTATTTGAACAAAATTTTATATATGGTGTTGGTTTCCGTTGTTATGTGAACCAAAATGGCAGCCATATCGATCTCTTGTCCTTTCATCCTCATGGGAAGTCATAGAATCTATCAATATCCTGCATGTATACAGTTTCATTCAACTCACTCACTCACCTCTCGCGACAGTGCTCGAGTTCTTGTAGGTGGTGGTGAAGCAGGTATCACCAGTGGGGCAGGTAGTGGGACCAGTACATATTTTACCCGCACAGATACGGCACTTTAGAGAGAACGCTAAAATGAAAGAAATGATAACATTAATAATAATAATAATAATAATAATAATAATAATAATAATAATAATGATAATAATGATGATAATAATAACTTTATTTATATAGCGCGCAAATCTAAAATTCTAATGCGCTTTACAAAAGGTGAATAAATATAGTATATAAAACAAAATGTTGATCATAGCATATCTAAAAAATTGAGTATATCTAAAAAGAAAAAAGAAAATATAATATATATGAATCTAAAAATATCTACAAGAGTAAAACTAGTATTATTTAACCATATGCTTGTTTAAAAAGAAAAGTTTTAAGATTGTTTTTAAAAGTATTCAGGCTTGGTGAGTGGACCATTAGACCCCTGGCACGCGATGTCAGAGCAGCTCAATTTGGAGGGCAAAACAAAATCATTTTAATCTCGTGAGGGTTGGAACATATTGTTTTGTCCTCGAAATTGAGGTGCATTCCGACGTGCTACAAGGGTCTGTTGGGTTGTTTGTTTGCTATTTTTGGCACCTTTGTTGTTGTTTTTTCAGGCGCTCTTTGCGTCTTTTCCAGTTTACTACACTTGTATTCGTTCTAGAATATTCTTAAATGTTTTCAATTGAGCTGCATTCCGACGTGCTTCAAGGACAATCAAGTGATTTGTCATTGTTCCTGCTTCTTGAAAAGCTCTATATGAAAGCGTTTCTTTAGAACTCGTATTCCTAAAGTACCGCTTTTTTCCGTGATTACATACTCATTCATACTCAGTATTAGCCTCATTTAATCGTCAAAATATTCCCAAAATTACCAACGCGGTAAAGTACAGACTCTGCAAGACTTCAACAATACAAACACTTTGAAATTCCGAAACCACGGACCTTCACTGGAATCCATGAATATTCTACACAAAATCTGAACTAACCGACTACAACTTGCGTCAGAGTCGCATTCGAGTTCTAACGTACAGAATATGACGACATATGCCACCAAAAATTCGAGGGTGCACAAAAGATACAATAGTCAATTTACACTCGAACCATGAACACTTGATATTTTTATATTTTTTATTTTATGAACTTTCTACTGCTTCAAACCTTCTGAAAATGAAGCACTGAACTCAAATAATCTTATTGTTCAAAATAAATAACATTTCTAATTGATTCACACAAGGGATAAAGGGAAAAAAAAGCATGAAAAAACCTCAAAGTGTTCACGGTTCGAGTGTCCTCACTGTAATCGTTTTCAGCAAGAATACTAAAGATTTTTAAATGAATATATATATTAGCTTATTAGCGAGAATTGGACGAAAAAAGATCGAAACACGAACACGAAAAACAATGCCAAAAATTTGAGTTACGATGAATTTAGGCAAAGGAAAATCTTATTTACTCGGTCAGCTTCAAACGTTTTTGTCTGGAAAATAATTTTATAAACCGAATATATTTGAATTTTATCAGACTAGACACAAGCTATAATATTGCTTGACTTATTGCTTTTTTTAAATATTTCTCCACCTCGAAATAGTAAGCAAACATTCTTCCCGTTCTGAGCCGTAAATATTTAGAACCAATTATTTCTGAATTTAGTTTATAACTCAGTCGTGAACGGAATTGAAAAAAAAAATTTTTAAGGAGTGAATGCGTAATGTAAATATTGAAAAAGTAGCTTAAATGTGTATATAATTGATAATTCTGTAGTTAAAAGTAAAACTAGCAAGTGCATAATTTCTTGTAAACGACTTAATATTACGACAAAGTTGATTAAGCCATAGCAACGAAGCATTGGACAGAAAAGAGACTAAGATAAGCCTAAGTTAATATTTCACTTACCTATTGGAATAGCAACGGCTAAAACAACCAAAAAAAATAGTGTAAGCTTCATTTTCGATAAGAATTTTTTCGTCTTTAACTTCAGAACAACTTTGCAGTACTAACTCGTAGACAGCGTCTCAAAGAGTGAACAACTCCCCAAACACTAATAATTCTTATCCTGAAGAAGAATCTTTGAATAAATGAATATGATGAGCACATAAAACTATTGTTTTATTCAAAAATAATTGGTTCGTCATACTTAAACTTAACGGTTGAACTATTGTTTATAATGAAAATACCAAGCAGATGGCCAATAAGAACATCCATGATTAATGATTTTTTGTTTGGCAAAATTTAAAGTTAAACTAACTGGACAATACTTTATCAGGATTGAGAATTTTTCCAAAAATCTCGCTAATAAAAATCTTGTTCGAATTAAATAAATAATCTGGGGAAAAAAACAGTTATATAAAATTCAAGTTTGAGAAGCCATTCCCTGCTGGCAGAGTCTTCAACCAGGGAGACTCTACCAGCAGGGAAAGAAGCCATTGAAGAGTTTGTTTTGTCTAAGAGATTATAGTATAAAACACTTAGTTTATTGTAGCTAGGATTATATCTAGAACTATTTACAAAGTCGTTTTCGTTTAAAGCTTTTTAGTATTAGCCTTTCTAGTTAAATTAGAATCAAGGAATTTTCAAACAAGATTTAAAAAACTTTCGATAATATACAGTTCAACTACGAGAACTAGCTAGACGAAAAATACTTTCCAGGAAATTTTAAATTAGCATATGATCATATTTATATTTTCAGTGCCCTATTCAATTTTATTTCAAAAAGAAAACAAATGTTATAATAAGTACATTATAATAAAATTTGTAATTCAGAGAACATTTTCCAGTATAAACTACATTTAGAAATTTAGAAATTTTTCGTGATATTTAAAAAAAATTATTTTAACTCACAAGAGTTCTAGCTTTGTTTTATATTAATTTCCCTTAGGATTGCTATTGTTAAATAAATTGAAAACAATCAAGAGAATATTCTAGAACGAATAAAAGTGTAGTAAACTGGAAAAGACGCAAAGAGCGGCTGAACAAATGCAAAGGTGCCAAAAATAACAAAACAAACAACCCAATAGACCCCTTGCAGCACGTCGAAATGCAGCTCAATTTCGAGGAAAAAATTAGATATAGTTTCCAATTCTCAGGAGATTGAAATTCTATTGTTTTGTTCTCCAAATTGAGCTGCTTTGACATCACGTGCCATGGGTCTAATGCTAGAAGTTAAACAATAAAGTTTGGATGAAGCTCTCATATTGAAAATAATTAAGAATATTCTAGAACGCGAATAGAAGTAAGTTAAATAATCTGGAAAAGACGCGAAGAGCGCTTGAACAAAAACGGGAAGGAAAATAACAAACAAACCACCCAATATAGAGCCCTTGCCGAAAGTCGGGATGCAGCTCAATTTGGAGGTCAAAGCAATAGGCTTCGATTCTCAGGAGATTAAAATTCGTTTGTTTTGTTCTCTAAATACTCCAGTTTCACATTCGATGGAAACCGCTGTTTTTGAAGACCACAGACTCATTTGCACAGGCTTAGCCTCGCTTATAAGTCAGCTATTCAACGACATCATTAAAAGTCCGTGGGATTTCAAAACATTGGTATTGTTCAACTTACACATTCTTTACATTACGGTTGACATATGCAAATCATTAGCAACAGCCAACTGTAATGTAAAGAATGTGCAAGTTGAATAATACCAATCCCACGGACTTTTAATGGTGCCTTTGAATAGATGACTTATAAACGAGGCTAAGCCTGTACAAATGAGTCTGTGGTCTTCAAAAACAGCGGTTTCCATCGAATGTGAAACTGGAGTATTGAGCTGCTTTGACGTCACATGCAGCGGTCCATAGAACTGATAACTACATCGCTGTTGAATCCAGGTTTAGAAGGCAGGCGAAGACTTACCGCCACACCATCATCCTGCAACTCTTTTTACCATCATCATTACTTCTTTCTTTTTCAAAGTATTTCATTTTATGTCGATGTGCACTAGACTTTCTCCAAGCCGATGTCTCTGAGAGCAAAGGAGGTGCAAAAACAGGAAGTGAATGTCGAAGTCGCGAGAGATCGACTTATTCCTCTTGCAGGATTTTTATTTGTGTTTCGCGCCAATAATGGCGTGTTTCTGTAGCGCGCGCTAAATTTCCGTACATTGACAAAGAGTACGAGCATTTTTCGGCGATCTGTTTTTAGGTTGCTAAAATTGGCTGAGAAAAAGTTGGAAAAGTCCCTTCGTCCAGCGCGTGTGATCCTGGTTGGGCTCCCTGTGGTTTATTCAGCGCGCGTGCACGAAATGGGAGACGAAGAACTTTAAGAAATCCTAGATACGCACATTCCGATTAAGCACATTCCGCGTGCTGTGTGTCGTCAAAAAGGGATTGGTATTACATAAGAGAAGTGTTAGGAGAAGTGCAGCATGTGCTCGACTCATAAAGCACGCTTTTGAGAGCATGCACACGCACGTATAGCTGTCGAAATTATGGTTATGATTTATCGAAGAAAATTCAAAGCATTTTAATTTTACAGTGATTACATTTACATCGATATCTCTTATGGGTAGCTTTTCTGAATTCGACAAACAAAGTGCATTCCGCAGGTTTAACTTGGGTATGACAACACCACATAAAGCATGGTGAAAACAAGATGTTTGTACCCAAGCTAGACCACAATCCACCATGTTTGCTATCTTAGAAAAGGTCTGAAACACTCAAGCTGTTCGTCATAGATTTACTGCATGCGATATAGTTCCTGTTATCGGCTTTTCTAGTTTAGAAAAAAAATACAAAAACATTGATACACAATATCAGAAATAAGATAAGTAAATACGGCCATAAATGCTGTGAATAATTCACCATTTCCCTTAATACATCTTGATACCACTTCCACCAGAATCCTCTTCGAATTCTTTTTCTTATTCAAATGTTTGAACTCCTTTGGGAGTCGCAAGATAACAGTGTTAATTTGGCCAACAAAAGGAACTACGAAAAGGATTCTGGTATGAAGTGTAAAACGGGGAATCGAGAATTGTATTATTGATGCACAACTCAGATATTAAATAAAGCGACAAAATACGCAATGCGCGCATGCGTGTAACAAAGTACTTGTACGCATGCGCCTATCACTTAAATTAATTTTCAGCGCAAATTCCAGCGGTATATTTTACACATGCGCAAAAGCATAGTTTTAATTGAGGTACATGGCATAAAGCCCCGCTGCTACGCATGCGCCAACTATTATTGCCTTAGGCGCATGCGTCAAGCTCCCACGACAGGGGTCTGTCATGTTTGGGTTTCCTTGGATGCAGTTCGGTCCGTCGCAACAAGCGATGTTGCATTCTTTGGTCCTGGTGCAGTAGTGTTTCTGGATTTCACATTCCTTAGGCGTGGCACAAGCAAACTCCCAGTTACCTTGACAACGAGAAATGGACATATTTTATGAGTACGTGGTTTAGAGAAGCAGAGCAGAGCAGAGCAGAGCAGAGCAGATGAGTATATGTATTTCTGCAAAGAGTGTTAGTTTTGGACTATATAGAAACAAACCTACGTACCACGGTCTTTGTTGCATTCTATTTTACACATGGTGAACGTGTTTCCGATGTTTTCGCAGTGGTAGCTTTTGGTTTTGCTTTGGCAGTCATCATAGGATCGACCATGCTGGCATGTGGGACATGTCATGGGTAGTACTGGTGGTGGTGTTGTTGTAAAGTTTGCTGACGCTAAAGAAAGAGTGTTGAATTAGAATTAAGAATACTAGTGGATGGATGGATGGATGGATGGATGGATGGATGGATGGATGGATGGATGGATGGATGGATGGATGGATGGATGGATGGATGGATGGATGGATGGATGGATGGATGGATGGATGGATGGATGGATGGATGGATGGATGGATGGATGGATGGATGGATGGATGGATGGATGGATGGATGGATGGATGGATGGATGGATGGATGGATGGATGGATGGATGGATGGATGGATGGATGGATGGATGGATGGATGGATGGATGGATGGATGGATGGATGGATGGATGGATGGATGGATGGATGGATGGATGGATGGATGGATGGATGGATGGATGGATGGATGGATGGATGGATGGATGGATGGATGGATGGATGGATGGATGGATGGATGGATGGATGGATGGATGGATGGATGGATGGATGGATGGATGGATGGATGGATGGATGGATGGATGGATGGATGGATGGAATGATGGATGGATGGATAGATGAAAAGATGGATGGATGGATGGATTAATGGATGGATAGATGAAAAGATGGATGGATGGATAGATGAAAAGATGGATGGATGGATGGATTAATGGATGGATGGGATAATAATAATATAATAAATAATAAATCTTTTGACTCGTCATGTGAGCCTGCGATGACCCTCGCTGACTTCTATCCACCTCAATTCCAGTCTAATAAAAATGCGGCCATCTGTTTGCAAATTTTGAAAAGGAAAAAAAATTAAGTGACAATGCATCGATTCAACTAAGCAAATTCACGCTACGCTTTTTTAGAAAACTAAAATAATAGCAGTAAAAAGCGACAATGAATTTGTAGTCTCAACTACAACAGTGTTCTCTTCAGTTTCAAATGTCTCGTACATCAATAAAACTGATAAAGAAAAGGAAAAACCACTTCTGGGGAAAGAAAGACTAGTGAAATATAAATATATTATTTAACTTTATAACTTCATGGAATATCTTGTTTACAATTTTCAAAACGTTTTTGAAGACTTTTTTTAGTGGAATATGCAAATTAAATAATGTTTCTAAGCGAGACCATCTGTAACTCTTGTGTTTATTGAATTCACGATGAGAAAAGCAAGCAAGCAAAGAAAATGTTATGATTTCATGAAGAACAAATACTCGTAGCATTTCGAGAATGTAAGTCGAAAACTAGTTGAATTACTCTGAATATAAGCAAAAATAAATATAAAAAGCATAAAATACTACCAGTGATTTTAAATAAGTAAGAAAATGTGAAGAATTAATGGATACATTAAAACTATCCTCTCATCTTGAGGATAAGAGCTTGAAGAACTAGTTGAATTATGAAGAAAAAATCAAGCAAAAATACTGCCAAATAAACAACAACTTATTAACGCTTCAAAACGAATCTAGAAAATTCGCTGAAAAATCATTCGAATTAATGAGGAGTCGTCTCAGAAAAGCAAACAAAAATACTGCCAAAGTAATAAAAAAAGAACAACTCGTGTAGATACATCAAAACGATCTTAGATAGCTTTCTGGGGATAAAATTTTTACTTCGTTTTCTCCTAGTTCAATCGTTTTAGAATTCGACAAATTTATGACTTCGAAGAGTACAGTTTTCAACCGACTTACAGGATTTCAGATTCATTGCCATCAATACAACAAGGACAGTTATCTTCAGCATTTTGAACTGAAAAAAGGCAAATTTTTATCACTTGTTTATCAAGGAATTATTTTTTTCTGAATTCTGAAGATGATTCAAAAAATATTTCTTTTTTTCGCAACCTTGTATTTGTATTGAACGATCGAGGTGAACGATACGTATGAAGTGGCTGTTAACACCTGTTTCGAAATAGAAAAAATTGAAATAAAGACATATTGCGTTTATCCTCTCACTGAGCGCTTAACTCAATTTTGGACTATTATGATCAAATATGAAATTCTCCTCACGCCAATGCTTTCGATAACACAGGTAACCCATGCAAGGTTTTAGTTAGTATAAGGTTGATAAAGCGATAAATTAGTTATGAAACTAGATCTAAATACATTTTCAAAACCTTCGCATTTTATTGAACTCAATCTGAAACAACCTAATTCACAGATCAAACTAAAAGCGACCTCTGGGCTGATCAAAGTCATGTTTTACGGAGGGAGGGCACCAGAAACCAGGGGAAAAATTTTCAAGTCAAGAGAGAGACCCAACAAATTCTACTCACCTGTAATGTCGAGCCCAGGAATCGAACCAATGACCCCAGAGGTGAGACTAGCGGCGAGGCTAATACTGCTACTCCACCTTTGACTCTATGTTTGTAGTTTATTAGACCTCTTAGCAGCACGCTGGAACATTTCTATTTGACTATTTGGAGGAGAAAACAATAGGTTCAAATTCTCAGGAGATTGAAATTCTTTTGTTTTGTCCTCCAAATTGAGCTGCTTTGACGTTATGTGAAAGGGGTCTTTTTCCTGGAGTGATTGTTAATCTATCTCTTACTTCGCGGGCTCAGCCGTACTATAACCCGGACATGCGCACTCACACATTAAAAGTTAGAAGAATTTATACTTTGATCAAAAGTTAACTGTTAACAATAAGAATGCTAATCAACGCTTAAGATTGAAGTCATGCTGTCAACAGCCATCGATTAAAAATCTCATCAGAAATACAAGGACTATTATGCATTCTAATATTAGGAACTGTCCAGATGATCTGAGGGAAAATATTAGCCAATCAGAATCGAGAAAATTTGCAAAACTGATTGAAGTGTCATTCTTAGTAGCCTGGTGACGCAGGAAACCGTTATTTTTTTTATTTTATTTTTCCTCTATGAATATTATAGTAAATGTATATAAAATATCAAAAACCTCTCCTGAAAATCTAGATTTATCTCAGATATAAACTTTTATTAGTAAAAGTTTTTTTTATTTTATTTTTCCTCTATGAATATTATAGTAAATGTATATAAAATATCAAAAACCTCTCCTGAAAATCTAGATTTATCTCAGATATAAACTTTTATTAGTAAAAGTTTTTTTTATTTTATTTTTCCTCTATGAATATTATAGTAAATGTATATAAAATATCAAAAACCTCTCCTGAAAATCTAGATTTATCTCAGATATAAACTTTTATTAGTAAAAGTTTTTTTTATTTTATTTTTCCTCTATGAATATTATAGTAAATGTATATAAAATATCAAAAACCTCTCCTGAAAATCTAGATTTATCTCAGATATAAACTTTTATTAGTAAAAGTTTTTTTTATTTTATTTTTCCTCTATGAATATTATAGTAAATGTATATAAAATATCAAAAACCTCTCCTGAAAATCTAGATTTATCTCAGATATAAACTTTTATTAGTAAAAGTTTTTTTTATTTTATTTTTCCTCTATGAATATTATAGTAAATGTATATAAAATATCAAAAACCTCTCCTGAAAATCTAGATTTATCTCAGATATAAACTTTTATTAGTAAAAGTTTTTTTTATTTTATTTTTCCTCTATGAATATTATAGTAAATGTATATAAAATATCAAAAACCTCTCCTGAAAATCTAGATTTATCTCAGATATAAACTTTTATTAGTAAAAGTTTTTTTTATTTTATTTTTCCTCTATGAATATTATAGTAAATGTATATAAAATATCAAAAACCTCTCCTGAAAATCTAGATTTATCTCAGATATAAACTTTTATTAGTAAAAGTTTTTTTTATTTTATTTTTCCTCTATGAATATTATAGTAAATGTATATAAAATATCAAAAACCTCTCCTGAAAATCTAGATTTATCTCAGATATAAACTTTTATTAGTAAAAGTTTTTTTTATTTTATTTTTCCTCTATGAATATTATAGTAAATGTATATATAAAATATCAAAAACCTCTCCTTGGGTCCCCCCTTGTTTGCTTTGAGGTGTTTCAGAACGTTCCAAACTAAGGTTTTTGCAGTCATGGGAATAAACATGGCCGCCGTGTAATAAAAGCCCATGCTCCTTTCCGTAGTCGTCCCACAATCCCTTATGGTCCCAGCACGAGCTCGAGGTCAGGGTAAAATTTGCATATTTTTTATACATTTTTATGCAAATTTTACCCTGACCTCAACCTCATGCTCGTATCATAAGGGATTGTGGGAAGACTATGGAAAGGTGCATAGTTCACCTTCTCGTTCGGACCATGAGCTTGACCGATTTATAGCAAATGTCCATGTGTTCTTGCTCTGTTTAATTTTATACTTATATTGTCACGTCACGATTGCACTTGAAAATATGTATTGATACTGCTGTGACACCATTCAATGAAGGTTTATCAGGTCTTGCGTGACATTTTAAATCTTAATCCAACAAAAACGAAAATATAATATTCGAAAAGAGCATACCAAAATTAGTAAGATTGGAAAGTTTGAAGTGGTTTTCAGTTGTTGAATAGTGCTGAAGATATCAGCGACCGAAGTTGGCTGCCTTTACAAAGAAATGTATGGGAAAATATTTTGGTAGGCAACCTGGTATGTTGGATTAAAATTTTAAAAATGTGACGCAAGACCTGATGAACCCTCCTTGTTTTGAAATCCCACCAAATATGATATACCTTATAACCGAGATCATATGTCGAATTATGTGAAAAAGAAATATTGGAGTTTGGAAAGTCATTCAGTCAATGAACATCGAGCAATGGCTGCCTTACTAACAAGAGTAAGAAGAAAAAATTTTTCCTCCACTAGTTTAATGCTAGGTATCAGCTTTTATTGAATACGTTTACACCATTATTCTAATACAATCAAATGACCTGAAATTGTAGTCTTTTGACTATTATGAGCAGTGCAGAAATTTACTTCTTGCAGCACCAGCCAATCATCGGACCATGGGATTTGCAATTATGCCAACCGGATGGGCAGCCGCCCAACCAGATTATCCCTGACAAGGTGTTACCTCTCACGCTCGGACCGTCACTGTCACACAGGCATGGAATACCCCTCTTTTCCATGTCGACATCTTCTGAAATTGAAAGTTCAAATTAATAAAGTAAATATTTGGTGTCTTGAAAAGGTATCATAGGACACAACGCCACTCTACAAGACGAAAAGGACTTTCCAAATAGACGTATCTTTGCTGACGTCAATGTTTACATTTTGCTTAAGTTAGCATAGCTAGGAATTTCAGTTTTTAGCCAAATTTACACCGAATCCGTTCTTAATATCGAAAAATCATGATAAAATTAGCTTATCTTAAAAATTTGAGCTTGACACATAAGATAGACTTGGAGTGAAGCTGTTTAAAAATCTCTAAATTTTACAGAGAATGTATGGGCTCATTAGTGTTTTTACCACCCAGTAATTTGAAAGCTGATATCTCGGAAACTATTGCATGTAAAAAACTTTTGTAGATTACTTATATCAATAAGATCTTTTAAGTTTTGGGTTGTTGAACAATAGTTGTAGTCAGATCATAATTTCAACATACGCAAGTGTTGTGCATTGGTATGACCCGACTCGTTGTTATTTACATCAATGAAATACAAGCATCTTTTGTTCAAATTCTAAAGATGTTCAAATTTCGTACAATCTTTGAATGCACCTATTGTTTTTAGGGTGCACGAAGTCGAAAATAGTGATAGAGCAAAAACGTGTATTGTATATGGTTCATTTGTAAGGCACATTCCTCATGATTACCACATCGTCTCGGGCTGTTAGTAATGTAAAGAATACATGTTATTGAGCAGAATTATTACAACGTCTATCATACGAAGAAAGTTCTGGGTCAAAATCAATATTAAATCCTGTTTGGCTGGTCTGAAAAGGATTATTGCATTGCGAGTAGTGCACATGGGTGATAGACGCTGCAACAAAGTTTTAGTTCTTTTTAAGGCGTGAAATTTTCAAAATGTTGCAAAACAAAGTTCAAACTTTTTGATTTTCTGCAAAAAAGAGCGAGACCCCGTTGCCGTCAACGTAAATTTGAAAAAATCTAAAGTTCTAATTTTTTGTCTGCCAACTCAAAAACGTCTATTTTTAGGATCCAAATGGTTTCTTGGGAAACAACGGCTAGATTGTGTTGAGGAGTATACCTATCTAGGATTGTCCTTTCACTTTAATGGTAATTTTAAGCTAGCTATCAAAAATTTATACAATAAGGCTTTAAGAGCATATCACAGTCTTATGAGTAAAATCTCAAACATAGAAAATGTTCCCATAAAAGCATTGCTTAAGTTATTCGACTCTCTTGTAGTTCCTATTTTACTTTATGGTTGTGAAATGTGGGGTGTGTATCTTCTTAATAAAATCTCTTCCCCGGACGTTTTCAAACAGAAGTTTTTTAGCATCATAAATGTTATAGAACGCCTACACTTGAAATTTTTAAAACGTATTTTAAGAGTTCACAGCAAATCTACTAATATTGCAATCTATGGTGAGCTTGGTAGAGTACCTCTAATCGTACAGGTCTCAACCCTGGTGGCAAAGTATTGGTTACGGATAAAAAAAACCTGTATTTGACTCTACTCTTGTTGGAAAAGCTGCAAAATATTGTATGCAAACCAATCAGCAAGGGGTAATATTTACAAATCACCTTCTTTATATATGTGAATTGAAATCTCTCTATGATTTTTCGATACCACTTAAAGACATAAATATCTGTGGGAAATTTATTAAGTCAAAGCTATACAATTGTTTTTCTCTTTATTGGACTGACCTAATGAAGAAAGGATGCGACAGTGGAAAACTTCGCACCCTTTCCACAATAAAGAGACATTTTGGTTTCGAGAAATACCTAGATAAAATTGCTAATACTAAACATCGTCAAGCAGTGACAAAATTAAGAATTTCCGCACATAGGTTACCTGTTGAATCAGGTCGCTATACAAGAACAGCCTATCATGATCGGACATGTAACCTATGTGCGTCAACAGATGTTGGCGATGAATATCATTTTTTACTAATTTGTAATCATGTTAAATTTGTAAATCTAAGAATTACTTTTTTAGATGATCTGGGGGTTATTTGCCCGGATCTAAGACAATTTAAAAATTATGATCTTTTTAAATATCTACTTCTGATGCATGATGAAATGACTATGAAATTATTCGCCAAATATTGTCATGACATCTTAAACACTTACAATATTTAATAATTTTCTAACTTTATATATTCACACATATGTTATATAGTTATGTTATTGTTCACTATATATTTTCTCATTATATATAGTTTTATTATATAGATTATATAGCTTGATAATCTTATTCAATGTTTGTATCCATTGTATCATTTTGGTATGTAAAGGATTAAAGTTATTATCATTATAGCAGTAGTTCAACACAGCCTTTTGTATTTCATACGTAGTATTACCTTCAAGAGTCTCTGGTGATTCGTGGTTTTAGAAGATGACTGATGTGTACTGCTTGATGTCGAAAAATCAACTGAAGACCATGACCATCGCTACTTCTATTTATATGATGAAGGTGCCAATGCAGCAAGATATTTAGCCATTTAGCAATCCTTATTTGGTAAATCCAGCCACCTTCGCAACGAAACGTGTCAGTTTTAACGTACAAAAGCTCGTGTATATCATTAGAGTATGCAAATACATATGGGAACCTTTCTTTTTGGATAGCATTGCATGATTTGGGATAGATACCTTTTATAATCGGATAACGAAAGGATCGTAGGTTTAGCGAGACGGCCAGTTAGAGTACAAGAGCTAAACGTGCTAAGCTGTGCTAATTCTATTGGTTTCTACTGTTTAATTAGTGCTATTTAGTGCTAATTAGTACTAATTGATCCATGGGTTTAGTGTGAGCACACAAACACTAAGGCTAAGGTAAAACGTTGAACTTTACACGAGCCGAACCTAGAAGCGTACAAGCTAAATAGTACTAAATAGTGATAATTCTATAGACCTTTTTAGCTTGATGCGGTTTGTTGTCCCATTTCAGACCACGTGTCATTTCCTAGAGTATCACTTCTTTGTTTAACGGTTGCGTATGAGAAGACACTTGAATATGGATACAACTCAAACAAAGAATCTTATTCTCAAGAGAATGAGAATGAGAAGACACATGAATATGGATACAACTGAAACAAAGAATCTTATTCTCAAGAGAATTGCACGTAGTCTGAAATAGACTTTTTGGTTTTACGACACTCGTCTCATGTAAAATTAAACCTTGTTTGAGTTCGTTTGCGTTGCATTCGGCGCATGTGGGATTCGACATCTAGGCCGTGCCTCGGATCACTATTATTGTTATTATTTTATTAAGTGTATTAGTTTTTATCTTATTTGTTTATATACTTTATTTTCGAGGACCCGTCTGTAAACCACTTCTGTGATTTTGGCATCCTCAATAAAGATGTTTATAATTATAGTTTTTGTTATGCTCAACAAATATCTACAATACTGTACTTGACGTCTATCCTGCCTGATCAGTATAACCTGAGCCAGGTGATTTCACTTCTCTCAGGCAGAAGGAATTAGCCAATCAGCGAACATTTTGTTCGTAGCTCAATGTTTCCTAGTTCCAGGTTTTCAACTCGATAAACAACAGCTTTTACTCGAAAATATAGAAAATAAAACTCATCGTTGGAAACATTCGCCAAATACCTTTTAAAAAAGGCATATTTCTTCGTTATTGGTGGAAAATATTTCATTTTGACAAGAGATAATAGAAAATACTTGGAAATTTTCGCTGTGACAAACAATGCATTGCGCGCCTAGATTCTAGATCACCTGGAGTGAAGTGCTACCTTTTCTAGTGATCAACAAAGAATATTACATTCCAAGGGGGGGAAATGAACACATTTTGTTTTAGGACGCACAGAGTTAAAGCAAAATGGTGTGCCATAATTAATAAAACATGTCCATTTTGCGTTTATTTCATGGTTTTAATGCGTTTGCTCTTCTTACATATTACATACTCATATATTTATCTATTGACTGATATATCTATTTATCTATATATTTTCTTATCATTCTACTATATATTTATCCATTTATTCGTATATTTGTAGCTTTGCTCGTCTATTTGTTTGTCATTTTAGGGAGTTTTTACATAGGGATAACCTCTTAACTTCCTTTCTAGATGCCCTTTTTATTTAGTTATTTTTGTAGTGTTTCGCCTGCTCTATTCAGCTTTTATATTTTGTATATGTATCTACTTAGTTGCATCTGGAATAAATCTTTATTGTATTGTATTGTATTATATTGTATTGTAATATCCAATAATTACGTACACTTCGAAGTTTCACACACGTGTATGCATAACTATGGTTGCTATTGTTTAATTATTGCTATTTAGTTCTAATTAGTACTATTTGTTTCACGGGTTTGCTGCTTAGCGATCTCCTCCACAGGCAACTCTAAACTACTCTCTAGCAAGGGAGGTTTTACACTGGCTTCCTGTGCAAAAGGAACGAGAGGGTACTCTCTATAAGCCTGCCAGTTCAAAGTTTATGAATCGTTATCAGTGCGCATGCGATTTTATCCCGAATTTCTCACCTTCTTTTGTTTAAACCTTCTTTTGTTTTTAATTAAACAAAAAAAGGTGAGAAATTCGGGATAAAATCGCATACGCACTGAAAACGATTCTTAAACTTTGAACTGGCTTATAGCATTGCTGGGCTTTCACGTGACGTCATCAAAAACTCAAAATCTAAACTATACCTCGTACAAAAACATTTCTAAAATATGTTTTAGAAATCAGTTATATAAGTCACAGGAAAAAGTTTCGAGTCATTTTAATGTTTGGTTCCCAAGTTATGAAGGTTGAATTTGTGTCACGCAATACCGTCACGTATATCTGAATAACGATGAAAATCAAAATTAATTTACCCTAGGTGAAAGATTTTGCCTTAGGTACCTTTAAAATCTCTATTTGAAATATATTGCAGTGGAATTTAATTGAAAATATTGAATATTCTATCATTTTAAGCCGTTGAAAATTCGTCCGCCATATTGGTGTTCCTTAGTGGGACACCAACATGGCCGCTCCATACATTTTTACCAAAAAATACGTCATGTTTCCTTGCCCATAATTCCACAACGAAATGATCTACAGCCTTAAAACTTTGGCAGTATATATAGTTTTCACCGCTTTACAAGAATATGGAGCTTTATTTTGATTATATTGTGAAATTAGGCTTTTGAAATTGATGATGACGTAAGTGAAAGCCGGCCATTCCTAGGGTCATAGATATGCTTATTATACTGCTCATCATCTTTGTTCCGGTGCTCGATAAGTAGGACGTCCTGGTACATAGGACAAATGTCTTATACGCAAAAGGTACTCAAGTGTTCAACGCGCCCGGCAAAAGAAGTCAAAATGGCAAAGGGTAGACTGTACATTGCTTATGAATCGGTGGAATTATAGCAAGAGATGAGAGTTGGGCTAAGAAAAGCCTTCGTGTGAAAGAGCAGAATAAAATACTGACTTCTTCAATTAATTTTTTTTTAACTTATCGAGTTCAAAAGGTATCTTAATTCAAAATCCCATTAAAACACTGTCATTTCTAAGGGAGAGGACGCATATAAAAAATATATATCTGTCGAGGAATGAGGTTTAAAAAAAAAAGGGTGTCATGCAAAATTTTATTTAAAAAAAAGAGAGTTCCAGTTTAATGCTAATTATCAGTTTTTATTGAAAAGATTAACTTCGTTATTCTAATACAACCGAGTGACCTGAAATTCTAGTCTTTTGACTATTATGTTCAGTGCAGAAATTTACTGTTTGCAGCACCAGCCAATCGTCGGACCATGGGATTTGCAATTATGCCAACCGGATGGGCAGCCGCCCAACCAGAGTATCCCTGACAAGGTATTACCTCTCACGCTCGGACCGTCACTGTCACACAGGCATGAAATACCCCTCTTTTCCATGTCGACATCTTCTGAAATTGAAGGTTCAAATAAAAAAGTACACGTTGTCATTTTTCAAACAAAAGAAAAAATGCACTTGGTTTGCATCGGATTCACAATAAAGAATATATTTCATTGTCTGAAAAGCTTAATAAATGAAAAGTTATATATTTTTAGTATACTTTAACTGTTTTCTCGTTAATCAGATTATCTAGATAACTTCGTAAGACGATGACTTTTCAAACTTTTCCACAGGGAACCCGGCTTTGATACGCAGTGACAATATTGACGGGTTCCCTGTGTATTTAGCTCAATGAACAAGAGCGTACAAATGTCGCGGGTTTCCTGTGGTTTCCTTACGGAATGATCACGGCCGTTGAGGTTTCATTTTACACCACAGGAAACCCACGACATTTGTACGCTCTTGTTCATTGAGCTAAATACACAGGGAACCCGTCAATATTGTCACTACGTATCGAAGCCGGGTTCCCTCTGACTTTTCTGGCTCTTCGGGCCAAATTTAGTTTTAATTTTGTGAATTCTGACCAGCTAAGCGGTGAATTTTGTTTCAGCCAATCACAGCACGTTTGGCTGTTTTGCCGCCGACCCTCGTATAACCCAAATTTCGCACGGTTGGACGGCTGCTTTTTGTTTTTAGAGATAAAATCTTTTACTACTAACTGGGCAAAAAGACTTTTTTAACAGGTTTTACCATAGAATTGCCTTATTGAATATTTTTTAAAGGCATTGATTAGTAGTTGCGTCAGGGCCGGCATATTGTGTCAATTGGCAATTGTGTTTTTATTTTGTAAAGCAAAATTACCTTCGAATTCTGCTGAAGCTAGGGTGAGGAATACTGCTGCAATAACCAATATGATCAGGCGATTCATGGTGGATTTCTGAAGAAAAAAAATCACAATCACAGTAAGTTGAGTTGCAAAAACTGAATTGCTGTCAATATAGACGTCATTTAGGGACAATGGAGATCAAAAATCCTTAGAATCTTAGGTCCGGTTTAGACGTCGAAGTTCACATGTACCGAATCTAATACAAATGAGCAAAATCTATTGTTTGAATTCATTTGCATTAACATTGCCAGAAATATGGGACATGAGCCTGCTCATCCATGCGCAATGATGCGTTTCAGCTTACAAAATAGCCGCCGAGTCTTATAGGAAATGTATGGGGAATATAGAGCTTCCTCTATTTACGGCGAATAGGGTTTTATTTCCTCTGAGCTCCACATCGCGACAAACAACCCACCCTACAAGCTACTTAATAAGCGTAAAATGATCATTGAATCATGCGACATATTGGTTCCCGGACTACTTGCCTTCGAAAGGCTTCGAAAGCTCTAGATTCCATACATCGTCTATAAATCTGGCCACACTTGACCCCAAAATCGTCTTATTTGAGCTCGAAAAAATTTAAAAGTAAAAGAGCTCCACCTCGATATCACCAAACGAGTGTTTAATAAATCCAAAACCGCTCAAAATAGACAGCATGCCTTCAGAATGTAGGTTCCCAAGAAGCTTGAAGTTAGGTTAAATTTTAAGCGATTTGACGCGTTGTTAGCTTGTAGTTTTCAGTTAAAAATGACAAGAAACCACAGAGAACTGCTCCAAACAGTTTCAAAACCCCCTAAATATCGCCATTTTGTTTTTACAAGCTCCTATTGACTGCTGAGATACAATAAGGAAGCTTAAAGTAACGATTTACGTTTGAAACTTGTTTCTTGTCCTTCATGGGCTTCCTGTGGTGAGGCTTATCAACAGAAAAATAATAGTTGTTCTTTTGATTGTCAAGTAACTATTTTTTGGCAAGAATTGTTTTACTAACATCATAGTTGAATATAAATATGTGCTTGGAAACCATGTAGTTATATTTTTCCTCTAGAAAACCACTTCATTTTCATTCATGCGTAACACCGCTGACAATGTCCAATATTTCTGGCAATGATTCAGCACATGTAAACTTCGACACCTAAACTGGGCCTTAGAATAAGAGAATAATGTGCCAAAGGATGGCTGGTAAGAAAATGTTCTAGATACGCATCAGGAATTGACTTTTAGAAGTTTTGTGAGTGTTGTTTCACGATTACAAACATCTCTTACATCCATGAAGATGGGTGCTTTAGCCGGAAAGCTCGGATAAATAAAATAAAAATATTAGGTCCTATTCTAGTCAGTAGTTAGGACTTTCGATTATTACTGGAGTCTTCGTGGTTTAAACAGTAAAACTATATAAAATTTAGTACTCGGGCATGTCATAAGTAAGTTTAGGTTCGGGCAGTTCTAGCGATAATCACTCCCATGTTCTTCACTTTGCCCAACAAATTTAAAAAAAAGTTCAATCAATGATATATGTAATAATTGGGTAGTATTACCTTCCAAAGTCTCTGCAGATTCGTTGTTTTAGAAGACGATTGGTTTCCACTGCTTGATTTTTGGATGATCAACTGAAGACCATGACCATCGCTACTTCTATTTATATGATGAAGGTGCCAATGCAGCAAGACATTTAGCCATTTAACAAACCTTATTTGGTAATATCAGTCAGCTTTGCATCGAAATGTGTCGATTTAACGCACTAAAAGTCCGTGCATTATAGAACCCTTTCACGTGACGTCAAAGCACCTCAATTTAGAGAGAAAAAACGAAAGAATTTCATTCTTCTGAGAATTGGAACCTATTGTTTTGTCTTCCAAATTGAGCTACATTCTAACGTGCTGCAGCAGCAAGAGGTCTTTATGGGAATTACATTAAACGTGGTCATACCTTTGCGCGTCGCGCTGTACTAACATGCATACTATGCCACTTTACAGTGCGACGTCGACGCGCAAACCATTGCGAAAGTATGACCACATTTAACGTATTTCCATACTTCCATGCACGGGCCTTTTACTGCCAAAAGGAACTCACTTACACGCCTTATATGGTAAAGGTGCGGTAATATGAGCAAGCTCAACAAAATCGTGCAACTTGTTGCGCAACATCAGTAGATATGGTGCTGTAGATTCGATTATACACCACTTTTTATAAAGGCGTATTCTTTCTTTTGTAATTTAGACAAATGTTTTAGAGGATATTATTATTCGCACGCAAAAGGAATGACCACAAAAATTTTCAAGAGCTTTCAAGACGTGTCTCAGGGATATCTTTGGGATCCCTGTGGTAAGGTGCTAAGAATCTTTATTAACTTGAAGGCCTTTTTCTCGACAAAAAAAGGAAGGATTTTTGATTGGTCTTTATATTATTTGAAAATACTTACATATTTTGCTCAGTTCAACTGCAAAAAGTGAGATCATAAAATGCTACCTTAACTAAACTTCACCACAGGAAGCCCAAACGGTTCCACCCGTCAAAAAAACTCTTAGTAAAAAAAAAATTTTAAAAAGCTTTGGCCTAAAACGTATTAACCTTGAGAGAAAGTACTAAATGAGATTTCAATCTGTTAGTCAAGATATTTTGACATTCTTCTTTATTAAAAAGAAAACAAGCCGCTTGAAGTTGGAACCCAAAAATAAGGCTTTTTTCAATTTGTCAAATTTGTACAATTTGTAAATCGAAAAATCGAGTTTCTTCAAACAAATCATAGCTCGTTGGAAAGCTAAGGAGAGCATCAACATGTTTCTGAAACTAATTTCTTGCATAGAAGTATACTAAACTGAGATTTTACAGGGGTGTTAATTTTTGATGAAAACAAGATAAGTCAGCGGTATATTTAGCGTTTCCAGCATTTTCCATGCATATTTTTTTATCGTTTCTTGAAATGAAACACACATATAAGACACCTTATATGGTGATTTTAATAACGTCTTGAACGTTTACAAAATTGACTAAAAAACCTGGGTATAATATGTAGCTTAATTTTTGGGGTTCCTGTGGCTTGTGGTCCGGATGACTAAATAACACAGGAAACCTACCACTGTCATAGCCGCGACTCATCACAAAAAAAATATTCAACAATTTATACCAAAGATAATTTTTGTAAAGCCGTAAAACAATGCATTGATAGAAAGGTTTAAATTGTCCGAGAACAGAATACTGAAAATAATAAATTTACTAATTTTTTATTAAAATAATCAAAACACAAAGTTATAATTAGCTTTCTCCAGACGTACTTCCGTACCCATCTAAATACTAAAGAAGTTATAAATACCTCCCTTATTATTCTCTTTTATTACGCGGCGGCCATATGGGTTGAAACAATAGGTACTATTCAACGCGCCAAAAGAAGTCAAAATGGTAAAAAGGGTAGACTGTACATTGCTTATGAATCGGTGGAATTATAGCAAGAGATGAGAGTTGGGCTAAAAAAAACCTTCGTGTGAAAGAGCTGAATGAAATATCGACTTCTGCAATTAATTTTTTTTTGAAACTTTTCCAGTTTAAAAGGTATTTTAATTCAAAATCCCATTAAAACAGTCATTTCTAAGGGAGAGGACGCATATAAAAAAAATATATCTGTCGAGGAATGAGGTTTAAAAATTGTATACAAAGAGAGTGCATGCAAAATTTTACCAAAAAAAAGAGTTCCAGTTTAATGCTAACTATCAGTTTTTATTGAAAAGATTAACTTCGTTATTCTAATACAACCGAGTGATCTGAAATTCTAGTCTTTTGACTATTATGTTCAGTGCAGAAATTTACTGTTTGCAGCACCAGCCAATCGTCGGACCATGGGATTTGCAATTATGCCAACCGGATGGGCAGCCGGCTAACCAGTATGTCCCTGACAAGGTATTACCTCTCACGCTCGGACCGTCACTGTCACACAGGCATGGAATACCCCTCTTTTCCATGTCGACATCTTCTGAAATTGAAAGTTCAAATAAAAAAGTAAATATTTCATTCTTGAATATGTATCATGGGACACAACGTTGTCATTTTTCAAACAAAAGAAAAACGCACTTGATTTGCATCGGATTCACAATAAAGAATATATTTCATTATCTGAAAAGTATATTTTAACTGTTTTCTCGTTAATCAGATCATCTAGGCAACGTCGTAAGACGAAGATGACTTTTCAAACTTTTTGGGCTCTTCGGGCCAAATTTAGTTCTAATTTTGTGAATTCTAACCCGGTGAGCGGTGAATTTTATTTCAGCCAATCACAGCACGTTTGGCTGTTTTGCCGCCGGCCCTCGTGTATAACCCAATTTTCGCGCGGTTGGACGGCTGCTTTTGTTTTGAAAGATAAAACTTTTTACTATTAGCTGGGCAAAAAGACTTTTTTAACCGGTTTTTACCATAGAATTGCATTACCGCATATTTTTTAAGGCATTGAATTAGTAGTTGAGTCAGGGCCGGCAATTGTGTCCACTCATGCTTTGCGCGACGGGTTCACCGCTCAGATGGAAAGTTTTCACTGAATTTTATGAAATAAGAACCGGTTTCTAATTCTAGGCTAAATAGGTAAAGGTAAAGGTAAATCAACTATATTTAATAACGTCGTTTCCTTAAACTACGTGGCTGGTATCACAACATGCATGGAGAAAAAACGAAAACAGGTTGTTGTGTCGAGGGGTCTAAATCAGAAATCTTAGCCCAACATCAGATTCTTAATAACTAGATTTTTATAAGCGGGTTCTTATTTTCAACCACGACGTTTAAAATTCGACTTGAATGTTGAAAATACTTATATTGACCATAGTATGTTACCTATGAAGCAAGATATTATATCATAGTGTGGTTTTCGGTTGATAGGTTCTGGCATCAAAGTAAAACCGACCATGGAAAAATGATTTTATAAATATCTCCCAAAATAAAAAATATTGTTTTTGCAAGTGTATCCAAAGAATGGTGCTTCTTAATTCTTTGGGATTTCAATTGTGTTAGCGTTAAAGAATCCCCAAATTATCTGCCATTATTATTTTAATCTAATATTTTTAAATTCATTCCAACTAGTTGTGTTTTTATTTTGTAAAGCAAAATTACCTTCGAATTCTGCTGAAGCTAGGGTGAGGAATACTGCTGCGATAACCAATATGAGTAGGCGATTCATGGTAGATTTTTGAAGAAAAAAATCACAATCACAGTAAGTTGAATAGACCTTTTTAGCTTCGTATGCAAATTGCCCATTTCAGACCACATGACATTCCCTTGAGAAATGTTCTTTTGTTAAAATATTAACACATGAAAGAATCAGCTCCCAAGAGTGGCATCACATGGTCTGAAATGGGCACAACAAACAATGAAGCTGAAAAGGTCTATTGCAATAACTGAATTGCTGTCAATATCAGGCCCGTAACCAGGGGGGAGCACAGGGTGCACGTGCACCCCCCCTCCCCCCATCAGACCAAAAGGTCCGCTTTTTATCAACATTTTATAAAGTTAATAAAGTTCATTATTATTATTATTGCTTGAAAATAAAAAAAAAAATACAGATTTAATGTAAATCAAAACTATAACGGCTACTTCTATTTTCTATACTACACTTAGGTCCATTTTTACTTGATGTGCACCCCCCCGGTAAATGTTCTGGTTACGGCCCTGAATATACACGTCATTTAAGGACATGTGAGATGTTATCTTACTGAATGGTAAGTATTCTAAGATATAAAGGGGGATCTACATACAAGGTTGAGCATTGAATTAATTGTACCGAATCTAATGCAAATGAGCAAAATCTATATTTTGAATTCATTTGCATTTGATTCGGCACATGTAAACTTCGACATCTAAACTGGGCCTTAGAATAAGAGAATAATGTCCCAAAGGATGGCTGGTACGAAAATGTTCTAGATACGCATCAGGAATTGACTTTTAGAAGTTTTGTGAGTGTTGTTTCACGATTACAAACATCTCTTACATCCATGAAGATGGGTGCTTTAGCCGGAAAGCTCGGATAAATAAAATAAAAATATTAGGTCCTATTCTAGTCAGTAGTTAGGACTTTCGATTATTACTGGAGTCTTCGTGGTTTAAACAGTAAAACTATATAAAATTTAGTACTCGGGCATGTCATAAGTAAGTTTAGGTTCGGGCAGTTCTAGCGATAATCACTCCCATGTTCTTCACTTTGCCCAACAAATTTAAAAAAAAGTTCAATCAATGATATATGTAATAATTGGGTAGTATTACCTTCCAAAGTCTCTGCAGATTCGTTGTTTTAGAAGACGATTGGTTTCCACTGCTTGATTTTTGGATGATCAACTGAAGACCATGACCATCGCTACTTCTATTTATATGATGAAGGTGCCAATGCAGCAAGACATTTAGCCATTTAACAAACCTTATTTGGTAATATCAGTCAGCTTTGCATCGAAATGTGTCGATTTAACGCACTAAAAGTCCGTGCATTATAGAACCCTTTCACGTGACGTCAAAGCACCTCAATTTAGAGAGAAAAAACGAAAGAATTTCATTCTTCTGAGAATTGGAACCTATTGTTTTGTCTTCCAAATTGAGCTACATTCTAACGTGCTGCAGCAGCAAGAGGTCTTTATGGGAATTACATTAAACGTGGTCATACCTTTGCGCGTCGCGCTGTACTAACATGCATACTATGCCACTTTACAGTGCGACGTCGACGCGCAAACCATTGCGAAAGTATGACCACATTTAACGTATTTCCATACTTCCATGCACGGGCCTTTTACTGCCAAAAGGAACTCACTTACACGCCTTATATGGTAAAGGTGCGGTAATATGAGCAAGCTCAACAAAATCGTGCAACTTGTTGCGCAACATCAGTAGATATGGTGCTGTAGATTCGATTATACACCACTTTTTATAAAGGCGTATTCTTTCTTTTGTAATTTAGACAAATGTTTTAGAGGATATTATTATTCGCACGCAAAAGGAATGACCACAAAAATTTTCAAGAGCTTTCAAGACGTGTCTCAGGGATATCTTTGGGATCCCTGTGGTAAGGTGCTAAGAATCTTTATTAACTTGAAGGCCTTTTTCTCGACAAAAAAAGGAAGGATTTTTGATTGGTCTTTATATTATTTGAAAATACTTACATATTTTGCTCAGTTCAACTGCAAAAAGTGAGATCATAAAATGCTACCTTAACTAAACTTCACCACAGGAAGCCCAAACGGTTCCACCCGTCAAAAAAACTCTTAGTAAAAAAAAAATTTTAAAAAGCTTTGGCCTAAAACGTATTAACCTTGAGAGAAAGTACTAAATGAGATTTCAATCTGTTAGTCAAGATATTTTGACATTCTTCTTTATTAAAAAGAAAACAAGCCGCTTGAAGTTGGAACCCAAAAATAAGGCTTTTTTCAATTTGTCAAATTTGTACAATTTGTAAATCGAAAAATCGAGTTTCTTCAAACAAATCATAGCTCGTTGGAAAGCTAAGGAGAGCATCAACATGTTTCTGAAACTAATTTCTTGCATAGAAGTATACTAAACTGAGATTTTACAGGGGTGTTAATTTTTGATGAAAACAAGATAAGTCAGCGGTATATTTAGCGTTTCCAGCATTTTCCATGCATATTTTTTTATCGTTTCTTGAAATGAAACACACATATAAGACACCTTATATGGTGATTTTAATAACGTCTTGAACGTTTACAAAATTGACTAAAAAACCTGGGTATAATATGTAGCTTAATTTTTGGGGTTCCTGTGGCTTGTGGTCCGGATGACTAAATAACACAGGAAACCTACCACTGTCATAGCCGCGACTCATCACAAAAAAAATATTCAACAATTTATACCAAAGATAATTTTTGTAAAGCCGTAAAACAATGCATTGATAGAAAGGTTTAAATTGTCCGAGAACAGAATACTGAAAATAATAAATTTACTAATTTTTTATTAAAATAATCAAAACACAAAGTTATAATTAGCTTTCTCCAGACGTACTTCCGTACCCATCTAAATACTAAAGAAGTTATAAATACCTCCCTTATTATTCTCTTTTATTACGCGGCGGCCATATGGGTTGAAACAATAGGTACTATTCAACGCGCCAAAAGAAGTCAAAATGGTAAAAAGGGTAGACTGTACATTGCTTATGAATCGGTGGAATTATAGCAAGAGATGAGAGTTGGGCTAAAAAAAACCTTCGTGTGAAAGAGCTGAATGAAATATCGACTTCTGCAATTAATTTTTTTTTGAAACTTTTCCAGTTTAAAAGGTATTTTAATTCAAAATCCCATTAAAACAGTCATTTCTAAGGGAGAGGACGCATATAAAAAAAATATATCTGTCGAGGAATGAGGTTTAAAAATTGTATACAAAGAGAGTGCATGCAAAATTTTACCAAAAAAAAGAGTTCCAGTTTAATGCTAACTATCAGTTTTTATTGAAAAGATTAACTTCGTTATTCTAATACAACCGAGTGATCTGAAATTCTAGTCTTTTGACTATTATGTTCAGTGCAGAAATTTACTGTTTGCAGCACCAGCCAATCGTCGGACCATGGGATTTGCAATTATGCCAACCGGATGGGCAGCCGGCTAACCAGTATGTCCCTGACAAGGTATTACCTCTCACGCTCGGACCGTCACTGTCACACAGGCATGGAATACCCCTCTTTTCCATGTCGACATCTTCTGAAATTGAAAGTTCAAATAAAAAAGTAAATATTTCATTCTTGAATATGTATCATGGGACACAACGTTGTCATTTTTCAAACAAAAGAAAAACGCACTTGATTTGCATCGGATTCACAATAAAGAATATATTTCATTATCTGAAAAGTATATTTTAACTGTTTTCTCGTTAATCAGATCATCTAGGCAACGTCGTAAGACGAAGATGACTTTTCAAACTTTTTGGGCTCTTCGGGCCAAATTTAGTTCTAATTTTGTGAATTCTAACCCGGTGAGCGGTGAATTTTATTTCAGCCAATCACAGCACGTTTGGCTGTTTTGCCGCCGGCCCTCGTGTATAACCCAATTTTCGCGCGGTTGGACGGCTGCTTTTGTTTTGAAAGATAAAACTTTTTACTATTAGCTGGGCAAAAAGACTTTTTTAACCGGTTTTTACCATAGAATTGCATTACCGCATATTTTTTAAGGCATTGAATTAGTAGTTGAGTCAGGGCCGGCAATTGTGTCCACTCATGCTTTGCGCGACGGGTTCACCGCTCAGATGGAAAGTTTTCACTGAATTTTATGAAATAAGAACCGGTTTCTAATTCTAGGCTAAATAGGTAAAGGTAAAGGTAAATCAACTATATTTAATAACGTCGTTTCCTTAAACTACGTGGCTGGTATCACAACATGCATGGAGAAAAAACGAAAACAGGTTGTTGTGTCGAGGGGTCTAAATCAGAAATCTTAGCCCAACATCAGATTCTTAATAACTAGATTTTTATAAGCGGGTTCTTATTTTCAACCACGACGTTTAAAATTCGACTTGAATGTTGAAAATACTTATATTGACCATAGTATGTTACCTATGAAGCAAGATATTATATCATAGTGTGGTTTTCGGTTGATAGGTTCTGGCATCAAAGTAAAACCGACCATGGAAAAATGATTTTATAAATATCTCCCAAAATAAAAAATATTGTTTTTGCAAGTGTATCCAAAGAATGGTGCTTCTTAATTCTTTGGGATTTCAATTGTGTTAGCGTTAAAGAATCCCCAAATTATCTGCCATTATTATTTTAATCTAATATTTTTAAATTCATTCCAACTAGTTGTGTTTTTATTTTGTAAAGCAAAATTACCTTCGAATTCTGCTGAAGCTAGGGTGAGGAATACTGCTGCGATAACCAATATGAGTAGGCGATTCATGGTAGATTTTTGAAGAAAAAAATCACAATCACAGTAAGTTGAATAGACCTTTTTAGCTTCGTATGCAAATTGCCCATTTCAGACCACATGACATTCCCTTGAGAAATGTTCTTTTGTTAAAATATTAACACATGAAAGAATCAGCTCCCAAGAGTGGCATCACATGGTCTGAAATGGGCACAACAAACAATGAAGCTGAAAAGGTCTATTGCAATAACTGAATTGCTGTCAATATCAGGCCCGTAACCAGGGGGGAGCACAGGGTGCACGTGCACCCCCCCTCCCCCCATCAGACCAAAAGGTCCGCTTTTTATCAACATTTTATAAAGTTAATAAAGTTCATTATTATTATTATTGCTTGAAAATAAAAAAAAAAATACAGATTTAATGTAAATCAAAACTATAACGGCTACTTCTATTTTCTATACTACACTTAGGTCCATTTTTACTTGATGTGCACCCCCCCGGTAAATGTTCTGGTTACGGCCCTGAATATACACGTCATTTAAGGACATGTGAGATGTTATCTTACTGAATGGTAAGTATTCTAAGATATAAAGGGGGATCTACATACAAGGTTGAGCATTGAATTAATTGTACCGAATCTAATGCAAATGAGCAAAATCTATATTTTGAATTCATTTGCATTTGATTCGGCACATGTAAACTTCGACATCTAAACTGGGCCTTAGAATAAGAGAATAATGTCCCAAAGGATGGCTGGTACGAAAATGTTCTAGATACGCATCAGGAATTGACTTTTAGAAGTTTTGTGAGTGTTGTTTCACGATTACAAACATCTCTTACATCCATGAAGATGGGTGCTTTAGCCGGAAAGCTCGGATAAATAAAATAAAAATATTAGGTCCTATTCTAGTCAGTAGTTAGGACTTTCGATTATTACTGGAGTCTTCGTGGTTTAAACAGTAAAACTATATAAAATTTAGTACTCGGGCATGTCATAAGTAAGTTTAGGTTCGGGCAGTTCTAGCGATAATCACTCCCATGTTCTTCACTTTGCCCAACAAATTTAAAAAAAAGTTCAATCAATGATATATGTAATAATTGGGTAGTATTACCTTCCAAAGTCTCTGCAGATTCGTTGTTTTAGAAGACGATTGGTTTCCACTGCTTGATTTTTGGATGATCAACTGAAGACCATGACCATCGCTACTTCTATTTATATGATGAAGGTGCCAATGCAGCAAGACATTTAGCCATTTAACAAACCTTATTTGGTAATATCAGTCAGCTTTGCATCGAAATGTGTCGATTTAACGCACTAAAAGTCCGTGCATTATAGAACCCTTTCACGTGACGTCAAAGCACCTCAATTTAGAGAGAAAAAACGAAAGAATTTCATTCTTCTGAGAATTGGAACCTATTGTTTTGTCTTCCAAATTGAGCTACATTCTAACGTGCTGCAGCAGCAAGAGGTCTTTATGGGAATTACATTAAACGTGGTCATACCTTTGCGCGTCGCGCTGTACTAACATGCATACTATGCCACTTTACAGTGCGACGTCGACGCGCAAACCATTGCGAAAGTATGACCACATTTAACGTATTTCCATACTTCCATGCACGGGCCTTTTACTGCCAAAAGGAACTCACTTACACGCCTTATATGGTAAAGGTGCGGTAATATGAGCAAGCTCAACAAAATCGTGCAACTTGTTGCGCAACATCAGTAGATATGGTGCTGTAGATTCGATTATACACCACTTTTTATAAAGGCGTATTCTTTCTTTTGTAATTTAGACAAATGTTTTAGAGGATATTATTATTCGCACGCAAAAGGAATGACCACAAAAATTTTCAAGAGCTTTCAAGACGTGTCTCAGGGATATCTTTGGGATCCCTGTGGTAAGGTGCTAAGAATCTTTATTAACTTGAAGGCCTTTTTCTCGACAAAAAAAGGAAGGATTTTTGATTGGTCTTTATATTATTTGAAAATACTTACATATTTTGCTCAGTTCAACTGCAAAAAGTGAGATCATAAAATGCTACCTTAACTAAACTTCACCACAGGAAGCCCAAACGGTTCCACCCGTCAAAAAAACTCTTAGTAAAAAAAAAATTTTAAAAAGCTTTGGCCTAAAACGTATTAACCTTGAGAGAAAGTACTAAATGAGATTTCAATCTGTTAGTCAAGATATTTTGACATTCTTCTTTATTAAAAAGAAAACAAGCCGCTTGAAGTTGGAACCCAAAAATAAGGCTTTTTTCAATTTGTCAAATTTGTACAATTTGTAAATCGAAAAATCGAGTTTCTTCAAACAAATCATAGCTCGTTGGAAAGCTAAGGAGAGCATCAACATGTTTCTGAAACTAATTTCTTGCATAGAAGTATACTAAACTGAGATTTTACAGGGGTGTTAATTTTTGATGAAAACAAGATAAGTCAGCGGTATATTTAGCGTTTCCAGCATTTTCCATATTTTTTTATCGTTTCTTGAAATGAAACACACATATAAGACACCTTATATGGTGATTTTAATAACGTCTTGAACGTTTACAAAATTGACTAAAAAACCTGGGTATAATATGTAGCTTAATTTTTGGGGTTCCTGTGGCTTGTGGTCCGGATGACTAAATAACACAGGAAACCTACCACTGTCATAGCCGCGACTCATCACAAAAAAAATATTCAACAATTTATACCAAAGATAATTTTTGTAAAGCCGTAAAACAATGCATTGATAGAAAGGTTTAAATTGTCCGAGAACAGAATACTGAAAATAATAAATTTACTAATTTTTTATTAAAATAATCAAAACACAAAGTTATAATTAGCTTTCTCCAGACGTACTTCCGTACCCATCTAAATACTAAAGAAGTTATAAATACCTCCCTTATTATTCTCTTTTATTACGCGGCGGCCATATGGGTTGAAACAATAGGTACTATTCAACGCGCCAAAAGAAGTCAAAATGGTAAAAAGGGTAGACTGTACATTGCTTATGAATCGGTGGAATTATAGCAAGAGATGAGAGTTGGGCTAAAAAAAACCTTCGTGTGAAAGAGCTGAATGAAATATCGACTTCTGCAATTAATTTTTTTTTGAAACTTTTCCAGTTTAAAAGGTATTTTAATTCAAAATCCCATTAAAACAGTCATTTCTAAGGGAGAGGACGCATATAAAAAAAATATATCTGTCGAGGAATGAGGTTTAAAAATTGTATACAAAGAGAGTGCATGCAAAATTTTACCAAAAAAAAGAGTTCCAGTTTAATGCTAACTATCAGTTTTTATTGAAAAGATTAACTTCGTTATTCTAATACAACCGAGTGATCTGAAATTCTAGTCTTTTGACTATTATGTTCAGTGCAGAAATTTACTGTTTGCAGCACCAGCCAATCGTCGGACCATGGGATTTGCAATTATGCCAACCGGATGGGCAGCCGGCTAACCAGTATGTCCCTGACAAGGTATTACCTCTCACGCTCGGACCGTCACTGTCACACAGGCATGGAATACCCCTCTTTTCCATGTCGACATCTTCTGAAATTGAAAGTTCAAATAAAAAAGTAAATATTTCATTCTTGAATATGTATCATGGGACACAACGTTGTCATTTTTCAAACAAAAGAAAAACGCACTTGATTTGCATCGGATTCACAATAAAGAATATATTTCATTATCTGAAAAGTATATTTTAACTGTTTTCTCGTTAATCAGATCATCTAGGCAACGTCGTAAGACGAAGATGACTTTTCAAACTTTTTGGGCTCTTCGGGCCAAATTTAGTTCTAATTTTGTGAATTCTAACCCGGTGAGCGGTGAATTTTATTTCAGCCAATCACAGCACGTTTGGCTGTTTTGCCGCCGGCCCTCGTGTATAACCCAATTTTCGCGCGGTTGGACGGCTGCTTTTGTTTTGAAAGATAAAACTTTTTACTATTAGCTGGGCAAAAAGACTTTTTTAACCGGTTTTTACCATAGAATTGCATTACCGCATATTTTTTAAGGCATTGAATTAGTAGTTGAGTCAGGGCCGGCAATTGTGTCCACTCATGCTTTGCGCGACGGGTTCACCGCTCAGATGGAAAGTTTTCACTGAATTTTATGAAATAAGAACCGGTTTCTAATTCTAGGCTAAATAGGTAAAGGTAAAGGTAAATCAACTATATTTAATAACGTCGTTTCCTTAAACTACGTGGCTGGTATCACAACATGCATGGAGAAAAAACGAAAACAGGTTGTTGTGTCGAGGGGTCTAAATCAGAAATCTTAGCCCAACATCAGATTCTTAATAACTAGATTTTTATAAGCGGGTTCTTATTTTCAACCACGACGTTTAAAATTCGACTTGAATGTTGAAAATACTTATATTGACCATAGTATGTTACCTATGAAGCAAGATATTATATCATAGTGTGGTTTTCGGTTGATAGGTTCTGGCATCAAAGTAAAACCGACCATGGAAAAATGATTTTATAAATATCTCCCAAAATAAAAAATATTGTTTTTGCAAGTGTATCCAAAGAATGGTGCTTCTTAATTCTTTGGGATTTCAATTGTGTTAGCGTTAAAGAATCCCCAAATTATCTGCCATTATTATTTTAATCTAATATTTTTACATTCATTCCAACTAGTTGTGTTTTTATTTTGTAAAGCAAAATTACCTTCGAATTCTGCTGAAGCTAGGGTGAGGAATACTGCTGCGATAACCAATATGAGTAGGCGATTCATGGTAGATTTTTGAAGAAAAAAATCACAATCACAGTAAGTTGAATAGACCTTTTTAGCTTCGTATGCAAATTGCCCATTTCAGACCACATGACATTCCCTTGAGAAATGTTCTTTTGTTAAAATATTAACACATGAAAGAATCAGCTCCCAAGAGTGGCATCACATGGTCTGAAATGGGCACAACAAACAATGAAGCTGAAAAGGTCTATTGCAATAACTGAATTGCTGTCAATATCAGGCCCGTAACCAGGGGGGAGCACAGGGTGCACGTGCACCCCCCCTCCCCCCATCAGACCAAAAGGTCCGCTTTTTATCAACATTTTATAAAGTTAATAAAGTTCATTATTATTATTATTGCTTGAAAATAAAAAAAAAAATACAGATTTAATGTAAATCAAAACTATAACGGCTACTTCTATTTTCTATACTACACTTAGGTCCATTTTTACTTGATGTGCACCCCCCCGGTAAATGTTCTGGTTACGGCCCTGAATATACACGTCATTTAAGGACATGTGAGATGTTATCTTACTGAATGGTAAGTATTCTAAGATATAAAGGGGGATCTACATACAAGGTTGAGCATTGAATTAATTGTACCGAATCTAATGCAAATGAGCAAAATCTATATTTTGAATTCATTTGCATTTGATTCGGCACATGTAAACTTCGACATCTAAACTGGGCCTTAGAATAAGAGAATAATGTCCCAAAGGATGGCTGGTACGAAAATGTTCTAGATACGCATCAGGAATTGACTTTTAGAAGTTTTGTGAGTGTTGTTTCACGATTACAAACATCTCTTACATCCATGAAGATGGGTGCTTTAGCCGGAAAGCTCGGATAAATAAAATAAAAATATTAGGTCCTATTCTAGTCAGTAGTTAGGACTTTCGATTATTACTGGAGTCTTCGTGGTTTAAACAGTAAAACTATATAAAATTTAGTACTCGGGCATGTCATAAGTAAGTTTAGGTTCGGGCAGTTCTAGCGATAATCACTCCCATGTTCTTCACTTTGCCCAACAAATTTAAAAAAAAGTTCAATCAATGATATATGTAATAATTGGGTAGTATTACCTTCCAAAGTCTCTGCAGATTCGTTGTTTTAGAAGACGATTGGTTTCCACTGCTTGATTTTTGGATGATCAACTGAAGACCATGACCATCGCTACTTCTATTTATATGATGAAGGTGCCAATGCAGCAAGACATTTAGCCATTTAACAAACCTTATTTGGTAATATCAGTCAGCTTTGCATCGAAATGTGTCGATTTAACGCACTAAAAGTCCGTGCATTATAGAACCCTTTCACGTGACGTCAAAGCACCTCAATTTAGAGAGAAAAAACGAAAGAATTTCATTCTTCTGAGAATTGGAACCTATTGTTTTGTCTTCCAAATTGAGCTACATTCTAACGTGCTGCAGCAGCAAGAGGTCTTTATGGGAATTACATTAAACGTGGTCATACCTTTGCGCGTCGCGCTGTACTAACATGCATACTATGCCACTTTACAGTGCGACGTCGACGCGCAAACCATTGCGAAAGTATGACCACATTTAACGTATTTCCATACTTCCATGCACGGGCCTTTTACTGCCAAAAGGAACTCACTTACACGCCTTATATGGTAAAGGTGCGGTAATATGAGCAAGCTCAACAAAATCGTGCAACTTGTTGCGCAACATCAGTAGATATGGTGCTGTAGATTCGATTATACACCACTTTTTATAAAGGCGTATTCTTTCTTTTGTAATTTAGACAAATGTTTTAGAGGATATTATTATTCGCACGCAAAAGGAATGACCACAAAAATTTTCAAGAGCTTTCAAGACGTGTCTCAGGGATATCTTTGGGATCCCTGTGGTAAGGTGCTAAGAATCTTTATTAACTTGAAGGCCTTTTTCTCGACAAAAAAAGGAAGGATTTTTGATTGGTCTTTATATTATTTGAAAATACTTACATATTTTGCTCAGTTCAACTGCAAAAAGTGAGATCATAAAATGCTACCTTAACTAAACTTCACCACAGGAAGCCCAAACGGTTCCACCCGTCAAAAAAACTCTTAGTAAAAAAAAAATTTTAAAAAGCTTTGGCCTAAAACGTATTAACCTTGAGAGAAAGTACTAAATGAGATTTCAATCTGTTAGTCAAGATATTTTGACATTCTTCTTTATTAAAAAGAAAACAAGCCGCTTGAAGTTGGAACCCAAAAATAAGGCTTTTTTCAATTTGTCAAATTTGTACAATTTGTAAATCGAAAAATCGAGTTTCTTCAAACAAATCATAGCTCGTTGGAAAGCTAAGGAGAGCATCAACATGTTTCTGAAACTAATTTCTTGCATAGAAGTATACTAAACTGAGATTTTACAGGGGTGTTAATTTTTGATGAAAACAAGATAAGTCAGCGGTATATTTAGCGTTTCCAGCATTTTCCATGCATATTTTTTTATCGTTTCTTGAAATGAAACACACATATAAGACACCTTATATGGTGATTTTAATAACGTCTTGAACGTTTACAAAATTGACTAAAAAACCTGGGTATAATATGTAGCTTAATTTTTGGGGTTCCTGTGGCTTGTGGTCCGGATGACTAAATAACACAGGAAACCTACCACTGTCATAGCCGCGACTCATCACAAAAAAAATATTCAACAATTTATACCAAAGATAATTTTTGTAAAGCCGTAAAACAATGCATTGATAGAAAGGTTTAAATTGTCCGAGAACAGAATACTGAAAATAATAAATTTACTAATTTTTTATTAAAATAATCAAAACACAAAGTTATAATTAGCTTTCTCCAGACGTACTTCCGTACCCATCTAAATACTAAAGAAGTTATAAATACCTCCCTTATTATTCTCTTTTATTACGCGGCGGCCATATGGGTTGAAACAATAGGTACTATTCAACGCGCCAAAAGAAGTCAAAATGGTAAAAAGGGTAGACTGTACATTGCTTATGAATCGGTGGAATTATAGCAAGAGATGAGAGTTGGGCTAAAAAAAACCTTCGTGTGAAAGAGCTGAATGAAATATCGACTTCTGCAATTAATTTTTTTTTGAAACTTTTCCAGTTTAAAAGGTATTTTAATTCAAAATCCCATTAAAACAGTCATTTCTAAGGGAGAGGACGCATATAAAAAAAATATATCTGTCGAGGAATGAGGTTTAAAAATTGTATACAAAGAGAGTGCATGCAAAATTTTACCAAAAAAAAGAGTTCCAGTTTAATGCTAACTATCAGTTTTTATTGAAAAGATTAACTTCGTTATTCTAATACAACCGAGTGATCTGAAATTCTAGTCTTTTGACTATTATGTTCAGTGCAGAAATTTACTGTTTGCAGCACCAGCCAATCGTCGGACCATGGGATTTGCAATTATGCCAACCGGATGGGCAGCCGGCTAACCAGTATGTCCCTGACAAGGTATTACCTCTCACGCTCGGACCGTCACTGTCACACAGGCATGGAATACCCCTCTTTTCCATGTCGACATCTTCTGAAATTGAAAGTTCAAATAAAAAAGTAAATATTTCATTCTTGAATATGTATCATGGGACACAACGTTGTCATTTTTCAAACAAAAGAAAAACGCACTTGATTTGCATCGGATTCACAATAAAGAATATATTTCATTATCTGAAAAGTATATTTTAACTGTTTTCTCGTTAATCAGATCATCTAGGCAACGTCGTAAGACGAAGATGACTTTTCAAACTTTTTGGGCTCTTCGGGCCAAATTTAGTTCTAATTTTGTGAATTCTAACCCGGTGAGCGGTGAATTTTATTTCAGCCAATCACAGCACGTTTGGCTGTTTTGCCGCCGGCCCTCGTGTATAACCCAATTTTCGCGCGGTTGGACGGCTGCTTTTGTTTTGAAAGATAAAACTTTTTACTATTAGCTGGGCAAAAAGACTTTTTTAACCGGTTTTTACCATAGAATTGCATTACCGCATATTTTTTAAGGCATTGAATTAGTAGTTGAGTCAGGGCCGGCAATTGTGTCCACTCATGCTTTGCGCGACGGGTTCACCGCTCAGATGGAAAGTTTTCACTGAATTTTATGAAATAAGAACCGGTTTCTAATTCTAGGCTAAATAGGTAAAGGTAAAGGTAAATCAACTATATTTAATAACGTCGTTTCCTTAAACTACGTGGCTGGTATCACAACATGCATGGAGAAAAAACGAAAACAGGTTGTTGTGTCGAGGGGTCTAAATCAGAAATCTTAGCCCAACATCAGATTCTTAATAACTAGATTTTTATAAGCGGGTTCTTATTTTCAACCACGACGTTTAAAATTCGACTTGAATGTTGAAAATACTTATATTGACCATAGTATGTTACCTATGAAGCAAGATATTATATCATAGTGTGGTTTTCGGTTGATAGGTTCTGGCATCAAAGTAAAACCGACCATGGAAAAATGATTTTATAAATATCTCCCAAAATAAAAAATATTGTTTTTGCAAGTGTATCCAAAGAATGGTGCTTCTTAATTCTTTGGGATTTCAATTGTGTTAGCGTTAAAGAATCCCCAAATTATCTGCCATTATTATTTTAATCTAATATTTTTAAATTCATTCCAACTAGTTGTGTTTTTTTTTTGTAAAGCAAAATTACCTTCGAATTCTGCTGAAGCTAGGGTGAGGAATACTGCTGCGATAACCAATATGAGTAGGCGATTCATGGTAGATTTCTGAAGAAAAAAATCACAATCACAGTAAGTTGAATAGACCTTTTTAGCTTCGTATGCAAATTGCCCATTTCAGACCACATGACATTCCCTTGAGAAATGTTCTTTTGTTAAAATATTAACACATGAAAGAATCAGCTCCCAAGAGTGGCATCACATGGTCTGAAATGGGCACAACAAACAATGAAGCTGAAAAGGTCTATTGCAATAACTGAATTGCTGTCAATATCAGGCCCGTAACCAGGGGGGAGCACAGGGTGCACGTGCACCCCCCCTCCCCCCATCAGACCAAAAGGTCCGCTTTTTATCAACATTTTATAAAGTTAATAAAGTTCATTATTATTATTATTGCTTGAAAATAAAAAAAAAAATACAGATTTAATGTAAATCAAAACTATAACGGCTACTTCTATTTTCTATACTACACTTAGGTCCATTTTTACTTGATGTGCACCCCCCCGGTAAATGTTCTGGTTACGGCCCTGAATATACACGTCATTTAAGGACATGTGAGATGTTATCTTACTGAATGGTAAGTATTCTAAGATATAAAGGGGGATCTACATACAAGGTTGAGCATTGAATTAATTGTACCGAATCTAATGCAAATGAGCAAAATCTATATTTTGAATTCATTTGCATTTGATTCGGCACATGTAAACTTCGACATCTAAACTGGGCCTTAGAATAAGAGAATAATGTCCCAAAGGATGGCTGGTACGAAAATGTTCTAGATACGCATCAGGAATTGACTTTTAGAAGTTTTGTGAGTGTTGTTTCACGATTACAAACATCTCTTACATCCATGAAGATGGGTGCTTTAGCCGGAAAGCTCGGATAAATAAAATAAAAATATTAGGTCCTATTCTAGTCAGTAGTTAGGACTTTCGATTATTACTGGAGTCTTCGTGGTTTAAACAGTAAAACTATATAAAATTTAGTACTCGGGCATGTCATAAGTAAGTTTAGGTTCGGGCAGTTCTAGCGATAATCACTCCCATGTTCTTCACTTTGCCCAACAAATTTAAAAAAAAGTTCAATCAATGATATATGTAATAATTGGGTAGTATTACCTTCCAAAGTCTCTGCAGATTCGTTGTTTTAGAAGACGATTGGTTTCCACTGCTTGATTTTTGGATGATCAACTGAAGACCATGACCATCGCTACTTCTATTTATATGATGAAGGTGCCAATGCAGCAAGACATTTAGCCATTTAACAAACCTTATTTGGTAATATCAGTCAGCTTTGCATCGAAATGTGTCGATTTAACGCACTAAAAGTCCGTGCATTATAGAACCCTTTCACGTGACGTCAAAGCACCTCAATTTAGAGAGAAAAAACGAAAGAATTTCATTCTTCTGAGAATTGGAACCTATTGTTTTGTCTTCCAAATTGAGCTACATTCTAACGTGCTGCAGCAGCAAGAGGTCTTTATGGGAATTACATTAAACGTGGTCATACCTTTGCGCGTCGCGCTGTACTAACATGCATACTATGCCACTTTACAGTGCGACGTCGACGCGCAAACCATTGCGAAAGTATGACCACATTTAACGTATTTCCATACTTCCATGCACGGGCCTTTTACTGCCAAAAGGAACTCACTTACACGCCTTATATGGTAAAGGTGCGGTAATATGAGCAAGCTCAACAAAATCGTGCAACTTGTTGCGCAACATCAGTAGATATGGTGCTGTAGATTCGATTATACACCACTTTTTATAAAGGCGTATTCTTTCTTTTGTAATTTAGACAAATGTTTTAGAGGATATTATTATTCGCACGCAAAAGGAATGACCACAAAAATTTTCAAGAGCTTTCAAGACGTGTCTCAGGGATATCTTTGGGATCCCTGTGGTAAGGTGCTAAGAATCTTTATTAACTTGAAGGCCTTTTTCTCGACAAAAAAAGGAAGGATTTTTGATTGGTCTTTATATTATTTGAAAATACTTACATATTTTGCTCAGTTCAACTGCAAAAAGTGAGATCATAAAATGCTACCTTAACTAAACTTCACCACAGGAAGCCCAAACGGTTCCACCCGTCAAAAAAACTCTTAGTAAAAAAAAAATTTTAAAAAGCTTTGGCCTAAAACGTATTAACCTTGAGAGAAAGTACTAAATGAGATTTCAATCTGTTAGTCAAGATATTTTGACATTCTTCTTTATTAAAAAGAAAACAAGCCGCTTGAAGTTGGAACCCAAAAATAAGGCTTTTTTCAATTTGTCAAATTTGTACAATTTGTAAATCGAAAAATCGAGTTTCTTCAAACAAATCATAGCTCGTTGGAAAGCTAAGGAGAGCATCAACATGTTTCTGAAACTAATTTCTTGCATAGAAGTATACTAAACTGAGATTTTACAGGGGTGTTAATTTTTGATGAAAACAAGATAAGTCAGCGGTATATTTAGCGTTTCCAGCATTTTCCATATTTTTTTATCGTTTCTTGAAATGAAACACACATATAAGACACCTTATATGGTGATTTTAATAACGTCTTGAACGTTTACAAAATTGACTAAAAAACCTGGGTATAATATGTAGCTTAATTTTTGGGGTTCCTGTGGCTTGTGGTCCGGATGACTAAATAACACAGGAAACCTACCACTGTCATAGCCGCGACTCATCACAAAAAAAATATTCAACAATTTATACCAAAGATAATTTTTGTAAAGCCGTAAAACAATGCATTGATAGAAAGGTTTAAATTGTCCGAGAACAGAATACTGAAAATAATAAATTTACTAATTTTTTATTAAAATAATCAAAACACAAAGTTATAATTAGCTTTCTCCAGACGTACTTCCGTACCCATCTAAATACTAAAGAAGTTATAAATACCTCCCTTATTATTCTCTTTTATTACGCGGCGGCCATATGGGTTGAAACAATAGGTACTATTCAACGCGCCAAAAGAAGTCAAAATGGTAAAAAGGGTAGACTGTACATTGCTTATGAATCGGTGGAATTATAGCAAGAGATGAGAGTTGGGCTAAAAAAAACCTTCGTGTGAAAGAGCTGAATGAAATATCGACTTCTGCAATTAATTTTTTTTTGAAACTTTTCCAGTTTAAAAGGTATTTTAATTCAAAATCCCATTAAAACAGTCATTTCTAAGGGAGAGGACGCATATAAAAAAAATATATCTGTCGAGGAATGAGGTTTAAAAATTGTATACAAAGAGAGTGCATGCAAAATTTTACCAAAAAAAAGAGTTCCAGTTTAATGCTAACTATCAGTTTTTATTGAAAAGATTAACTTCGTTATTCTAATACAACCGAGTGATCTGAAATTCTAGTCTTTTGACTATTATGTTCAGTGCAGAAATTTACTGTTTGCAGCACCAGCCAATCGTCGGACCATGGGATTTGCAATTATGCCAACCGGATGGGCAGCCGGCTAACCAGTATGTCCCTGACAAGGTATTACCTCTCACGCTCGGACCGTCACTGTCACACAGGCATGGAATACCCCTCTTTTCCATGTCGACATCTTCTGAAATTGAAAGTTCAAATAAAAAAGTAAATATTTCATTCTTGAATATGTATCATGGGACACAACGTTGTCATTTTTCAAACAAAAGAAAAACGCACTTGATTTGCATCGGATTCACAATAAAGAATATATTTCATTATCTGAAAAGTATATTTTAACTGTTTTCTCGTTAATCAGATCATCTAGGCAACGTCGTAAGACGAAGATGACTTTTCAAACTTTTTGGGCTCTTCGGGCCAAATTTAGTTCTAATTTTGTGAATTCTAACCCGGTGAGCGGTGAATTTTATTTCAGCCAATCACAGCACGTTTGGCTGTTTTGCCGCCGGCCCTCGTGTATAACCCAATTTTCGCGCGGTTGGACGGCTGCTTTTGTTTTGAAAGATAAAACTTTTTACTATTAGCTGGGCAAAAAGACTTTTTTAACCGGTTTTTACCATAGAATTGCATTACCGCATATTTTTTAAGGCATTGAATTAGTAGTTGAGTCAGGGCCGGCAATTGTGTCCACTCATGCTTTGCGCGACGGGTTCACCGCTCAGATGGAAAGTTTTCACTGAATTTTATGAAATAAGAACCGGTTTCTAATTCTAGGCTAAATAGGTAAAGGTAAAGGTAAATCAACTATATTTAATAACGTCGTTTCCTTAAACTACGTGGCTGGTATCACAACATGCATGGAGAAAAAACGAAAACAGGTTGTTGTGTCGAGGGGTCTAAATCAGAAATCTTAGCCCAACATCAGATTCTTAATAACTAGATTTTTATAAGCGGGTTCTTATTTTCAACCACGACGTTTAAAATTCGACTTGAATGTTGAAAATACTTATATTGACCATAGTATGTTACCTATGAAGCAAGATATTATATCATAGTGTGGTTTTCGGTTGATAGGTTCTGGCATCAAAGTAAAACCGACCATGGAAAAATGATTTTATAAATATCTCCCAAAATAAAAAATATTGTTTTTGCAAGTGTATCCAAAGAATGGTGCTTCTTAATTCTTTGGGATTTCAATTGTGTTAGCGTTAAAGAATCCCCAAATTATCTGCCATTATTATTTTAATCTAATATTTTTAAATTCATTCCAACTAGTTGTGTTTTTTTTTTGTAAAGCAAAATTACCTTCGAATTCTGCTGAAGCTAGGGTGAGGAATACTGCTGCGATAACCAATATGAGTAGGCGATTCATGGTAGATTTCTGAAGAAAAAAATCACAATCACAGTAAGTTGAATAGACCTTTTTAGCTTCGTATGCAAATTGCCCATTTCAGACCACATGACATTCCCTTGAGAAATGTTCTTTTGTTAAAATATTAACACATGAAAGAATCAGCTCCCAAGAGTGGCATCACATGGTCTGAAATGGGCACAACAAACAATGAAGCTGAAAAGGTCTATTGCAATAACTGAATTGCTGTCAATATCAGGCCCGTAACCAGGGGGGAGCACAGGGTGCACGTGCACCCCCCCTCCCCCCATCAGACCAAAAGGTCCGCTTTTTATCAACATTTTATAAAGTTAATAAAGTTCATTATTATTATTATTGCTTGAAAATAAAAAAAAAAATACAGATTTAATGTAAATCAAAACTATAACGGCTACTTCTATTTTCTATACTACACTTAGGTCCATTTTTACTTGATGTGCACCCCCCCGGTAAATGTTCTGGTTACGGCCCTGAATATACACGTCATTTAAGGACATGTGAGATGTTATCTTACTGAATGGTAAGTATTCTAAGATATAAAGGGGGATCTACATACAAGGTTGAGCATTGAATTAATTGTACCGAATCTAATGCAAATGAGCAAAATCTATATTTTGAATTCATTTGCATTTGATTCGGCACATGTAAACTTCGACATCTAAACTGGGCCTTAGAATAAGAGAATAATGTCCCAAAGGATGGCTGGTACGAAAATGTTCTAGATACGCATCAGGAATTGACTTTTAGAAGTTTTGTGAGTGTTGTTTCACGATTACAAACATCTCTTACATCCATGAAGATGGGTGCTTTAGCCGGAAAGCTCGGATAAATAAAATAAAAATATTAGGTCCTATTCTAGTCAGTAGTTAGGACTTTCGATTATTACTGGAGTCTTCGTGGTTTAAACAGTAAAACTATATAAAATTTAGTACTCGGGCATGTCATAAGTAAGTTTAGGTTCGGGCAGTTCTAGCGATAATCACTCCCATGTTCTTCACTTTGCCCAACAAATTTAAAAAAAAGTTCAATCAATGATATATGTAATAATTGGGTAGTATTACCTTCCAAAGTCTCTGCAGATTCGTTGTTTTAGAAGACGATTGGTTTCCACTGCTTGATTTTTGGATGATCAACTGAAGACCATGACCATCGCTACTTCTATTTATATGATGAAGGTGCCAATGCAGCAAGACATTTAGCCATTTAACAAACCTTATTTGGTAATATCAGTCAGCTTTGCATCGAAATGTGTCGATTTAACGCACTAAAAGTCCGTGCATTATAGAACCCTTTCACGTGACGTCAAAGCACCTCAATTTAGAGAGAAAAAACGAAAGAATTTCATTCTTCTGAGAATTGGAACCTATTGTTTTGTCTTCCAAATTGAGCTACATTCTAACGTGCTGCAGCAGCAAGAGGTCTTTATGGGAATTACATTAAACGTGGTCATACCTTTGCGCGTCGCGCTGTACTAACATGCATACTATGCCACTTTACAGTGCGACGTCGACGCGCAAACCATTGCGAAAGTATGACCACATTTAACGTATTTCCATACTTCCATGCACGGGCCTTTTACTGCCAAAAGGAACTCACTTACACGCCTTATATGGTAAAGGTGCGGTAATATGAGCAAGCTCAACAAAATCGTGCAACTTGTTGCGCAACATCAGTAGATATGGTGCTGTAGATTCGATTATACACCACTTTTTATAAAGGCGTATTCTTTCTTTTGTAATTTAGACAAATGTTTTAGAGGATATTATTATTCGCACGCAAAAGGAATGACCACAAAAATTTTCAAGAGCTTTCAAGACGTGTCTCAGGGATATCTTTGGGATCCCTGTGGTAAGGTGCTAAGAATCTTTATTAACTTGAAGGCCTTTTTCTCGACAAAAAAAGGAAGGATTTTTGATTGGTCTTTATATTATTTGAAAATACTTACATATTTTGCTCAGTTCAACTGCAAAAAGTGAGATCATAAAATGCTACCTTAACTAAACTTCACCACAGGAAGCCCAAACGGTTCCACCCGTCAAAAAAACTCTTAGTAAAAAAAAAATTTTAAAAAGCTTTGGCCTAAAACGTATTAACCTTGAGAGAAAGTACTAAATGAGATTTCAATCTGTTAGTCAAGATATTTTGACATTCTTCTTTATTAAAAAGAAAACAAGCCGCTTGAAGTTGGAACCCAAAAATAAGGCTTTTTTCAATTTGTCAAATTTGTACAATTTGTAAATCGAAAAATCGAGTTTCTTCAAACAAATCATAGCTCGTTGGAAAGCTAAGGAGAGCATCAACATGTTTCTGAAACTAATTTCTTGCATAGAAGTATACTAAACTGAGATTTTACAGGGGTGTTAATTTTTGATGAAAACAAGATAAGTCAGCGGTATATTTAGCGTTTCCAGCATTTTCCATATTTTTTTATCGTTTCTTGAAATGAAACACACATATAAGACACCTTATATGGTGATTTTAATAACGTCTTGAACGTTTACAAAATTGACTAAAAAACCTGGGTATAATATGTAGCTTAATTTTTGGGGTTCCTGTGGCTTGTGGTCCGGATGACTAAATAACACAGGAAACCTACCACTGTCATAGCCGCGACTCATCACAAAAAAAATATTCAACAATTTATACCAAAGATAATTTTTGTAAAGCCGTAAAACAATGCATTGATAGAAAGGTTTAAATTGTCCGAGAACAGAATACTGAAAATAATAAATTTACTAATTTTTTATTAAAATAATCAAAACACAAAGTTATAATTAGCTTTCTCCAGACGTACTTCCGTACCCATCTAAATACTAAAGAAGTTATAAATACCTCCCTTATTATTCTCTTTTATTACGCGGCGGCCATATGGGTTGAAACAATAGGTACTATTCAACGCGCCAAAAGAAGTCAAAATGGTAAAAAGGGTAGACTGTACATTGCTTATGAATCGGTGGAATTATAGCAAGAGATGAGAGTTGGGCTAAAAAAAACCTTCGTGTGAAAGAGCTGAATGAAATATCGACTTCTGCAATTAATTTTTTTTTGAAACTTTTCCAGTTTAAAAGGTATTTTAATTCAAAATCCCATTAAAACAGTCATTTCTAAGGGAGAGGACGCATATAAAAAAAATATATCTGTCGAGGAATGAGGTTTAAAAATTGTATACAAAGAGAGTGCATGCAAAATTTTACCAAAAAAAAGAGTTCCAGTTTAATGCTAACTATCAGTTTTTATTGAAAAGATTAACTTCGTTATTCTAATACAACCGAGTGATCTGAAATTCTAGTCTTTTGACTATTATGTTCAGTGCAGAAATTTACTGTTTGCAGCACCAGCCAATCGTCGGACCATGGGATTTGCAATTATGCCAACCGGATGGGCAGCCGGCTAACCAGTATGTCCCTGACAAGGTATTACCTCTCACGCTCGGACCGTCACTGTCACACAGGCATGGAATACCCCTCTTTTCCATGTCGACATCTTCTGAAATTGAAAGTTCAAATAAAAAAGTAAATATTTCATTCTTGAATATGTATCATGGGACACAACGTTGTCATTTTTCAAACAAAAGAAAAACGCACTTGATTTGCATCGGATTCACAATAAAGAATATATTTCATTATCTGAAAAGTATATTTTAACTGTTTTCTCGTTAATCAGATCATCTAGGCAACGTCGTAAGACGAAGATGACTTTTCAAACTTTTTGGGCTCTTCGGGCCAAATTTAGTTCTAATTTTGTGAATTCTAACCCGGTGAGCGGTGAATTTTATTTCAGCCAATCACAGCACGTTTGGCTGTTTTGCCGCCGGCCCTCGTGTATAACCCAATTTTCGCGCGGTTGGACGGCTGCTTTTGTTTTGAAAGATAAAACTTTTTACTATTAGCTGGGCAAAAAGACTTTTTTAACCGGTTTTTACCATAGAATTGCATTACCGCATATTTTTTAAGGCATTGAATTAGTAGTTGAGTCAGGGCCGGCAATTGTGTCCACTCATGCTTTGCGCGACGGGTTCACCGCTCAGATGGAAAGTTTTCACTGAATTTTATGAAATAAGAACCGGTTTCTAATTCTAGGCTAAATAGGTAAAGGTAAAGGTAAATCAACTATATTTAATAACGTCGTTTCCTTAAACTACGTGGCTGGTATCACAACATGCATGGAGAAAAAACGAAAACAGGTTGTTGTGTCGAGGGGTCTAAATCAGAAATCTTAGCCCAAAATCATGATTCTTAATAACTAGATTTTTATAAGCGGGTTCTTATTTTCAACCACGACGTTTAAAATTCGACTTGAATGTTGAAAATACTTATATTGACCATAGTATGTTACCTATGAAGCAAGATATTATATCATAGTGTGGTTTTCGGTTGATAGGTTCTGGCATCAAAGTAAAACCGACCATGGAAAAATGATTTTATAAATATCTCCCAAAATAAAAAATATTGTTTTTGCAAGTGTATCCAAAGAATGGTGCTTCTTAATTCTTTGGGATTTCAATTGTGTTAGCGTTAAAGAATCCCCAAATTATCTGCCATTATTATTTTAATCTAATATTTTTAAATTCATTCCAACTAGTTGTGTTTTTATTTTGTAAAGCAAAATTACCTTCGAATTCTGCTGAAGCTAGGGTGAGGAATACTGCTGCGATAACCAATATGAGTAGGCGATTCATGGTGGATTTCTGAAGAAAAAAATCACAATCACAGTAAGTTGAATAGACCTTTTTAGCTTCGTATGCAAATTGCCCATTTCAGACCACATGACATTCCCTTGAGAAATGTTCTTTTGTTAAAATATTAACACATGAAAGAATCAGCTCCCAAGAGTGGCATCACATGGTCTGAAATGGGCACAACAAACAATGAAGCTGAAAAGGTCTATTGCAATAACTGAATTGCTGTCAATATCAGGCCCGTAACCAGGGGGAGCACAGGGTGCACGTGCACCCCCCCCCCCCCCCCCCATCAGACCAAAAGGTCCGCTTTTTATCAACATTTGTTTGTTAAAGTTAATAAAGTTCATTATTATCATTATTGCTTGAAAATAAAAATAAAAAATACAGATTTAATGTAAATCAAAACTATAACGGCTACTTCTATTTTCTATACTACACTTAGGTCCATTTTTACTTGATGTGCACCCCCCCGGTAAATGTTCTGGTTACGGCCCTGAATATACACGTCATTTAAGGACATGTGAGATGCTATCTTACTGAATGGTAAGTATTCTAAGATATAAAGGGGGATCTACATACAAGGTTGAGCATTGAATTAATTGTACCGAATCTAATGCAAATGAGCAAAATCTATATTTTGAATTCATTTGCATTTGATTCGGCACATGTAAACTTCGACATCTAAACTGGGCCTTAGAATAAGAGAATAATGTCCCAAAGGATGGCTGGTACGAAAATGTTCTAGATACGCATCAGGAATTGACTTTTAGAAGTTTTTGAGCGATGTTTCACGATTACAAACATCTCTTACATCCATGAAGATGGGTGCTTTAGCCGGAAAGCTCGGATAAATAAGATAAAAATATTGGTTGAAGAAGCATCCATCTACACACTTATTAGGTCCTGTTCTAGTCAGTTGTTAGGACTTTCGATTATTACTGGAGTTTTCGTGGTTTAAACAGTAAAACTATATAAAATTTAGTACTCGGGCATGTCATAAGTAAGTTTAGGTTCGGGCAGATCTAGCGATAATCACTCCCATGTTCTGCACTTTGCCCAACAAATTTAAAGAAAAGTTGAATCTATGATATATGAAATATATGGTAGTATTACCTTTCAAAGTCTCTGCAGATTCGTTGTTTTAGAAGACGATTGGTTTGCACTGCTTGATGTTGGATGATCGACTGAAAACCATGACCATCGCTACTTCTATTTATATGATGAAGGTGCAAATGCAGCAAGACATTTAGCCATTTAGCAAGCCTTATTTGGTAATATCAGCCAGCTTCTCAACGAAATGTGTTGGTTTAACGCACAAAAAGTCCGTGCATTATAGAACCCTTTCACGTGACGTCAAAGCACCTCAATTTTAAAGTAAAAACAAAAGAATTTCATTCTCCTGAGAATTGGAACCTATTGTTTTGTCCTCCAAATTGAGCTACATTCCAACGTGCTGCAGCAGCAAGAGGTCTTTATGGGAATTACATGTACATTACATGCTGTACTAACATGCATACTATGCCACTTTACAGTGCGACGTCGACGCGCAAACCATTGCGAAAGTATGACCACATTTAACGTATTTCCATACTTCCATGCACGGGCCTTTTACTGCCAAAGGAACTCACTTACACGCCTTATATGGTAAAGGTGCGGTAATATGAGCAACAAAAGGTAATATAAGGCAATGTATGGACATCAAACAGGTTTTTTTTGACATCAGTTTTTTCCTTCACTCGATATTCACTCCAAACCTCGATTTTCTTGATCGTTTTCGATAGCATATTGATTTTCATCCAGGGTTTTTGAGGTGGGAAAGCGAGAAGTTGGATTTTCAACTGACCCCCTGATTGGGCTCCCTATGTCAAGCTCTGCAAGAAATGTGGCAGACAAACCTTGCGGGGGGCCATCAAAATAGGCCTGAATTCTACAAGATCGTGTATGATATCACTAAACTAACTACTTCGATAGGATTCCAAAGGTTGAAAGTGAATGAATCTTTTTAGTTTAGGCTTCTAGCTTACGTACAGCCAGAGATATTTAAGATTTTCTTCTGCTTATCCTTCCTGCACCAGCGAAGCCAATTATAAGGCAATGTACGGGCATCAAACAGGTTTATTTGAAATATTTTCCTCCATTTGATATTCACTCCAAAACTCGATTTTCTTAACCGTTTTCGAGAGCATATTGATTTTCGACAGGTGGTTTTGAGGTGGGAAAGAGAGAAGTTGGATTTTTTACTGACCCCCAGGTGGGTCTCCCTGTGTCAATCTGTACAAGAAATATTGCACACAAAGCTCGCGGAGGCAACAAAAATACGACTCAATTCTACAAGATCGTGTATGATATCAGCAAACTATCTACATGGATATGATTCCGAAGGTTCAAAGTAGATGAATATTTTTAGTTTAGGCTTCTAGCTTACGTACAGCCAGAGATATTTAAGATTTTCTTCTGCTTATCCTTCCCGCACCAGCGAAGCCAATTATAAGGCAATCTATGGGCATCAAACAGGTTTTTTTGACATTTTTTCCTCAACTCTATATTCACTCCAAAACTCGATTTTCTTGACCGTTTTCGAGATTTTTGATTTTCAACCAGTGATTTTGAGGTGGGAAAGCGAGAAGCTGGATTTTTTACTGACCCCCTGGTGGGTCTCCCTGTGCACAGGCGTACAAGAAAGATGACAGGCAAAGCTCGCGGGGGCCACAAAAATAGGCTTGAATTCTACAAGATCAATAATGATATCACCAACCTATCTACTTGGACATGATTCCAGAGGTTCAATGTAGATGAATCTTTTTAGTTTAGGCTTCTAGCTTACGTACAGCCAGAGATATTTAAGATTTTCTGCTGCTTATCATTCCTGCACCTTATATAGGCCATGTAAAAGCATCCAACAAGCTTTTTGACATTTTTTCGTCCACTCGATATTGGCACTGCAAAACTTGATTTTCTTGACCGTTTTCGATAGCATATTGATTTTCGACAGGTGGTTTTGAGGTGGGAACGCGAGAAGTTGGATTTTTCACTGACCCCCTGGTGGGTCTCCCTGTGTCAAGCTCTACAAGAAATATGGTAGACAAAGCTCGCGGGGGCAACAAAAATAGGCCTAAATTCTAATAGATCGTGTATGATATCAGCAAACTATCTACATGGATAGATTACCAGAGGTTCAAAGTAGATGAATCTATTTAGTTTACGCTTCTAGCTTACGTACAGCCAGAGATATTTAAGATTTTCTGCTGCTTATCCTTCCTGCACCAGCGTAGCCAATTATAAGGCAATCTATGGGCATCAAACAGGTGTTTTTTGACATTTTTTCGTCCACTCGATTTTCACTCCAAAACTCGACTTTCTAGACCGCTTTCGATAGCATATTGATTTTCAACAAGTGATATTGAGGTGGGAAAGCGAGAGGTGGGAATTTTCGCTGACCCCTTGGTGGGTCCCCCTCTGTCAAGCTGTACAAGAAATATGGCAGAGAAAGCTCGCCACAAAAATAGGCCTGCATTCTACTAGATCTTGTATAATATCACCAACCTATCTACTTGGATAGGATTCTAGAGGTTCAAAGTGAATGAATCTTTATAGTTTAGGCTTCTAGCTTACGTACAGCCAGAGATATTTAAGATTTTCTGCGGCTTATTCTTCCTACACCCGCGAAGCCAATTATAAGGCAATGTATGGGCATCAAACAGGTTTTTTTAATCCTAATAAGTTATCAGTTATGTACATCATTGCAAGATTTTTAATCTACGATTTTATTTTAAAATTTGTACCTATAGTCCATGAGCTGGGACCCCCAGAAAGCAATTTTCGTAGCACCCCCCTGGAGACATAGTGAAAATGGTATCAAATGAAAGCTTATTATCTGTATTTTCATGATTCACTTGTTACTTTTCATGTAACCTGTGCTTAAGTGAGATATACGGCGAAATTTGAGGGGGGTGGGGTGGGGAAATATTTTATTTGGAGTTACGGCCTCTCCAAAGAGAGAGAAAATATTTTTGAAAATATTGCCCCAAAAACCAACAAAACCTTCCAAAAATGTTTCTCTGTTAACATGATGTCGGGAAAACATTTGTGTAAGATATCTACTTGTTTCCATGGCAACGGTTGATAGGGAATTTTTTTAAATCACAAAGCATAAACCATTTTTTGCTGTTTTTATCACAAAATGTTGTTCTATCAGATTTGTGAATTATCGTTTCCGCTTAACTATATGAAACTATGATAAATGTACATTCGGCTTTACATCTAGGTTATTTTCTCTCATGAACTCAACCTTTAAATGATTTTTAAGGGTTGATCTCTTAAATGACCTTAAATTGGTACAAGCATACACATATATTTGTGTATAAAAAAAAAACAAAGTTTTTTGTAAAAAATGTTTACCACTGTTCTAGCTTGACAAAGTTACACGACTTTGACGAATGATCACTACTAGCTACGAAAAGTTTCATAATTGCGAAAAAATGAAACTAGGGGTTGGCCCCTAAAAATTAAGAAGAATTATAATCCAATATGTAAGACCAATCACTCGTGATAAGCCTAGAACTACAATGTTTTTGATAAAATTGCAGTTACTTAGATGATTAGTCCAAAGAAGTCATAAAACATTTCTAGTTGTCATTTTCATCTCTATCATCTTCATCTCTGTCATCTTCATCAATTAATCATCATCTTCATCTCCGTCATCATTGTCTTCATATGCGTCTTCGGCAATTGTGTTTTCACATTTTTCACAGGCACATGCTCTTGTGCAGGAAAGCCTATTGCGAACGCAAGAACAACTTCGTGTTTTACATTGTCCTTTGCATCCACAGCATACCAGGGCCATCATTGCTTCATTATCATCATCTCCATCATCTTGATCTCTATCATCATCATCTCCATCATATTGATCTCTGTCATCATCATCTCCATCATCTTGATCTCTATCATCATCATCTCCATCATCTTGATCTCTGTCATCATCATCTCCATCATCTTGATCTCTGTCATCATCATCTCCATCATCTTGATCTCTGTCATCGTCATCTCCATCATCTTCATCTCTGTCATCATCATCTCCACCATCTTCATCTCCGTCATCTACATCATCATCATCATCATCATCATCATCTCCGTCTTCATCATCTTCATCTCCATATGCGTCTTCTTCGGCAATTGTGTTTTCACATTTTTCACAGGCACATGCTTCTGTGCATGAAAGGCTGTTGCGAACGCAAGAACAACGCCGTGTTTTGCATTGTCCTTTACATCCACAGCATACCAGGGCCATCACCGCTTCAGGAGCAGGGGGCTGTTCTGTCCAATCGATCTCCAGGCAGTTGTGTTTCACTTGCCAGCCTTGACCAGTAGGTGTTTGGTTGATGTTTGGATCTAAGGCATGCTTCCAAAGATAGGCTTGAAAGTTGGCACGCTTGAGATGATTTACTAACGCTGCTCTTGATGGTGGAAGCTGGTGTGACTGCAAATTTTTCCCCTTGCAAAACATCTTATATCTTAATTCGTTGACACTCTGACACTTGGGGTCGTTATAGAGGGTGCAAACAAACTTTTCCAATTGGTCAAAATCTTCAAATGGAATTCTTTCACCCAAGGTCCCCACAGCATTCCTTGAAACTTGATTTTCTTGAATGATAACAAGAGCTTTCTTTTTTCCTTTTGTTGCAAACGAGCTGACTGCATCACAGCCAGTCAATGCATGTAGGCTTGGCAGCACACGGCATGTGTCTAATCCGAGGTTATCACGAAGTTTAGGCACATGGATCAGGCGAGTTCTGGTCTGTGTTCCGCTTATCAGGATCAACTCAGATGGAATGGTTGTCTGGTAGTAACAGGCCAGTACTTCAACATCGGTATCCGAAGACTTGATGGCGATGAGCTGATGACCACTTCGTGAGGCATGAAAAGCATGGAGGAACATTCTTGTATCCGCTTCCTCTTGGTTACTGCATAGATCTTCACTAATCTGCGAGATGATATTGCCATCTTGAGTACATACTTTGGTGCACTTTTGTCCATGTGTGACAAAAAGCGTGCGGTTTCCAATCATGGGGGCATACTTGTGGTTGGAAGTCCATTCAGTCACAAGGAAGTTTAACAGAGCAGTTTTGTTCGGACCCTTCGCCATAAACTTCTTCCACTGACGAGGGCACAGTTGCTGAGGACTAGAGACTTCAACCATCAATTGGCCACTGGAGCTTCGTTTGTCTCTCTCGGTGTTCTTAATTGAGATTTCGGGGTACTGATCTGCTACGAAATCTATTCTTGTTGCTTGTCCACCCACTGCCAGGACTCGTTTCATCACCATTTCTGCAAGTGATCCAAATCTCTCTGGTACTTTAACCAGTGACTGAAGTAGCGCCATAGCATCAATGATGAAAGCTGTTGTCTGGCGTGGAAGACTATCTAGGCACTCGACTCCATTTTCAAGTAGCTTTGGAAGAGCAGCTTTGTTAGTTTTGGCTAGGGATCCATCAAACGAAGCTAGTGACCAGGGGAGAGGACCGAGCTCAAATGTCAAAAGCTCTCTGAGATCAATCTTCCGGCTCTGACCAATAATTAGAAGGCGTGCAAAGAGGTTTCTGTCAGCCCTGATTGCGATGTTTTTTCCTCCAGCTTTTAATGACATCTTCTTTCGAGCATCACGGAAAGACCCAAGCTTGAGCTTGTTGAGGGGCTCGAAAAATCCTTTGCTGTTTGTCACCAACCTCTCATTCATGAATGACTCAAGAGCTTGCCTTCCTTTAGTTTTGGCCATCAACAAGTCTCGCTTCACGTTTTCATCGGCAACACGCCCGGAGCTGAGGACAGCAAGCTCTTCTGAAGGATCAAATGGATTACGCCAGTTCTCTATGACCTCTACTATCTTCTCTACGTCTTCTTCATCTCTTTTGATGCGTAATGATCCACTCTCTTTGTGCAGTTGGCTTTTCTCTTGAGAACCGACTGTCATACTCCTACATTTGTCAACAAAGGCGGCTCGAGCATGGGCGGTAAGCATCCAACGCTGTACAGCAGCCTTCTTCAAACTGAAGCCCACTATGCCTCCTTTCGTCTTAGTACTTCGATTGAGTGTTTGCTCGATAGTTTGGTCGACTGGCACCTGGGAAAATCCATGATGGATCGTTCTTTGGACTCCAAAATCGCCATTGGCAAGCATGTTGTGTGCTTCTGGATGGTTTTCTTCAAGTGACATCATTTCCGCCAAGTAGACTGGAAGGTATCTAGAATAATTAGTGTGATCATATGCGAAGAACCAAGGTAGCATCTCTTTGGTACTTTCTAAGTGCATATCCCAGTTGCCTTCCCTGGTTGCTCGTACAGCATTCAACAACACTTCAACCATCTCTAGATAACTATTCCAAAACACTTTCATGGGACCGTTATCGAAGGCGGAGTATTCTTTGTAGAGCTTCATTAACTTGCCAAAATCTTCCATGGACAGTAGACCATCAAACTTTTGTTTGCTGAACTCCTTTCGGATATCCATTACTTGGTTGACTATCATCACATAATTAACCGGGTGATCATGTGTTAGTAGCCAAGACCTAAAGCCCTTCCACTGCAGTCGATGCAATGCTTCATACATGATCTGGGGAAAAAAACCCACTGTCATTAGTGTTTCATTAACATATATCAAATTGTGTATTATAATTGATTACCTTGTGGATACGAATTGCACGATTATAATGGCGCCCTTCAAGAACTGCAGCAATAGATCCAGAACCGACAACTTCACTTTCCAGAAAGATGTCTGATAAACCAGCATCCCCAAATCGTTTGCCGAGAGCCGCTAGGTAGGCACAGATGGTGTGGAATGTTCCCATTCTAACAACGATACGTTTGAACTCCTCTTGATTTTGCCATATTATTTCAAGAACCTTTGCGTAGATGGCTTGATCGAACACGGTGATAACATCTTGTTGTCCAAGCTGGTCAGCCATTTTCAATGACCTATGGAGAACCGTGTAAACAGTGGGAAGCTCTGTTGGGCTTGCATCAATAACCTCACAATAGCCAATGGAGCACTCTCTCAGGGGGTTGTTTTCTTGTAGCATTGCGTTGAAACCAGTCCATGCAGGTATTACTTGGGCTTGGTTATCTGGCACATCAAAGATGCTGTCTTGATATGGCTGTCGACAAAGTCTCCAGCCAAAGTTAATGAGTTGAGCATGAACGCTGACTTGTGGATTGCTGTTTAACATTTTGTTAACACTGATTTTGACTGGAGTAGGCCCTTTTCGAGAGCTTGAACTAAAATGAAGTATATCTGATTGAACACAATCAATAGAGCGTTTCTTAGGCCGTGCTCGTATAGCTGAATTGACAGGAGGTAACTCACAGGTATGAGGTTTGCGTTGAATAATGATGCCATTCGTGCAATGAGTGGTCTCTTTTCCTGCAAAAACGCAAAACGATCATGACTTCATTATTCCAAACTGACACATGGTCTTAATTAAACTTACGTTAATACCTACCAGACAGAGTTTCTTCAAGAAGATCATTGTTATCCCAGCAAAAAACACCAGGCACGCCAGGAGAACAGGTATTTGGGATTAGGACACCATTTTGCTGCTTTGCAATCTGGATGTCGGCTAGAGCTGTTTCTAGTTCTTCAACTTGAGAGTATGATAAGCTATGACCAAATCTATTGAGAATGGTTATTAATTCCACATTTCCAGTGAGACTTTTTACCGTCATAGGTAGAACGACATGTTTTGGGGTTTTTACGCGACCACGACTGACACAATGTATTAAGTCCTGGCAAAGAGAAACTACTAGGCGGTGAACATCAGGTGGAAGCTTGACAGCTCTCTCTTTGGAAAACTCTGACTGTGGCAGTAAAATCCAAGCCATCATATTGTACACCAAATCAGGTATCATAGCACTGCCACTGTCTAAGTCATCTGGTGATGGTGGCCAAGTCATACTGGGTTTCACGTCGACAAGTAAGCTCCTTATCGCTTTAGCTGCATGGAAAATTTGATAGCTCTCATCTAGACCTGTATTAGTTGTGCAGTCATTCGCTTTCAACTCCTCCGCTTCATTCTCCTCATACTGAGCACTGTTTTTAACGATAGTCTCTACAATTTCTCCAACTTCAACAAGCGAACTATACACAATATCAGATCGGTTTCTGTTTACTGGTTGACGAAAACACAGTTTTTCACCAAAACATCGAAGGAGGCGCCTCTTGAGCTTGGATGACCTGTACGAGGAAGCACTAATTCCTTCGTCAAATAGAAAAGTTGTGTACTTTTGTACGAGGTCTGACATGGATATTGCTTTTGCTTCTTTCAAGATCTCTACTTCTATAATCTCCTTTAGTTTATCAAATGCTTTACTGTAGCCATCTGTACTAACATCTTCTTCTCTACAGTGGTTCTCCTCTAACTTATCAAGTTCCCTTTGACGGACATAATCTTTATAGCAGGAACGATGATACTTGATTTCCATTGCGATTGTATCTTGATGCTGAATATTCAATAGCAGGCGATTATCATTGCGTATTTCAGCTGCCTTGATCAAAGAGGCGCTGCCAATCTCGCTGATGTTTAGGGTAAGAGCCTCTCTTGTTCTTGCTCCTTTGGACATCGTTATCTTATCCTTTTGGCAAATTGCACATTTTGTTATATCAAAATCAGAACTCTGGGACCTGCGGATTCTTTTAGGAGGTGAAGACATAACAGATTCTTGACTGAGATGTTCTCTAGGGAGATGATGGTTTTGTTCTGCTTTCAATACTTTGTTTTTGTCGGTATATTCTTGATAACAGCGTCGATGGTAGCTGCCTCTTGGTCCCTGTTCCCAAGATTTCTCCATCTTTATCCATATGAAATCTCTCCTTCGATAAGCACACTTGTGAAAGGTTTCCCAACTTTTTTCTGTAAAAGCTGTTAATTTGCCACCAGCGTTGTCGACAACATGGCAAAGACATTTATTCCAATTTGGTTGCTGTTTTACCGAACGTTTTTTAGAAGTTATTTCAGTCATAACGACTGAATTTTTCTGAAAACAAGCCATAAGATTCACCTAAATATAAGCATTTTTCACATTTTATTTCATTTTTCTTTTCCAAAATTATTTAAAAAAATATGTTACCTGAATAGAAAAGGCCACAAATAAAGTTTTACACAGCCACCATTGCCCTAAATGTTGAGGTACTTACAGAGAAGACAGCTACATCATTCCACACTTTCCAACATGGCGGTCATTGCATTGTCACGTGTCAAAGAGGTTTGCAGTGCATTATGGATTGTGAGATCCAGAATGGGTTTTTAGATAGGAAATGTGGCAAAAAAAGAGAGATAAATAAAAAAGCATGAGAAGGGTATAGAGCAACAAGGTTTTAAACAATTATTTTTTTCTATTTTATACTTATTATTTATTTTATTATCTATTTTATTTTATTTTATTTTATTTTATTTTATTTTATTTTATTTACTTTATCGGATTAGTAATCCTTTATCATCTTGGCAATAACAATCTAATTCAAGGAGTTGTAAAAATGAATAGGAGTTGTAGTTCTAGGCTCATTACAATGAATGCGACAAATTTTGATTGGTCTTACATAGTGGATTACAATTTTTCGTGAATTTTCTGGGGTCACCCCTCCCCCCTAAAAGAGAGATCAACCCTTAAAAATCATTTAAAGGTTGAGTTCATGAGAGAAAATAACCTAGATGTAAAGCCGAATGTACATTTATCATAGTTTCATATAGTTAAGCGGAAACGATAATTCACAAATCTGATAGAACAACATTTTGTGATAAAAACAGCAAAAAATGGTTTATGCTTTGTGATTTAAAAAAATTCCCTATCAACCGTTGCCATGGAAACAAGTAGATATCTTACACAAATGTTTTCCCGACATCATGTTAACAGAGAAACATTTTTGGAAGGTTTTGTTGGTTTTTGGGGCAATATTTTCAAAAATATTTTCTCTCTCTTTGGAGAGGCCGTAACTCCAAATAAAATATTTCCCCACCCCACCCCCCTCAAATTTCGCCGTATATCTCACTTAAGCACAGGTTACATGAAAAGTAACAAGTGAATCATGAAAATACAGATAATAAGCTTTCATTTGATACCATTTTCACTATGTCTCCAGGGGGGTGCTACGAAAATTGCTTTCTGGGGGTCCCAGCTCATGGACTACTAATGATATTACATGCATAACGTGGATTTTCAGATACTTGACACAAACACTCAGTGAACTACAAACGCGTTTGTGTATCTTTGAAGTCCATGATTCAAATAACTGATTACTTCTAAATGTATGCGCGTTTCGAGGTACATAGCAACGGTAACTAAGGAAAAAGGTGAACAGATATCGCTCTGCGGGATCCCTGTGTTTCTAAGCTAAATTCAAGATGGTGGAAAGTTTGAAAAATTTCATCGCTAATTTTCGAGAATTTACAGCTTTAAATGACAGAAAAATCACCGAAAGGAATCTACGTTTATTTCCAAAGAAGGTAAGCTTTCCAAATATGAATAGAGAGTTGTAGAGCGTGTGAACGACAATATTTTTGTGAGAGTTTGATATGCGGACCGGGATCAAGAAGGGGTTGGGTTGGGTTAAAAATTGGTAAGAATAAAGAGTACTGTAAAAAAATATAGCGAGCTATTTACTAGTTTTCTAAGTAACAGCCACCCCCTGGAATTTATGCTGGATGCACCATTGCTGTTTTAAAATCAAAATTTTTAGCTATTAGACAGTAATCGACATTTTTCTAATATCTTAAAAAAAGTGCTGTGTTTCTTGATTACAAACTCATTTACTCAGGGTTAGCCTCATTTCAGTTTCAAAATATTCATAAATACCAATGGTAAAGTAAAGAATGCACAACTTCAACAAAACAAACACTTTGAAATTCCACAGACCTTCACTGGAACACATGAATATTCTACACAAAATTGAGTCTTACCCTGAGCAACAGAGTAGTTAGAGTAGTTAACTTGGATGTAATGATTTACCATTTCAGACCACGTGTCATTCTTTTGAGAATAAGATTCTTTGTTTGAGTTGTATCCATATTCATGTGTCTTCTTATGTGCAACCGTTAAACAAAGAAATGACACTCTAGGGAATGAAACGTGGTCTGAAATGGGAAAAAATTATGCCCAACCCCAACAAGTCTATTGTAGGCTAGATCATTCAGTCCATGTAGCTTTACTCAGCAACTAGTCTTGATTTATTCCAAGCATGTCTGATGATCTCTTCAACTCTTGGTGCTTCTGGATGCCTGAGGGTGTGAGGATGGAAGGCAGATGGGGGTGGTTTACCATCTTCTTTGTGGTCGCCACCGCTGTCATGATCATCGGCATAGATCTCTAACTCGTTAGCAGTACAACAGCACAAGAACTTGTTGGTGCGTTTTAATTCCAGGTCTTTGACGAAGCGATAGTCCATGTATTCTGTAGTAACTGTAATGTACAAAGACAATATACTTAGCATATAGAACAAATCAAGACTACGCAGTTATCAAATGTTCTGGGCCTTCACTTACTGCTACCTCTCACCCTAACCATCAAACTCCCCCTAATTTCTTTACTTAGCAACAAAAGTGAGTAGAATTTGTTAGGTCGCTATTGATTCGAGGTTTTTTCTCCAGGTTTTTCTCCGTTACCCATCGTGCTAAACTCCAGTTCAATCTGTGAGTTAGCCATGCCCCGACTTAGATCAGCCCAGAGGTTGTTTCAGGGTTTCGATCTGTGTTAGCTGTGCCCTGATTTTGATCAGTCCAGTGGTTGTTTCACGGTTTTAATGTTTGCTTTTTTTATCTTTCTATTTAACAAACAACCCCACCCTCAGGGGTTTTGTTAACATTTCAAGTAGGCGAATGTTCACTTAATTTAGGTAGCTGTATCATGAAGGGGCCTTACAATTGGGATGTGGAATAGGTGGATCTCTGCAGCTCAGATATGGGAAGTAGATGCTGGAGTTCCCCCCTTCCTGGCTTCTAATCAAATCCCTGCACCCTACCCTCTACATAACCAACAACCCCACCCTACCCCTCTACATAACCAACAACCCCACCCTACCCCTCTACATAACCAACAACCCCACCCTACCCCTCTACATAACCAACAACCCCACCCTACCCCTCTAGTTAACAAACAAGCCCACCCTACCCCTCTACATAACAAACAGCCCCACCCTACCCCTCTTCATAACAAACAATCCCACCCTACCCCTCTACATAACAAACAACCCCACCCTACCCCTCTATGTAACCAACAACCCCACCCTACCCCTCTACATAGCAAACAAGGTACCTGATCCAGTAAACAGTCCACATGGAGGCTCCTTCTTGTAGAAGATACCTTGACCAGTAACCCTCCAGAAGGTCTTGGCCAAACAACAAGGACAAAAATATGCCACACAGCACTCCCCACAGTCTTCTTTGTATGCACACCCAGGGCCAGGGGTCACACCAGACCACTGCGCACCACTCATCTCTACTTCCTTCTTCTTCTTCTTGAGTAGAGTGATGAAGTCCATTAGGGTCAGTCTGTCACCAAGACACTGGATACCCATCTCTACTAAATGACGCTAGGAACAATTATAAAATACCTGTTATAAGTCTTGTTTTGTGATTGGTTGGGTAGCATGCTTTATGAGCTACATGTAGCACAGAGCATGCACACATGCTTTCTATTTAGTCATTCATATGCATATTCACAGTGCGTCATGCTTTAAAAATGCTTGTTACGTCATTTCCATGCCTTCATAGCATGATGAAAACACAGCTCTCGACCAATGAGAGCGCGCGTACTATCTTAAGTATTTTTTAAATAACACTTCAAAAACCCTAAATAATGCTAGGGAACAATTATAAAATAACTGTTCCAAATCTCGCTTTCTGATTAATCATGGCTTAATGAGAGCGCACATACAACACTTGTTCACACTTTCTATTATTTTACACTCGTACGTCCAAAATAACAGTTATTCAAATTTGTATTTCATAAAAGAAAGTTTTTTTCCTGTCACTATTTTTTCTCTCTTTCTCCCTTCTATTACTGTATATATATTTTTTTTCGCCGAAATATTTGTCAATGTCAGTTTTTGTGTTATGTAGTTCGGTTAGCTTTTCAGTTATTCTAGATACACTGTAACCAATATGCTTAACTTATTTCATTTAAATAATTAATGTCATTTTATCAATAAAAATTTCCTTGCTGTGCTGTGTGCAGTTATGAAGGGCTTGAGGATTGGCAGAACACCCAAGAAGTGTTAGTTGAAGCCAGGCACCAAGCCTGTGCAGACTGTGCTAAATTCTCACTACTTTTCAAATGTTCTTCAAATTCTCACATACTATTTATGACTGCAGACACGTCAGTACAGTCTAGTTCCTCAAACGAAAACATGCATGCATGCTCTGTAAAATTATAAAGCATGCAGGGATTCATAGCAGAATATGAGAGAAGGTGAAGCTTGATGCATAGCAGGGTGGCATAGTGGTGATGGTGAGAGCGCTTGCCTCTCACTAATGCAGCCCAGGTTCAAGTTCACCAAGCTCAGTGTTGTATGTGAGTAGAGTTGTTTGTTGGTTCTCTCCTGTGCTTCGAGGGTTTTCTCCTGGTTCTCCAGTTTTCCTCCCTCTGCAAAAATCAACTACTAAATTCCAATTTGATCTTTCCTTCTTTCTTTTTTTCACTATGACTTCAAAACTTATTGATTGTTGAGAAAAATTCTTTCACAAGTAAATAGCTCTCTATGGCTACAGATGGAGTTCCTGTGGATTTGGTGAAGAAATAGAAAATACATGCGCATGTTTTGTACAGTTATGAAACACACGCAGGAATTGGCAAAGCACGAAAGAAGTGTTAGGAGAAGCACATCGAGTGCTGCACGAGTAGTGGAGTGCTTCCCAACACTCCTAGAGTATTCTTACAAACCCCAAGTGCTTTATAACTTCACAAAGCACAGCAAGCAAGTTTCTTATTTCTTTTATGAAATATGAATACAGGCGAGTGCTGTGCACTCTTATTATGCACATGCCATCAATCAATCAGAAAGTGAGATACATAACAGTTATAATAATATACAGGAAAAAATTACTTGAATTTGATTGGCTTAGAGCAGTGCAGTTCGAGTGTAACACGAGTGTAATCTGTAACACAGTGCATAAACTACATTTTCCGAAAACGTTCTTGAAACCAAATTTTTTAAATTCTGCTGTTGATAACATTATTAAGCATCAAGACTATGCATTTTCCGATCGCGAAGGAACAATTTTAAGCGGTGAAGACGGCTAAAACGTTGGTGATTTTGTTTGTTTTTGAATAAATTTTTTGTCGGTCTCAGTTGAAGAGCGCGCGCTGCTGACGCTATCTCACGGCATTGAGCGTGCGCTCAGAGTTTTTCTTGAGGTTTTCAATGTCGGACGGTAAAGTTTGTAAAGTTTTTCATGTATAATATTAACATGTTATAATATGGTTTCGAGTTCAATTTGGGATTAATTTGCACGAGTGTGTTTTTCAAAGAGTTCAAATTGCACGAGACCGTTGGTGGATATACTTATATAATAGGATTTTTAACACCAATGTATGTGGTAAATATTTCTTACCTCTTGCATTAGAATAAGACATTTTCCATTGATTTTGTTTGCCTGGAACTGTTCACTTAAGTAATCCAATCCAATTCTTGCTAGGAAGTTTTGGCACACTTCGTGGACTTGCCATGCTGTTGGAAAAAAAATTAAGTTAAAATTATGCATCTACACCTTAAAATTTTACTGATACCCTGAAATAACCTATTTATTCTTTACTAGGAATGCTTTTCAGCTATAGAAGTCTTGCACCATCACCTGATGGCAGCCATGTTGGCAGGAACAGTACAATTGTTTTACATGAGAAAGAATTCAATTCGCGAGAGGAAAGGGATTTCATTGTTCTGCCATCTATCCACAGGCATGTACAATTATGTATTGTGTACAATATTTTCTCATTCCCGACCATGTGGCATTTCTTTCGAGAATCATTTCCTTGTTCAACCAAGAAAGCTTTTCAAGAAAAGACTTACAGGAATATGTGACATATAATTTGACTTAAAGAATTATTTATCTAAGGTAATGATGTGGTCTGAAATGGGAAACCATTACATTGAAATGGTCTGCCAATTTCTCAAGCACTCCATCAGCTCAACCCAATTGAATGACAGGCTAAAGTATACAACCTTTTTGCAATCACATTACTTCTATATAACCATTTTATTTTTCAAATAATTATGTTACCAAGGAACAGTTAGTTAGCCTGAAATACTTATTTGTATAATTTTAATCAAATCATAGCAAGAAACTCTACTAATTTTATTCAACTGGCAAACTAAAATGTTATGAAAAAATTCGAATTTTTGAGGTTAAAATGAAGGAAAAATAATAAAATATAAAAATTACATGAACATTTTTACACTCGCATATAAAAAATTACACGAGAAATTCTATCTTCGATAGGATGAGCTAAAACATCAGCTGATTTTGATAGACAAGTACATAAACAAACAGATTTAATTAACATAGTAAGTATAGAAATAAAACTAAATATTCGAGGCAAAAGCTTTCGACAAAATATTACAATTTCGCTGTTAATAAAAAAGTGAGGCCAAAATTTGAGTATTCAAGCTTATAAATATCGATGCCTCGAAAATTAGATTTTGAAATATGCTTGCTTGCTTGCAGTATTAATATAATCTTTGATCTTTCAAGACAAGGAATACTTAGTTTGTAATCAAAAATATTTTCCTAAGCTTTTGTCTATGAAGATTTTGAAACCTATCGAGTAAAAGTGAAGACCTAAAGACACTTTTTACAAATATTGAAGTCTCAATATTCCTGATTATATTCTAGTTAGAAGATGAAGACTTGTTTTCAAACAACGCCCGATATTTTAGCGAGCAGACATGGTCGATTGATCCGCTTCTGTTTAGATTATACACCACAGCGTCTTGAAAACTAAAATATATAACGTTTTTACGGTATAACTCGATTTGAATTTTGTCATTTGTTGTGTACATAAGGATAGGACTGCTCTAAATTTTTCATAAAGAATGGATTATTACGTTTCAGCTTGTAAACACAACTTTGTTTCAAGGATAGATTCCTACTAAGATACGCATAACACACGGCAAAACATATGTTCTAAATGTTGTTCAATACCTTGTACTGCAGTTGGATCCAAGTTCAAGACATACTCTTCCTCTCCTGATAGCTGTTTAGGCTGATCGGATACTACTTTGGTAGCCATTGGCGGTAAGTCAGATCTAGCTTTCCCTGGGATCGTTTCGTAACCTCCCTTTGTGCTTGTTTGGCTTGCCATATTAGAGTTAATTATTCATAGCAGCCGTGCGCGCCCTCCTTTATGGACATTCCGGACTCACGTGAGTCACGCAATGCTGTATTCTGCGTGACATCTTTTTGTTTTTAGTCAATTCTTTGAGCGATAATTTTGGAGACTTGAAGCGTGACAAATGATAATTTAGCGCGAATTGAGTTCGTTATACGTTTGAAAAGTGAAACTTCTTCAAAATGAAAAATCATAACGTGTTCTTGACCCTAGCTTCTCGCACAGGGAGCCCAACTGATGCGCGGTCATCAAAGTAACTCGCTTCGTGCCCGCTCTAAACCGACCAGTGATCGACCATTTGACTATTATTTGCACATGACTTTAAAGCATACTTCATAAGAATCATAGGAACGTTATATATGGCTACCGCACGCTGGCCACAACTTCTGTCAGCATTTTCAAATTTCAAACTTACTATTAGAAATCAAAATTAGATATTTCTCGATCTAGATCGGACCGTACATCCGCCACTCATAGATTCGTATATGAAACGACAAGGTATATACTACAAGTATTTCAACCAATCACAGGGCGCGGGGTGATTGCTCATTTAATCAGATTGCACGGTCACGGTGAAGGCACGGCACGTCTGTACCGTAAATATTTTAGTTTTAGTCATACAAAATTTTATATACAGCTTTGGACCAGCTGAGCGGCATTAAATTTTCTAACCAATCACAGTCCGCTGTGATTTTTTATGGTTGGCCCTGTGTTCAAGCACTTTTTTCGATCTGTAAACTATTGACAATTGAATTCGCTACATTTTAAGCGTCACAAAAGTCCAAAACTCTTAATCAGTGATATTTCATCTAGCCGATTCATCTAAAAACCGCTCGAGAAATGTAAAGGTAATGGGACATTTGATCAACAATGCACTGCTTGATATTAGTTGTTCACTCAGCTGGTTCCTTGTTTATCGCGCAAACACACAGTGCCATTCCCCCCACCCTACCCCTACGAGTCTAGTTTCGGTGGCTAAGCTACATCAGTCCTCTGGGTAAGCCAGAACACATGTAAAGATAGATAGCGTAGTATAGTACGAATGATTTTATATTGTTTGATCGTGAATTCTATGGAAATATGTCTCAGGTACTCCCGAGGTAATGTTGAGAACAGTTTTGTTTGAAGTTTTGGGACGTTCTGGGACTGAGGGAGGGTAGGATAGGAAGGGATGGTCCTTCCACGCCACCGACGACCCCTTTCAGATTTCGTGACTCTTACAGGATCAATTACGGCTGGCGCGAAAATGCGAAAATACAATTTCATCTTTTGACTTGTTTGCGTTGCATTTTCATCTAAAGAGAAAAATCATTGGCTTGAAGTCTTTCTAGATGATCAGGGAGCGAGAATATTACAATACTGACTGCTTCAAAGTTTGAATCTCATCATGAATTCTGATCTTTTGCTGTTTCTTGAAATCTTTAAAATTCAACTTTGTTTCATCGTGGTTATATTTTTTTAATCCCAATTTCTTCTAACTTTTTCCCCGAACTGGTAGAATTGCATCATATATTAAATTGTTGAAGAATGTGACTCCATTCAAAGAATGAGCTAGATTCGAATCAATCTCAAATTCGACATGACTGATCGAAGTTTTGTTCTATTCTTGTAGTTCTTGTAGTTCAATCCAGTTGGGATGGAAAGTGTACGTCTGTAAACACATACTCAAACTTAAAATCGAAGTAGCAAAACTATTTATGAGTTAATTATTTCAAAAAGACTGTTTGAAGTGAGATACCGGCAACATTCTACATTCGTTGTGGCGCGACATGAGTATCTCGAATTTTTCAAAATTCTGGCTATTTTTTTTATCTTCGAATAATTTTCCACGACAGTTCGAGTCGCTACTAATTCATATACCTATTCAGTAGGCCTTTCAGTGTTCGTACAGATTTAAACTCATTGAAGAAGTATCAGAAGTGTGGAAAGATGTTAGGCCAAATGAAAGATAAATACATCTGAGTACTAACCCCAAATTTCTTGTAATATTTTAGCCTAGAATAGATAGTATTTTAGCTTCTAAGACTTTTATTTTTCATCTAATACATACCTGATACTGCTTTCGGGTCCAAATCCAAGACATATTGCTCAGCTTCGCTTAATTTTTTTGGTTGACTGTCAATCACCTTGGCTTGCTTCGCCATGTTTTCTAGATCTGCTTCAGTGTTGGCGTATCCAGGGAGCGTATCGTAACTGACTGCCATAACCTTGGGGCAAGATGAATTTATTAGACACGCTCTAGTTCTGCGTTCTAGGACATTCTAAAAACAAGCTTTTGTTTGTTGTTATTCACCGTGGATATATGTTGAGCTAGAATTGTTTATACGTATCAAGACCAATAAGGGTGAATTGTATCTAGTACATAAAAGACTGACTGCAGAGTTACATGTGGGAGTCTATTGTGAACTAGAAAAGTCTGTATGACGAGTGACGTTCTTTAGCATTGAGTTCATCATTGTTTTTCTACTGTAAGAGGGCCGCTAACCACATGACAAAGTTATAGATAACTGAGAGACAATATATATAATGTCGTATCACTTACCTCAAAAGCTAATCACCGCGGTTAGCTTGTCGAGAGCTCTAAAATATCATGCTAGTCTGAAAGGAAAGAAACTTTTTCAACAACCACAACAACAACAACAACAACGACATGTCGATCAAATTTCGAATTTCAATTAATTTTACGACGAAAAAATCTGGCAGACTATAATTTCAAAACTTATAGTCAGTTTGAGGACTGATTATGGAATAAGTTGATGTGGTGTTACCAGAAAATAAGCGATGGGTAATGTATGGAGCGAAGGAAGGGGGGAGAGGAGAGGAGAGGAGAGGAGAGGAGAGGAGAGGAGAGGAGAGGTTAGGTTAGAATGTACTTTATTGGCATGACCTTGCTGATTACAGGTATTGCTAAAGCATGTAACAGTAACTTAATATAAAATTATTTTAAAATGGCTTTTACAAATCAATAAGATATGGGTATATATATATATTCATATAATTTACAAATCAAGGTATTATTGAAGTTAATTATGGTATATTGAATAATTTGATAATTTTGATTATTAACATTTCGATTGTCTTAGTTCCATACATTTTAAGATATATTTGGTAAAATAGTATATAACGTTGTTGTTCTTCGACGTCATTAGCGAGCAAATATATTCTTTTTCTTGATTTATTTTGTTAGTTGTGGAAATTTCATTTCTAATTAAATTAGAGAAAACATTTCTTAGGTTATTATAAAGGTGACAGTTTAAAATCATGTGTAACTCATTTTCTATTTCGTTTTTATTACATAGTGTGCAGAGACGTTGATCTGTGGGAATATGTAGTTTATGATAACGCCCTGCTTCTATAGCGAGTTTGTGGTTACTTATTCTTAATTTAGTGAACTGCCTTCTTTGATCAAAATCACGAATCACATCTAGGTATTTTTCAATTTCATAGTCTTTCTTAAATGAATTGTAGAGGAGAGGAGAGGAGAGGAGAGGAGAGGAGAGGAGAGGAGAGGAGAGGAGAGGAGAGGAGAGGAGTAATGTTTCTAACTGCGCACTAAATACCTAGTTATTACATGAAATTTTCGCGACACTTTAATTTCGACATTTTCATGATTTCGAAAAAATAGCGAAATTAAAGTATCATTAACCAGTACTAATACTTACATATTTGGTTTTTCGGAAGAAATAAGTTGACAAAATTGTCTTTTTTCGCCATAGCTGTTTGATTATAGCCAAGATATTTCTCTACATTTCTCTACTAGTACTAGAACAAGTATAAAGTCTAGCACACGATATATTGTTTATAGATTTATCCCGCCACCAGCGATATTGATCCTAAATCACCATTGGCTACACACGATGATGATAAATACAGTGATAATAAATTGAAAACACGGTGACACAGGAAGCCCAAAACATAACATTCAAACGTGTGACCGACATCCATTCAGGCTACCTTCTCGATCTCTGCTCAGGAAAAAGGTTGCAATTGCGCTAAAACTCGGTTCTAGCAAAGACCAGGGGTGCTTACCATTTAACCGGGGTAGAAAACGAAAATTCCGGTGTGTCATTGGCGATCGGAAAGTTCCGGAAAACTCGGTCTTCAGATTGAGGCAATCCACTTTTCCCGCTCTTTTCGGTTCTTCCGGTAGACGCGTGTACCATTTGTCGGCGGGAATTTTATCAAATTAGAATCGAGATTAGAAAATTGCTTACCATTCCAACTAGTCTGCGTAGCGGCCCTCTGGCGAGGGGTCGGGGGATTGGGGAAGAGAGGGGGAGGGGAGGGGTAAGGAGAGGAAAACTGGTTATGGTAAGCATACCAGGAAACATGCAATAGACTGAAGTGACGGAGTAGATATGGATGCAAAAATTGACGAATCTTAAAGGGGCACATGAATGTAAACGTCCCAATTTTTGAGAGTCTGAATTTAATAATCCAAATATTTTGGGATAATATGACTCAGATATGATTATAAAAGCTAAACTGGAAAAATTTAGCTTCGGAGCCACTTGCAGTTGAGAAATTTTGATTTCAAAGCTAAATAACAATAGGGTATCCCAGCGTTTTCCTTGGAGACGACCCCTCCCTCTTGGGTTAAGTAAATGAAGTTAGATGCTACAAATAACTGATATTTTTTATCCGCCACTTTTGAGTGTGAAGAAAATATGTTGCTTGGCTACTATTGGGGCCATATAGATAAGTTTAACCAAGTTTCAAGTCGTTTCCAATTTTCATCGATTTTCATGGTATATTTCAAAAAATTCATTCCTTCTCCTATGCTTCTATTTTTCTTCATCATGATGTGGTTATGAACCTCGCTAAATTAAGCGTTTCATGATCATTCGTTTTAGTTTTGAGTGCAAAAATTATCGATAAATTTAACATAGAGAATTTATTCCTTTAATTTGTTCAGAGACAACCAGGCGTGCGCACGATCTGTTGATCTTTACCAGTCTGATTACTCTTCATATCTGTGTGCGCGCGTGTTTGAGGTACAGACTTATATG
>OZ025220.1:7478200-7479446 GCA_964019055.1 Anthopleura xanthogrammica
AATACGTAAATAAACTATTTTGTTGTGTTTAAAAGCGAAAAGAATTGTAATTTTTCGACATAAAGGTAGTCAAAACTCTCGGCTTTGTGTCAGCTGAAATCTTCTTCCCAAACAATGGCTCAAGTGATGCCCTGTAAAAAAAATTTAAAACTAACTCAGACTTGGTAAACATTGCTCTGGGGTCAATGATGAAAAGGGACCGAAGCTCAGGAAAATAACTGTGTAATAAATGAACACTGTGCACTTAAATAAAATGCGATTCTAAAAAAAATTTGGTCGAAAAGAGGGTCAGTCGTCACACGTGAAGCTTCTTTGAACGAATGTCATAACTACTGCTTATTTGCTGAAAATCAAATCAAATTAAAATCAAAGTCCAGAACTTTCTTCAGTTTCATCGCGTTAAACCATACAACTATTAAAAAAAGAATAGTCGAACGTATAAGCATTCTCAGTTGGAGTTCTAGCAGCGCTATTGTTGATTAAAAAGTAATTTTGATGAACAAGAAATATTTTGAATGGTAGCATTGGTCAAAATCTTTATCAGTTTTTTCTTGGCCGGCCATAGCCCACCTACCGCAGGTCCTGGATGACTAAGCTCTCACAAAAGGATCGGATATAAGGATTATTGTTTAGACTGATCGCTATCTTATCTGGAAGAAATTTGTAGACTTGTTTAACTGCGAGAAAAACCACCTTTAGCCCTTATCAGGATATCAGTGGCCAAAACTACACGTCTGTGAAACAGCTTTGGTTATAATTATCTTAAAATTGCCCTGCATGAGTCCAACCTCACATTGACCATGATAATTTGACCCTGTCTGTGCTCATTTGGGGCATATGAGCCCAAAGTTCCCGCCAAATTTCTTAGTTGTCGCAGCAAGGAATAAACTTAAATTTTCATTTTTTTCGGATCAAAAATGATAAAAGAAATTGGAGCATAAATCATCTTTACTCAGGAGGCAACGTTTGTGCTTCTACTTTATCAGTCACACCACTAAATTCCATCATGGAAAGTTCTATATTCTCCAGAGTTTTCTTACTGATTTATCCGTCTTGCAGCTGTGCCCAGGAAAACTGATTGAAGATTCAATTACAAGTCATCTTCTTGCACCTGTGCCCAAGAAAGCAATACAAGCTTAAGAGTCCAATTACAAGTCAATAAAGATGTCTTTAATGGGAGATATCCAAAGAATTAACGATAATAATTGATTGCTCCATTAAATCCTGACTAGTTAACATGTCGATA